>JADRCH010000240.1:115577-257284 GCA_019843965.1 Rhynchomys soricoides | reverse complement strand
AACAACAGGGTAGGCTATACCAACAACAGGGTAGGCTATACCAACAACAGGTAGGGAGCAGAGCTGAAGCCTCTGGTCCTGTCAGCAGTTCTTTGCCTGCCATTCCCTTGATGCATACACCAGGTGGACAGATGACATTCTGCCACAGTGTTACAAGTCCTCCTTTTGATAGGGTCCAGGTAAGAGAGCTTAATGCTTCCCTTAGTCTGGTGTGCCTGACAAGTTATTGGGTCTGTTTTTCCTGATACGATTTTAATGACACCATGTGCTTCTGGAGTCCCAGTTGACATTTATGAATTTATAGGGTGGTACCTTTTTAATTTTAAGGGTAAGTTAATTATCAGCCTGTGTCTCCTGGGTGGAGTCAGACAGATGGTGTTGTTGATATGCTTACCATAACCCTGCCTCTATATTCGTACTCAAAATGGAGTCGGGTGATAGCTATAAAATAGTATCTCTGGATAATGCACAGTCTGAAAACAAAATAGGACACTATTTTACCCAAGTGAGAATAACCATAGGATAGGACAATGGCTGACCTCAACAGCTACCCCCTTCACAACATGAAAACTTGACTCCTAAACAGTGGGGGGCTTCCTGGTTGGGAAACAGTTGCTATATAGGGCAAGTAGTGCATCTTGATTCTCTATGAATAGATGCCTCTGTGAGCTTGGGATCCATCCAGCCTTACTCATCTGGATATATATATATATATATATTATATATATGTTATATTAATATATATTATATATTATTATATAATAGATATATATGTTATATTAATATATGTTATATGTTAATAATATTATATAATATATTAATATAACATATTATATTATATTATATATTATCTATCTATATATATATATATTATACTTGTGAGTATGACGCCCTTCAGATCTGTGAGTTGTTCCAACAATTATCAAATCTGGAGTGGGATGGGAACTAAGCAAAGAAGAGGTGGGTTGGGATGCCTGTAATCTGTGACTCGTTTGATGTGTCAACAGTCTTCTGAGAGGCTTTGCCCTCTATGTGAGGTCTTTGTTAGCTTTGGGTCCTGTCAACACTGAATTGATTTTCAAGATATCCAGTCAGAGTTGGAGAACTGCTTTCAGAATATGCTTCCAAACAATGGGTTCCTTGATGTCAAGCAAGCCTCTGGCAATGATTCACGTGAGAGTATAACATGGTCCTTGGTCCCTTAGGTCAGGGATTATCCTCTCTCTGCCTCTGAGAACTGTTGGTTCAGCATTTATTGGCACATCACTGTTTGTGAGTCAGTGGTGTATGTTATTCAGTGCTTGCTATCCAATAAGGGGCAGAGTTGAAGGTGGGGAGAGTCTGAACATATTGGGAACTCATCCAGTAAATCCAAGACAATGTCTAGTTTGAAGATCAGCCCTCCCTTTCCACACTTCCTCTACATACTCTCACTTTATCTCAAGTTTTGTGCAACTCCTGTACTGGATTCACATTCTCAGAAAAATTCTTTTTCCAAAGAAACACCAGGAGCTAGAAAAATGACTCGGTTGACTGATATTACTTACCACACAAGCATGAGGACCTGGGTTCAATGCTCGGCACTCTTGTAAAAGCTGGGCTTGCCGTATTTCTACAATTAATGCCCGGGCTGGGGAAATACAAGAAGATATCTAGAGCTCACTAATCACATAGACCAGCAGAAGCAATGCTCTCTAGAGCCAGTGAGAGAACCTAAGCAAGAAAAAGCCATCTTGACATCTTCATGACAGCTCACGTTTGCTCTTTGTGGTTATCCCTGTGACCTGTGCAGCTTATGCAGATATTTAATAAGGAGCAGATCTTCTTCACATGTGAGCTTTGGTTGGACTTAAGCCATCTTCCAGAAGGTCTTCTACCCCAGTTCTCAGGAAGCTCACTTCCTGTGTATTCTGAGTTCTTCTAGATAATTAATCCAGCAGCAAAACTCCCACTCGGAACTCTCTTTCCCTCATGATCCGCTCTTTTAATTTTCTTCTAATTTGCTTAATATTTCCGCCTCCCTAACTCATAATTCACTTAAGAGCATGAACACACATGTGTTATCCCAGGGAAGCAATGTTTGAGGACCATCTGACCCTTTTCCAATCCAGTTTTTCACTGTTCATTTAAAATGGAGACACGGCTATTTCCCTGACGGTGGAAGTGAGGATTTAGTTGTATTCTTAAGGGATGCTGTTGAAAGGTTTTGCAATAAATTTTCAAGAACTGACTCATCCAAAGTAATAAATCACATTAAGAATTTAATTAGAGCATCAAAGGTGGAGATTCAGGAATAAGAGCTGGCAGATATGGAGTCTTAAAAAACTCAGCTCAACATAAAACTTCACAAAGGGTCTCCCCAATACACACATATACAACAGTCTGATAGCAGTTCCTCCTTCCAATTTCTTATTTAGACTCAAGAGAAACTAAAATAGTAATGTGTTGGTACATAATATTCCCAACCCACTTCTTTATTATTTTTATTTGACTTTTGGATCTGTGTATATCTGTGTATGTGTGCATTGTATAAACATGTCATGTTGATGTGTGCATACATATATGACAGCATGTATTTATGTTTGTGCACTTGCATGTAGGGGACATAGGTCAACATCAGGCATCGTTCTTGATTGCTCTCCAACTTGTTTTATTGAGGCAGAGTCTCTCCCTGAACCCAGAGCTCACAAGTTAGCTAGGTTGACTGGTCAATGAGGATCTTCTTTCCCCACCTTCAACCCCAGCATTGGGATCAAAGATACATGCCTCTGTGGTTGGCTTTTTAAAAATATAGTGCCTGAGATTTAAACTCTTTATGCTTATACAGAGGGTACTTCACCAACAGAGCCATCTTCCCAGTCAGGAGAGCTCCTCACACTCTATCTTTAAATCTTACTCAATATTCAAGGTATCCTAGGCTCTGTATCTTCTCCTTCTGAGAGATATAGGGTAAGATTGGATTATCCAGTCTCAGACATCCCTAGCTGATAGAAATTTTCAAGATGAAGAACATGCCCAAGTGTGTGCTGTGCATTAAAGTAACTAACAGTATGTGGAGAAAATTTATGGGATGGTAGTGGCCCAGGGTTACAGAGAAAGGGTCAAGGGAGCTTCAACCTGGGTTGAGGGAGCTTCAACCCAGATACCTTAAACATGATGACAGCAGTACTTGGCTACTTCCCCCCCCCCCCCCGATCTGGTGCCTCTCCCACCATCAACCCTGACAGTTATCAGACTTCATTCCTTGTTTGACCTTTTAAGGTCCACCCCAGCCCCCTCACACACTACAGCCCAGGAGTATGCAGATGAAGCATCTTCTGCTCTGGTCAATGATACACAGCCACACAAACCCTGCCCCAGAGATTCTGACCACCTCTCCAGAGGCATAAATACTATAAACAGGACTAATTTTTTGAAGCTATTCTCAGGTGTGTTCCCTGCCCAAACATTTATGCACTCATCTCACTCTCAGCTAACCTTCCTTCCCTCCAGTCCAGCTCAGTGTGGTGAGAAACAGGCCTGGCTACTCCAACCTGACAGGGAACCAGACACAAGGGAATGGAAATTTAGTATGTGAAATGTGAGTAGTGACACTATACTTCTTCTCAATCTTGATTAACCTGTACTTGTTTAACATGTGTAGCTAACATTTGTCTTGTTAGATGGCTCATCTGTTGATAAACAAAGAAATACAAGAGATAAGATTTGAGGACTGGTGTCACTATCACTTAGTTAAGAATGATGCAACAAAATACACCAGACCTAGGCTGATGTAGCATCTTCACCATGTGTCTGTCTCTGCACTGTCTTCTCTCTGTATGTGCCTATGTGCTTGTTTCCTTTTCTTATAAGGACATCAGTATTATTCCATTAAGTACCAGCCCAATGACTGTATTCTCACTTACCTCTAAAAATCCCTTGTGTCCAAATCAGTCACTGTGTGAGCTATCTGCCCTGTGGCACAGTATCTGAGAGAACCAACTCAGAGAAGGAAAGATTTGCTTTGCCTCATGATTTCAGACCTTCAGTCCATGGCCACTAGGCCACATTGTTTCTGGGCCTGTGGTGAGACAAAACCACTTCATGGAAAAGAGAAGAACTTTCTCACAGCATGGCAACCCGGAGGTGTGTGTCACAGGCAGGGGCATCATGCATATTTCAAGGATGGAACCCTTCCTCAAGTCAGGTCTTCCTTTCTGACTCTTCTACCACCTTCCAAAAGCATCATCATTTGTGACATAAGCAGAAGTTCTGGGAGACATTTAATTATACAATAATCACAGTAATCACATTCTGAGATACTGGGTGCTCAGACTTCAACCCCAGCAGAAGCCTCAGCAGCTCTAAGAGACCTCTCCCAGTCACAACAAAGTTGGTTGTTTTCTGCTCCGCCTCTTGTGTTAGAAAGAGATTTGAAAGCCAGGGTGACTTTCTTTCTTTCTTTCTTTCTTTCTTTCTTTCTTTCTTTCTTTCTTTCCTTTTTTTAAAATTTTTTTTCTTGACCCCTCTTTTAATGGATTTTTAAATATCAATTATGTACTTTATTTTGACTTGAATTCTTTTTTTAATTACTACTCTTTTACATAAATACAGTGCTTCAAAAATACTACATCAAAGACCTAATAGAATTACAAAGACAAATTTCAAATAATAATATAGAAGATAGTTAACATTGCATGACCGTAATAACTTACACCTAAAAGTTCAGAAACTTTTTAAGAATAATCAACATGGATAAAGACAATAGAAATTTTCAAATCACACATTTGAAAGCTGCTCAGATTAAAATTATGTTGCTATATCAATTATGCCCAAATCAAATTGTAAAGTTACATTAATATTTATTTTACTGTAAAACAAAAAATATAGCTTAGATATTTTTTAATGGTGAAAACAAAACAAGGAAAATATTGAAATAAATAAAGTCTCAGTTACTATTTTAAGCCAGGTGAATGTCATGTTTTTCTCTAAAAATGAAACATAGAAACATACATTTAAAATAACAACATTCTTCCTATAGTTCTTTTAGTTTCTACTTGGTTGATTTCAACCCTTAATTTGATTATTTCCTGCCTTCTACTTCTCTTGGGTATATTAGCTTCTTTTTTGTTCTAGAACTTTCAGGTGTGCTGTTAAGCTGCTGGTATATGCTCTCTCCAGTTTCTATTTGGAGGCATTCAGAGCTATGAGTTTTCCTTTTAACACTGCTTTCATGGTGTCCCATAGGTTTGGGTAAGTTGTACTTTCATTTTCATTAAATTCTAGGAAGTCTTTAATGTCTTTCTTTATTTCTTCCTTGACCAAGTTTTCATTGAGTAGAGAGTTGTTCACCTTCCATGTGTATGTGGGCTTTCTGTTGTTTTTGTTGTTGTTGAAGACCAACCTTAGTCTGTGGTGATCTGATAGGAGGCATGGGATTATTTCAATCTTCTTGTATCTGTTGAGGCCTCTTTTGTGACCGATTATATGGTCAATTTTGGAGAAGGTACAATGAGGTGCTGAGAAGAAGGTATATTCTTTTGTTTTAGGATGAAATGTTTTATAGATATCTGTTAAATCCAGTTGGTCCATAACTTCTGTTAGTTTCAATGTGTTTCTGTTAGTTTGTGTTTCCAAGATCTGTCCATTGATGAGATTGGGATGTTGAAGTCTCCCACTATACTTGTGTGAGGTGCAACGTATGCATTAAGTTTTAGTAAAGTTACTTTTATTAATATGGGTGCCCTTGCATTCGGGGCATAGATGTTCAGAACTGAGCGCTCTTCTTGGTGGATTTTTCCTTTGATGGGTATGAAGTGTCCTTCCTTTTCCGTTTTAATAATTTTTTTGTTGAAAGTTGATTTTATGCGATATTAAAATGGCTACTTCAGCCTGTTTCTTGGCACCATTTGCTTAGAAAATTGTTTTCTAGCCCTTTACTCTGAGAAAGTGACTGTCTTTGACACTGAGCTGTGTTTCCTGTATGCAGCAAAATGCTGGGTCCTGTTTATGGATCTAGTCTGTCAATCTATGTCTTTTTATTAGGGAAGTGAGGCCATTGATGTTAAGAGATATTAAGGAATAGTAATTGCTGCTTCCTGTTATTTTTTATGTTATTTTTATATTTGTGTGGCTATCTTCTTTTGGGTTTGTTGAAAGAAGATTGCTTTCTTGCTTTTTCTAGGGTGTAGTTTCTCTCCTTGTGTTGGCGTTTTGCATCTATTATCTTTGTAGGGTTGGATTTGTGGAAAGATATTGTGTAAATTTGGTTTTGTCATGGAATATCTTGGTTTCTCCATCTATGGTAATTGAGAGTTTTGCTGGGTATAGGAGCCTAGACTGGCATTGGTGTTCTCTTGGTGTCTGTATGAAATCTGCCCAGTATCTTTTAGCTTTCATAGTCTCTGGTGTAATTCTGGTAGGTCTGTCTTTATATGTTACTTGACCTTTTTCCCTTACTGCTTTTAATATTCTTTCATTGTTTTGTGCATTTGGTGTTTTGACTATTATGTGACAGGAGGAATTTCTTTTCTGGTCCAATCTGTTTGGAGTTCTGTAAGCTTCTTGTATGTTTATGGGCATCTCTTTCTTTAGGTTAGGGAAGTTTTCTTATATAACTTTTTTGAAGATATTTACTGACTCTTTTTAAGTTGGGAATTTTCACTCTCTTCTATACCTATTATCCTTAAGTTTGGTCTTCTCATTGTGTCCTGGATTTCCTGGATGTTTTGGATTAGGAGTGTTTTGCATTTTGCATTTTCTTTGGCTGTTGTGTCAATGTTTTCTATGGTATCTTCTGCACCTGAGATTCTCTCTTCTATCTCTTGTATTCTGTTGGTGATGCTTGCATCTGTGAATCCTGATCTCTTTCCTAGGTTTTCTATCTCCAGGGTTGTCTCCCTTTGTGATGTTTTTTGTTGTTGTTTCTACTTCCATTTTTAGATCCTGGATGGTTTTGTTCAATTCCTTCACCTGTTTGGTTGTGTTTTCCTGTAATTCTTTAAGGGATTTTTGTGTTTCCTCCTTAAGGGCTTCTAGCTGTTTACCTGTGTTCTCCTGTATTTCTTTAAGGAAGTTGTTTGTGTCCCTCTTAAAGCCCTCTATCATCATAATCATGAGATGTGATTTTAAATCTAAGTCTTGCTTTTCTGGTGTGTTGGGTTATGGAGAGCTTGCTGTGGTGGGAAAACTGGGTTCTGATGATGCCAAGTAGCCTTGGTTTCTGTTCCTTATGTTCTTGCCCTTGCCTCTCGCCATCTGGTTATCTCTCATGTTAGCTGGTCTTGCTGTCTCTGACTGTGGCTTGTCCCTCGTGCAAGCCTGTGTGACAGTACTCCTGGGAGACCAGTTCTCTCAGGGAGGAACTTAGGTATAGAGAGCTGTAGCACAAGGTCAGCTCCAGGTGCAGATGGAAACTGGAAGGATCCTGTTTCTGGTTGCTCCTTGGTTCCTGTGTCCTGCTGGCTCTGGGTGAGTCCCTCTTGGGCAAGGAATTTGAGCAGAAGTGGTGGTTTTACTTGTGCTCACAGGTAGGTGTGTTGGCACTCCTGGGAGATGAGCTCTTTGCTGGGGGTATTTGGGTATGGGGCACTGTGGCACAGGATCATCTCCCAGCACAGATGAAAACTGGAAGGCCAGGGTGACTTTCCATGCATGGACTTCCTGATAGCGGCAAGCTAGTGATGTTAAGACAATTGTGTTAGGCCAGTCCCTGTTTTTTCTTTTGCTTCTAGGATAAAAACCTCTCTGCAGGTCTCTTCCCATAGCTGCCTAAGCTTCTCTCTTACCTCAGTCATCCTAACCACTTTCATTTCTCCTCCAAGAACCTCTCCTGGTGCTCTCTTACCCAGAAAATTACAAAGAACACACAGATAACTAAATCTAGATTTAAAGATGTAATCCCAAGCCAATATTCGTGCTTGTGAAAGCTGTTACATCTCACCCATTTTCATAGCTGAGTACTATTCACCTGTACTATACATGGAAACCTATGCAACTTGAGTTCTCTTTTCTCACTCTCTGATAAATCACCATCAAGCATGGTAAATTTGTTTACTAGAAATGCTTACATTAAACTAACTAGATAGGAGAGGATATATCGGGACATATCCTCTGAGTATAGGATCCAGAATCAGATATGAAGACCTATCACTTCCTTAAAGGTATAGAACTTTTTAACTCTGATAGTTTATCTAAAAAACAGATATAAAACACAAATTTATGGGCTGCAAATGGGGCTCAGTTGGTAGAGTTCTTGATCTCCAGCTCTATGTAAATGAGGTCTAGTAGTGTATACCTATAAATCTGAACACTTGGAAAGCAAAGCCAATGGAGTCAGGAGTTCAAGGTCTTCCTCACCTACATGTGAGTTTGAGGCTATCCAGGGTTATGTAAGACCTTTTGTCAAAAATAAATAAAACTAAAGATGAAAGCAAATTATTGAATTAGGATGGTTAAATTATTAAAGCTAGGATGATACATAAGGCATGTGCATTCTTTAGTACATTACTTAGTACGTAGAACCCTATCTGCATATTTATCATTATTTCTTAACTTGTCCTTAAAATCTTAGTGTTAGGCCAATAAGAAGGAAGCAGCACATGAAAGCTGGTTCTGTTTAGAGGAAACTGGAAAGATCACATGCTAGTAACGCTCAAGAGAGGAACAGGGCTGCGTAAATTGTGGTAGAAGACACTTGTCATGCAAATATGAGGACCAGAGTTTGGGTCCTCAGAACCCACCAAAATGCAGCATGGTGTGACAGCCTGCCTATACTTTCAGAATAAGCCAGCTAGTAAGAGCAGTCATGGCAGTGAGCTCCAGATTAAACAATCCAGCCTCAGTGAAGAAGGTCACCCATTAAGAATGATTCCAGACACCAACCACTGAGCATACATATGTGCTCCCACACATGCAGACATATATAAAAACATGTACACTATTCTCTCTCTCTCTCTCTCTCTCTCTCTCTCTCTCTCTCTCTCTCACACACACACACACACACACACACATACACACACACACACACACACACACACACATACACACACACAATTAAAATATAATTCTAAAGCTCTGTAATACATGATCTATTTCCAAAAGACACAATTGCTTTTCTGGGTTAGCACAGACTAACAACACTGAAAACCACACTGGCTGGAAGAACTGGAATTTTTGCAGCATCTTTAACTTCCGAGCAACACACTGTATCAGAACCACTCTCTCCTCACCGCTGCTATCAAGCATTTCTCTCTCAGGAGAGCTGCATGGTTTCTGCGAGGCATTTTCTTTTGTGTCACACATTGCCACAGTGGTTCTGTCTCTGATCCCTACATGTGTTCTTACACTGTGTTTAATTTAGAGAGATTATAATCAGTGATCAGTCCGAGATCCTGCCTGGACTCCTCATCATCTGTATGATGGGGAAAAAGCTTTTTGATGTGCATGTTCTTTGAATTTCCAAAAGTACTCCTGATTATCATTTATGCTTCACGGAGGTTGAGACTCCCTTCCTGTCCACAAGCTTCCTCTTTTCCTAAACCATCTCTAATGACTTAGGAAAATTACTTTCCATTGTCTCCTTCCCTGATGTCACATGCTTTATAAAACACAATCCTTCAGTGTGCTGCTGTTCCACCTATCAGCAGCAGCTCTCCTAATTCCTGGCCCAGGTGGAGCATTTGTTCCATGTTTGTTGAATTATTTTGAACTATTGGGTTTTTCCGACTCTATAGAGTAGAAGCTTTGCAGTCAGGCACAGGGCTAAGAATTACTGTAACAAGTCTCTCTTGTCTTAGCAAATCTGAGATATTTTGTATCATGGAAGATGGTATACTCACATACTACACTGTGATGTTTTGGTGAGTGACAGACTATATATACAATGTCAATGTATATTATACCACATTCTGTCATATTATATTGTAGTATTATATATTATACTTTATTATCTTATTACCTGCTGGTGTAGTAACTATGTATAAACTCATTCTATGTGTGTATCATTCTAAAATCCCCTAATGATGCTTTATCTGAGTGCATTCTGCTCTTAAATAACTTGTGACTATACCCATAAACACTTTATTTACACACACACACACACACACACACACACACACACACACTACAACAGAGAATACCTTGAGCTTCTTCAAAGACGACAGCTGATGTCTTAGTTTGGAGTTTGAGATTAAGGAGTTCAAAGAACTAAGATGATTCTCTTCTTCATTAAAATCCTGCCCTTGATCACTGCCTGTGTGCCCCACCTCCTTGAGAGAACGGAAGAGAACAAAAGAAGAAGCCTATACCTGATGCGTACAGGATTGAAAGCTTTCACCACTTAAAAAGTGAGACAAAATGAAAGCCTCAAGAGAAAAAACCAGCACTCTGCCCGTGTACTATTGTAAAAAGCCACAGGCTGATGGATGCAACCTGTAACACTGAGAGCCTATTCACTGTGTGTATTGCTCACATTGGTGGTGGTGGTGGCAGTATAGGAAAACACAGAGTGCCATGTGTCAGGAGTGATGGCTTGTCATTTTCCTTTAAACATACTTGATGATAGAAAACTGCCCTAATCCTCAACTTATATATTTAGAGAAGCATTTATTTTTAAATCTCCACCTCTCTCTTTCCTGTGTATGTGGTGCGTGTGCGTGTGCATGTGTGCAAGCGCGCACACATGTAAGTGTATGCATATGTCTGATCATGCACTTGTGTTGAAGCTGAAAGTCAGCCTCAGGTATTATTATTCAGGAGTTATCCACCTTGCTTTATGAGACAGGTATTTTTATCTCACAGGCCTGGCTGTTTGGCCAGCAAGCCCAAAGGACTACCTTCACCCTCTTTTCCAGCTCTAAGGTTATAAGCAAACTCTGCCACAGTTGATTTTGGTTTGGGGAATTTCTTTTCATGTGTATTGTTAGGAGGGAACTCACATGCTTGCACTTCACCAGTTGAACTATTGTCCCAGATCCTGTCATATTTTAAGTAAAGAAAACATGTACATTTCCCCTTCACAGAACCGTACAAAGACCTATGTTTTTTTATCTTGTTTAATATACTTGAGAACTTCTGATAAGCCTGATCATGAATGACTCTCGGAATTCTATAGGGAATATGATTTTGTCTTGAAGAACAACTATGAACTAGATGTTAAGGCAGGTAAAGCTAACTGTGGTGGTTTCGGTGAGAACAGCCTCCATTGGATCACATATTTGAATACTTGGTCCCCAGTTGGTAGGACTGTTTGGGAAGGGTTAGGAGGTGTGGCCTTATTGGAGGAGATTTGTCACTGGGAGCAGGCTTTGAGGTTTGAAAGGCCCATGGCATTCCCAGGTAGTTCTCTCTTCCTTGTACTTGCAGATGATGATGTAAGCTCCTAGCTACTGCTCCAGTGGCATCCCTGCCTACCTTTTGCCATGCTCCACATTGTGATGGTCATAGACTCTAACTCTCTGGCACTGTGAGCCCCAAAGTAAATGCTTTCTAAGTTGCCTTGCTTATGGTGTTTGTTTGTTTGTTTCACACCAATTCAAAAGCAACTAAGACACTAACAGAGAAGTCAACTGTGTTCTTCTTCGTGTATTTTAGTAGAGGCCAAAAGTCAACCTCAGATATTTTCCCCAACCCATGGGAAGCAATACCCTGAATTGGAGATGTCAAAGGAATGTACAAACTCTTGGTGTGCCCGGGGAAAGCTCATGCTCTGAGAGGCTAAATTGTAAGTTGAAAAATTCAACCTGGGCTTTTGCTGATTTCTTCTCCTTATTAAATTTGCACAGTGAAACTGTTGTTACTTAAGCAAACTAGCTGCTTTTAAACTCTAAGGAAATATAATGTACTCTCTGTTTGTTACAGAAATTCCTAGCTGTGTGAAAGCAGGTTCTCCTAGGGAAACAGAGTTTTAGGCTTATAGATATCTATTAATAGTCCAGTGGATGGTATTTTCCTGGGGTTTTTGATGTTGTTGTTAATTTTTAAATAAAAGAATGCATGGCTTCAGATTGAGGGCATTATATGATGGATAAAGTTTGGATAAATTATTCAAGAGTGAGGTTCTCTGGATAAAGAACGTCCAAGATACATCGGCATCTACAGAAAAATAACTTAAATGGTCTGAGAGAATCATTCCAGCAAAGTGCTTGGCTGAGCACAGACACTGAGTTCAAATTCTCTGCACTTGTATAAAAACTGGGTGAGGTGGCATGCATCTGTAAACCTAGGTGCTGGAGATGGCACAGGAGCACCCTAGGTGCTCACTGTCACCCAGTCTAGCCAAGCCACCAAGCCTGGGTCCCATGAGAGACTCTGCCTCAACATAAAGTGAAGAAGTAATTACAGAGGACACCTGAAGGGAAGATCTCTAGACTCCACATAATGGACATACATGTGTACCCATCTACTGCTGTTAAGGAACACTTTGACAAATGCAATTTAGAGGGAGACAGGTGTTGATTTCAGTTCACACTTCCAGTTTGCTCTTCACCATTATAGGAAAGTCAAGGCTGGATCGTCAAGCATGAGAGACAGCACAGCCACAGCCAGCAGAAAGAAATCCATGCATACACACTCACTTGTTTGCTTATGTGCTGTGTTCAGCTTGATTTCTCATTCTTCTACAGTTCAGAAGCCTCTTCCTAGGGAATGATGACAACAGCAGTGGTCTGGTCTATATGTAAATTAATTTAAGACAATGATCTATATGTAAATTAATTTAAGACAATCCTCCACATGCCAATCCAATCCCTCATGAGATTCTCTTCGCAGGCAATTCTAAGTTGTATCAAGTTGATGTTTAAAGGTAACCAACACACTCACATGCATATAACACACACAGAGAGAGAGAGAGAGAGAGAGAGAGAGAGAGAGGAACATGCATGCGCACATATGTGCATAGGCACACGCATGCACACAAATTTCAACTTCCTTGCCTGGCATTAGATCATTAGAAAGTTGATGCTTCTTTATAATCAAACTCATTCTCTATCCTCCCATGAAGAGTTTTGACAGATTATAAACAGAAGGGGGAAAGTGTTCATGTTATGGAATCATGAAAGGAAGACATGCTCTGTAGATAATCAAAATAATGGTTGGCCTCACACACAAAGCCAGAGTCATCACTAATACTAAATTCATCTTTTGATAAGTAAATGATCTCAAAAGCAATACAATTAATGTGTATTACTGTAAATCCCTAAGGATATGTATTCATTCAGAAGTTCAGCTCCTTTTCCATGGCATTGATCTATCACCCAGTGTCTTTATACACACATGTGCACATTCTTGCATACACATTCATACACATGTACACACAGTGAGTTTTGTTGTTAGAATATTGCTTGTTCGAGTCTCTGGATTTTCAGGGTTCCATACACATTATTTTGAAGCAAATACTAATAAAGATTTAATGGAAATCCGTGTGCTTGTAGGTGGAATGTTTCCATGAAGTTAGGAAGGTTTTTATCAAATGTGACCAGGTCATACTGAGCACTTAACTTGTAAAAACAACCCAAATTATCCTTGTATCATTTTTCTTAAATACAAAACATCATCAGGAGATGAAGTTTCAGTATGCATTGCACATGATCTATAAGAATATCTTCTAATGGCAAGTGACCATTTCTAGAGATCTAATGTCTGGGGTCTGCATTTGCCTTTCCAGAGCCATCAGGCTGCCAGAAAACTAATTATGACCCCATATTACATCTTGATGCTGGGACAATGGCTCTGATGATGCCCAGGCTTGGGGACCATGAGGTAGTGTCTTCTTGATTGCCATGGGAGCCCTGCAGAAATGTAATTCCATTTGTTAGAAGCAGAAATCTTATAAAATTGTGAGAACCAACAAGTGTCCGAAAACGAGAGTGTATGAGGTTCTGAATGTTTGTTCTGGGGAAAGCAGAGATGCAGTGATGCTGTTTGCATTTCTCTTCAGACACAGACCAATCAGCCTCATGGTCTCAGCATGCCACTGCAGATGGTTTTCACACAAGGTTACTGATAATTTCACTTCTAAGAGAGAAAAAAGACAAGGTGGAGGAAAATGTGTGTAGTGCAGAGACATAAAACAGGCTAGTCTCTAAGAAGCTGCAGAAAGGAAAATAAATCACTGGAATGTACCTGGTGACATCTTGGCTTTTTGGAGAAGCCAAATACTACAAAGAGTGAAAAATTTCAAAATATTAAAAAAAAAATAATCACCCATTCAGACTTGCAAGCGTTAAACAATTATATAGAAGAATACATAATAAATGAGATAAATTACGTAGAATTTATGATGGGAAGGTAGATCTGGTAAGCCCCCCTTGCTACATCTTCAAAGGCAGTGCATCTTGAAGACTGGAGTTTTATTAGTATAACCTAAATAGTTGTGATGTATAACCTACAGATCTCCTACAGTGAACTTTGGCCCTTCTATAGTCTGCAATGATCTCACAGAACAGACTATGCATAACTTTAGTGTAAGGCCTAATGTTAGTGTTTGAGTTACATTTCCTCGATTAGGTTTGAGGCCATGCTGCTAGGAATTAAGATTGGGGGTGGGGGGGAATATCACCTCTAGATGTAAGAAATAAATCATGATGGTTCATTTTGAGCAGAAGATGCATTAGAACACATCAGAGATCGCAGTGCAGCAAGAGGCCCTGGGTCCTTGTCTTCCCTAGCCAGCAGCTTGTCTGGGCATTCGGTTCATCCTTGTGTTGAAAAGTTACAGTCTGCTCCATGACTGAGCACACACATCAGAAAAAGAAAGAATTTTGAGCCCCAGAATACACATTAGAGAAGAATGCTTTGCATCTTGAACCAATAGCAATATACGATGCCATACTTCACGTGAGGAAGAGTGTACTTCCCTGAAGAACTCAGCCAGTGAGGAACTCAGGGGCAGAGAAATTAGGTTAGGAACATAAATCCACTGGTATCACATTAATGCGATAACATCTCTACGGCACTGAAATGGCCCCATGAGATCTGGAGTATCTTCTCTTTTTCCATGAGTGAAATCAGATGATTTTCAGAGCTAAGCTGATAACTGCTATTACATTAGTGACTTTTCTCATTGCTGTGACAAAATACCTGACTGCCCCCCAAAAACCCAAACAAACATAAACACCAAAACTTAAAGAAGGAAAAGTTTACTTTGGCTCACAATTTGTATCACAGAGAAGGCATGGCAGCCAGAGTGTATGGTAGGGAAAGTCATGTTGCATCTACACTCAGGAAGCAGAGAGAGATGAATGCTGGTGCTTATTTGCTCAATGCTTATTATTTAGTTGGAGACTATAGCCTATGAAGGGGTGCTGCCCACAGTTAGGGTTACCCTTCTCATGTCAACTACCTCAATCGAGAAATTCTGCTACAGACACACACAGACACAATACTGTCCAATTATTCTACATCCTGCCCAGCTAACAAAGTTGATTGTCACAACGTACACAAACCGGAAGGGACAATGAAAGCTCTGCTTCTCCTGATTGCCCATTAACCCAAATGTTCTGGAGTCATCCTACAGTCCGCTGAACCTTGATAGAAGTACCAGAATTTAGAGTGCCCTATGATTGCACCAGACATGCCTGGGAAAGGGCAATTCCACCATCTTAGGAGGCACTGGGCTCAGAAGGAACTCGATCCACATCGAGTGGGTGTCATGGCTATGATGCTCTTTGAAGGACCTTTATGTTGGGCACTGGGGACATGGCAGGTATTTTCCTAAACAGAGATGTGGCTACTGTCACCTATACAGTTTTAGAGACCCTCAAGCCCTGTGAGACTCAGAGCAGATCTCTTAATAAATTCACAAATGTGGATAGAAATCATACAAAGGCCAGGATACATTTTAGCCTAAAACACCATGTAGGAGACTCTATCAGGGGACTAGCAGGATGGCTCAGCAGAGAAATGTATTTGCTTCTGAGCCTGATGACCTCAGTTCAACTCCTGAGACCCACATGGTGGATGGAAGGAACTGACTCCCGAAAGGTATCCTCTGACTCCACCACAGTCCCTCTATATAAATACTTACATGTAATTTTAAAAGGAGTTTTATGGGGCAGTGGACCATGCCAGGAAACTTAGTATAGCTTGAGTGGGTTCAGAGATCTTTGCACCCATCTGAGGATGGTAGACCTTTCCCTGCTTCTTTTTTTTTTTTTTAACTTAAGACTTTTAAGACACCACAAAGGAAGCAAAAGAACAAGCTAAATAAAGACTTTAAGCAAAATCAAAGCAGATTTTATACTTGAATACTTGACATATATAAAGATTTTTCTTTTTTTCTTTCTTTCCTTTTTTTTTCTACTTTATTTACATTTCAAATGTTTTCCCCTTTCCAGATCTCTCCTTTGGAACCTCCCTATTCCCTCCCCCCTCCCCTGCCTCTACGGAGGTATTCCCCCACCCACCCACTTGGCATTCTCCTATACTGGGGGATCTAACACCCTCAGGTCCAAGGACCTCTCCTCCCCCTGATGGCTAACAAGACCCTCCTCTGCTGCATATGTGGCCAGCACCATGGGGCACTCCATGTGTATTCTTTGGTTGGTGGATCAGTCTCCAGGAGTATCGCGGGGGTCAGGCCAGTTGCCACTGTTGCTGCCTTTCTGGGGATGCAAACTCCCTCAGCTCCTTCAGTCCCTTCTCCAACTCCTCCATCTGGGACCTCACACTCAGCCAAATGGTTGCTGTGAAGTGACTCTTGAGTATTTTGAACTTTTGGGCTAATAACCACTTAACAGTGAGTGCATACCATGTTCATTCTTTTGTGACTGTGTTACCTCGCTCAGAATGATATTTTCAAGATCCATCCATTTGTCTGCGAATTTCATGAAGTCATTGTTTTTAATAGCTGAGTAGTATTCCACTGTGTAAATGTACCACATTTTCTGTATCCATTCCTCTGTGGAGGGACATCTGGGTTGTTTCCAGCTTCTGGCTATTATAAATATGGCTGCTACAAACATAGTGGAACATGTGTCTTTATTACATGTTGGAGCATCTTTTGGGTATATGCCCAGAAGTGGAATAGCTGGGTCCTCAGGTAGTATTATGTTCATTTTTCTGAGGGTCCGCCAAACTGATTTCCAGAGAGGTTGTATCAGCTTGCATTCCCACCAGCAATGGAGGAGTGTTTCTCTTTCTCCACATCCTCGCCAACATCTGCTGTCACCTGAGTTTTTGATCTTAGCCATTCTGACTAGTGTGAGGTGAAATCTCAGGGTTGTTTTGACTTGCATTTCCCTGATGACTAAGGATGTTGAACATTTCTTTAGGTGCTTCTTGGCCATTTGAGTTTCCTCAGTTGAGAATTCTCTGTTTAGCTCTGTTCCCCATTTTTTGATAGAGTTATTTCGATCTCTGGAGTCTAGCTTCTTGAGTTCTTTGTATACATTGGGTATTAGTCCTATATCGGATGTAGGGTTGGTAAAGATCTTTTCCCAATCTGTAGGTTGACATTTTGTTCTATTTACAGTGTCCTTTGCCTTACAGAAGCTTTGTAATTTTTTGAGGTCCCATCTGTTGATTCTTGATCTTAGAGCACAAGCCATTGGTGTTCTGTTCAAGAACTTTTCCCCTGTGCCCATGTGTTCGCGACTTTTCCCCACTTTCTCTTCTATTAGATTCAGTGTATCTGGTTTTATGTGGAGGTCTTTGATCCACTTGGACTTGAGCTTTGTACAGGGAGATATGAATGGATCAATTCGCAATCTTCTACATATAGACCGCCAGTTGAACCAGCACCATTTGTTGAAGATGCTGTCTTTTTTCCACTGGATGGTTTTAGCTCCTTTGTCAAAGATCAAGTGACCATAAGTGTGTGGGTTCATTTCTGGGTCTTCGATTCTATTCCATTGATCTACCTGCCTGTCACTGTACCAATACCATGCAGTTTTTATCACTACTGCTCTGTAGTACAGCTTGAAGTCAGGGAGGCTGATTCCCCCAGAAGTCCTTTTATTGTTGAGAATAGTTTTTGGTATCCTGTGTTTTATTGTTATTCCATAGGAATTTGAGAATTGCTCTTTCTAAGTCTATGAAGAATTGAGTTGGGATTTTGATGGGGATTGCACTGAATCTATAGATTGCTTTCAGCAGGATGGCCATTTTAACTATATTAATCCTGCCAATCCATGAGCATGGGAGATCTTTCCATCTTCTGAAGTCTTCTTCAGTTTCTTTCTTCAGAGACTTGAAGTTCTTGTCATACAGATCTTTCACTTGTTTGGTTAGAGTCACACCAAGACACTTTATATTGTTTGTGGCAATTGCGAAGGGTGTTATTTCCCTAATTTCTTTCTCAGCCTGTTTATCCTTCAAGTATAGGAAGGCTACTGATTTGCTTGAGTTAATTTTGTATCCAGCCACTTTGCTGAAGGTGTTTATCAGCTGTAGCAGATCCCTAGTGCAGTTTTTTGGGTCACTTAAGTATACCATCATATCATCTGCAAATAGTGATATTTTGATTTCTTCCTTTCCAATTTGTATCACTTTGACCTCCTTTTGTTGTCTGATTGCTTTAGCTAGAACTTCAAGTACTATATTGAATAGATAGGAAGAGAATTTCCCTGCTTCTTAACAGATTCCTGACCTGGAACTTATGACCACACTCCCCACATAGGAACGTGACCAATAGTTACAGAGATCAGAACAGGGTTCTCCCTGCTAATCAGGTATCTAGATGGGCCCTGATAGTTCAGCCAATAAGCTTCCCTTCCTGGACATTCCTTCCTATAAAATGTATTTAATCTCTGGTCCACCCTCAGAAGGTGGTATGCACCCATTTAGCATGATAAACAGCCAATAAATGGTATGGATAAGCATGTCTCTCTCCTCCAGAACTGCTGTGGGGAGCATGCAGGAAACATTCATCTACTGAGCTACTCTGTCTAAATCTCCCACGGATGGCCCCTCAGCACTCCTGGACTCATTGCCACTAAGCTACACTGGAGTTCCCCCTCCTCCTAGCTCGTCTCAATTACCCAATGTTCCATGTTCTGCCTTGCCACTGGGGTGTGGAAATGCCACTAAGGCAGGCTAAATGGGAGATGCTAGACTACATTGTATATTATGACACCATCATATTATGAACCTCCGCTCTTACAATCTTTCTGGTCCCATTTTCACAATGCTCCCGAAACCAGGGGAATGTGTGCTCTGTTGTTGTTTTAAAATACTGTCTCAGGAACTTCCAATGAGAGTGGTAATAAAGGACAATTCATTTCTAACATGACTCTTGACTTCACCCACTATTCTCCATCTGTTGTCTTCAAGACCCTAATGTTGAACAAAGAAACGACCCCACCTGTCTTTCTCATAGTGTCTGTTCTCTGGTATAACTGTAATTCCAGTCCTGGGTGCTTTGAGCAATGTAGCAAGGAAGCACCATCAATTTCCAGATACTAAATTTCTTTCCTTACTCATGCTGTTACTTTGCCTAGCCCTGACTGATCTGTTCCTAAAACCTCCAAGCTGTCCCTAGAGTGCCCTGACAATGACAGTGAATGTTAGCAATCCATGTATTAAGTCTAGGTCAGGGTTCTTCTGTCCCAGCATGTAGCTTGCTTAGATATAAGTCATGATTCCCGCAACCTGGATATTTTTCTGGAGAGCAGCTGCTTGCAAATATTTCCAATTCTCTGCATCCTTCCAATACCAGTGGTGCCTAAATCCCCCGGCCTCAGGTTCTGCACAAAGTCAACGCCAGTTATTAGAGCCAAGCCAGATCTTGACTCTTTTTAACTCCTCTCCTAAACTTCTCGAAGATAGATCAATGTCCAGAGAATGACACATACTATTTTCAGAATGTTCAGCTCACTAAGATAGAGTTCTGTGTCACATGATCCCATTAAAAGCATCCAATCTCAGTCCAAAGAACTTACAGTGGCCCTCCTAATTAACCTGCTACACTTCTCTCAATTATTCAGAGGCCAAATATAGATAGACTACACATGCCACACTAATTCCCAAGGCCCTTTTCAGCCAATTATCTGCCTATATTCATTTTACCTGTAGTTTGATGTATTTAAAAATAGACTGATTCTCCTTTAATATCCCCCAAAGACCTTCACTTTATGGTTCTTCACGTACTGTCACAAGTTTAATCTCTCTCCCTGGAAGACAGAGAAATTTCTCTCTCTCTCTCTCTCTCTCTCTCTCTCTCTCTCTCTCTCTCTCTCCTTCCCTCCCTCCCTCCCTCCCTCCCTCTCCCCCCCTTTCCCTCTTTCTTTTTTGTCCTTTTCACTTTCTTCTTTTAGAATATGGACTGAATTGAGTAGCATGGGGCCTGCTTAGGTCCTTAACTGAAAGGAACTTAGGCAACTTGGCATTCTTTCAAATGCATAAAGAAAATGTGTGTAGGCTTATGCCTTTAAATGGACTATAATCTGTTAAGTGGCCATTAAGTCCTGTTGTTGTAGAGGTACAACAGAATACAGTGCCATAAAGGAAAGCAACAGATGGTGTCTGTGTCTTCACTTAAGATATTATTTCTTTGCCTTAAATATCTAAAGATATAAACTTGTCAATTGGGGAGGTGGGTCAGTGGTGGTTCCTGGCCCTCACATTGTGTGAGTGGTTTACAGCTTCCTGGAACTCCAGCTGTAGGTACCTACATGTATGCATGCACACATGTACACATAATAAAAACCAAATTAAGAACTAGTAAAATAGTTCAGTGGGTGAGTGTCTGCTACAAAGCCTGGAGACTGGAGTTATATCAACTAGACACATGGTAGACTTTTGAATTCTGTCCTCTGAGTGTCCCACATGGGTCATGGTACACACACACACACACACACACACACACACACACAAATGTTAAAACATTATAAAGCATATTTGGAACATAATATTAAAGATAGCTTCTTTTGTATAAGTCGTCTATGAGTGTGATACAGTGGATCATAAAAACATTTAATAAGCTAAATCTCATTGGAGAGCTAGTAAAAAGAAAACTATGTATGGGGAAATAAAATAAGGCATAATAGGAGGAAGGAGAGCTTGGAAAACCATCAAAGACAAGAAGTAAAGGAGATATAAGGCAATATCAATAGACAGGGATCTATGAAAAATGGGACCAAGGCCTCAAAAGGAAATTTTGAATTGGAAAGCCTGATGATGGGAGAAGGGAAACTGCTAAGGTTAGAACAACTAAGAGAACAAAATAGCCAAGGGCCCAATTTATTCAAAGGCTGAAATCACAGGGGAAAGGAACATGCACCCATTTCCACTCAGTGATTCCCAGAGAGGAGCAGAACTATGAGAACATTCATGGCTTAAGTTAGCAAGGATGTCTCAGCAGGCTCTCATGTCATTCTCTTGTCTTGTTATTTCAAGGTGAGTCAGTTGATAATCTCAATGCCTCCACCCAGGCAGAGAAAGGAGCCAGAAGGACAAACACATCGATGACACACTAACTCTGCGCCTAGCAGTACCATGACTTACTCAACAGATGATAATAGCAGAAGGAGTTCAGGGCCTCATACTTTTTAAATTTCATTTTGATTTTTGTCAGTGTTTCCATATGCAGTAACAGACCTATAAAGTTTCTAATACAATATGTGCCATTTTATTCCTAATTCCTGTTGTAAGGTGTGTGCACCATTTTGCTCATTTCCCAATTCTTTTTGGTATTTTGGTTGAATATTTCCCATTATTGAAAATGTTCAGATTTTTATTATGATGTTGACTTTCTAATCCAGATAGACATGGTTCTCCCAAGCACCATTATCAGGCTGGTACATGAAGATACACACACACAGACACACACACACACAGACACACACACACACCACAATCCATCACCTTGATGATCAGTACCACAATTATTCCTATTAAATGTGATGCCATGGTTTGGGGTAAATAAATAATTATAAATATATTGTTCAGAATTGGCCTTACAGTTTTTTATTAAATATGTGTTAGAAAACTAACTCATTCTTCCAACATCTTAGTTTCTCTGAAGTTAGTAATAGCATCCTATTGTTTTTTTTACACAGATTCTCATATTACTGTCACTAATTAACTAATAAAAAAATAAAATCTCTTTATAGCAATAATATAGGTGTCCTAGAAGTAAGATTACCTGGTACTTGCAACACATGTCTGTTTGCTTGCTTGTTTTATTCCTCTGTGTCAGTAGGCTATATTTTCTAATACCTTCCCAGAAAAGAATGTATTGGCACTAATTCTCTGAATCTGTGAGTATAGGTAAATATCAGTAGATAGATGTACTTTTAAATGTTAACATTCACACCTGACAGGCAGTTTAGTGGGTAGGAAGTTATTTTTTCCCCAGAAATCTGAGTGCTTTGTTAAATCCTTGTCACCAGTCTCTTACCTGGTGGAGTACAGTTCTGTTTGATAGAGTTCTCGAAAATGTTATCATAAACTGGACTTGAGGATACTAAGGTCATCATTCAGGATCTAGATTTTATTTAATATAAAACTCTTGTCTCAACACAATCAATTTACTTGCTATCTCCAAGTTCAAAAAGTCTCTCCGGGTCTGAGTCACCCAATATATTGCAAATATTCTATCAGACTTGGGGAGGAGCAACCTTTGAACTAAGAATCATACAAGCAAGGGTATGGATTAGCTAATGGCTTCTTACTCTGAGTTATGATTATAAGAGTTATAATTAAATTCTTTATTTTAGGCCTGTGATTGCAGACATGCCTGGCATTTCCAGTCCCTGTGTTTCTCTGGTTCAATGGAACATGCCAAATAGATACATTTGGTCTGCTGTGCATTTAAGTATAAGCTGTTTATATTTTATTTTGCTCAGTCAGTTATCTTCCTCAGCTATTCTCAGAATTCTGTTGCTGTGGAGTTTTTTCTCCTACTTAATTTATCTTTTTGTATTTGTGTATGTGCATCATTTTATAGCCTACAGAGAAGTTTGGGGAAGAATCAGAGATAAACTTGTTTGTTAATTCTGCTCTGTTGACCAGAATATATTTATGTTTTACAGGAAATCTTCCTAAATGCTTCAAAAGTTATACTACTTAGTTTTAAGCCTCCTAAATCTCACCAGTTAAAAAAAAAGACACGGGTCTTTTATTTTTTTTTTTCCCAGCTTGTGTGTTGTGTGAGGGTGGGGGGCGCTTCTGTGCAGTGCTCCCGTGTGGAGATCAGAGGACAACTTGTAGAAGGCAGTTTTTCTCTTCCTCCCTGTGCTTCACCAGATCAAACTCAGATTGGCAGGCTTGGTGGAAAGTACCTTAGTTTGCTGAGCCTTCTCTTCCACACTTATGTTATTTTAGGGCTATCACCAAACGTGTGTGTGTGTGTGTGTGTGTGTGTGTGTGTGTGTGTGTGTGTGTTCCACCATGGTAAGTTGGAGACTGTTGACGTATTAGGACCCTTAGTGAACCTGTAAATGACCTCAGTCATTGCATTTTAACTTAAATCAATATGTTTTCAGATTAATAATTTCTTCAAATTCATGTTCAGAATTTGTGGCATCATGCTGATGATAGATTTATGTATAAAGCATGTCTTTGCTCTTTCCATCTGTGAGACACTCAACTGATTGAGCTTCTTATTTAGTTTTAAATCATCTAGATATGGAGTGAATATTTTACACATCTTGAATATTAAGCCATGGGGATTCCTAGATTCCTATCTTAATCTAAATGTCTTAAAGGAGCAGGGATTTCATAACATGACACTTGATGTGATCATCATGATTAAACTTCTGATTCTATGGAATCTCACTAAAAAGTTCAATATTTATCCTGTCTTACTGACACCCTTGTCAGATTTGATCAGATTTTGAGTCAAAACATTATGTCTCTAATTATACTGCAAATGGCCTGAGATATGAGAACCTGCATGTTTCCTCTATCTCTACCCCGTTCTGCAACAAAAGGGGCCTCTGCCAGAACTGAGCTGGCAGCCTGGGGGATGATTCATGAGATAGCGTAGGATTCAGCTTGGCTCTTCCAATGGCTGCATGGAGCCAAAAGGACCAACGTGTGTTTATTTCTACAAATCAAGCCGCTTTCACAATGTGACACATAGGGAACAGCTACAGGAAGAAAAGAGTCTGTGTTTTCTGTGCTGCCTGGCCTGTTTGATGAGGGGATGCGTGCTATTCCTGTTCAGCAGGAATGTACACAACAGCCTGAAAGTGCCCATGCAGCATGTAGATATAACTGGCTTCATTATCCAGTGCTTCTGGACCAAGAATTCAAAATGGTTGTCCCCCCACTTCCTGGAAAACCCTCTAAGAAGATTTTGTGACATAACTGATCTCTTGCTTTAAAATCTGTCTTTTACAAACAGGGCCTCAAAGGAATAGCACTTGTTGGACTTCTTTGGTATATAAAAATGCTCCTTGCTGCCTCAACACACAGAAAATTTTAAATCTTTCAAGTGATTGAAGAGATGGCTGAGTTGGTAGGACTGCACACTGCTCTTGCAGAAGAGCAGAGTTCAGTTTCCAGCACTCTTGTTAGCATGTGATTCCAGCTCTGTAGAACCCACACACATGCACTAGTGTCCACCCCGCACATGTATGTAAATAAAAATTAAAAATAAGTATTGTTTTAAAAATAATATTGCTTAGCTATATAAAAATATCCCACACCATAGAACTATTTGCAGTTGGGCAAGCATTTATGGCCCCTGCTCCTTCACTCCCTGAATATTGTTGAAACCCCCAGTGTGGCTAATTTGGTAGCACGTGCTAGGCTGTAGTGGTGCTCAGAGACTTAGCTTATTTCCCCCCTGATAAGTGCAATCACCTCGTGGTATAGCATGTTTTAAAGTTCTATTGGCCATTGCTGACTACATCACACCTCATAATCACAAACACCTTCAAATCGTCACTTTTGTGGGTCAAACATTGTCCTAAGGCAACAAAACAGCAGTGTAGCTTTAGATGACAGGCTTCAGGAGAGCTATGTACTGCAAGTGGCTGAGTCATCGCTATCCCTTTATGTCAATCACAGTAGAGTCTGTCACACCCAAATGTCAATCATAGGGTCTGCCACACAGTAGATACTAATAAAGGTTTTGCTCAACTAAATGCTTTCAATTCTAATTATCTTTAAGTAATGTATTTGATTGCCATGCATTAGCTATAGATAATAAGGTATTTATTGTGACATTTTGTACACATCTATAATGCGTCTGGTTCTCTATTCATGCTCTATTACCTGCTCCCATACCCCTCCACCTCACACGGATCCCTTCCTCTTCCCACCTGCAATAATTCACTCACTGCCTGATCAGGATTACAGATGAGTTTAGCCATGACAGTTATGGAAATATTGAAAGGTTTCTCACACCCCAGCATCTCTCTCCTTAGACATTCTCATCACTTTGATTTCTCATCCACAGCACTTCGAGACATTCTCAAAATCCATCAGGGGATCCTAATTCTTAACTCTAACATTATTAAATAGATGTATGTGATCAAGAGTAACATTTTAAGAGAGGAATTCAAATGACAGATCACAGTGTTACCCAAATCTTCACATTTCACTCCCTCCCTCTGAATCAACAGTGGGACAGCTGTGGCCAGAGGGAGTGCTTTCAGACAAATGCCTTAAAGACTATCAGGAAGGGCTAGGGTGCTTCTGCAGGTAAGGTGCTGCCTTGAAAGTCTAAGACCTGAGCTTGATCCCCAGAATCCACATAAACCAAACATGAAGGCACATGTATATAATGCCAGCACTGGGGAGATAAGCAGGTCAAGAGGGCTCACTGGCCAGCCAGCCTACCTGACTTGGCAAGTTCCAGACACAAGGTTGTCCTCTGGTCTTGAAACACATACATGTGCATATGCACTCTACACCCTACACACACACACACACACACACACACACGTAAAAGAAACATCCAGACACAGGAAATGAGACATCACACAATGGTGAGAAGATGGTTAAAGAGCCCTAAGTGCTCAGTCGGCCTATCCCACTGAGAATGCACCAAACATCATCAGCATCAAACATCATCATGCACCAAACAGCATCAGACTTTTCAAAATCTCCCACAAGCACAGCATTCACATAAACGATATTTGACAACCCTTTCAAAATGTGGAGCCTTACTTGCTGAATAATTTACTAAGCTCCCTTTCTAGGGCTGATCTGGTTGGGTTGGCATTTTACACTTGTATTCTGTTCTATTTTACTGCAGGTTGGTGCTGAAGGAGGTCGTGGTGGAATACGGAAATCCCTTCCTCTAGTCATCTCTCTTGTTTCCTCTCTGTGGATCAGCATAGCAAAACAAGCATTTTGCTTATTATGAGCACCTGGAGAGATGTTCATTCTGTGCTTGGCAAAAGATACTCTCTGCATTGTTACTTGAGGGGTAAAAGTTCTAGTAATGAACTGTAAGTTTTTGGCAAATCTTTGGCAACACAATAGTAGTGGGTGTATATATTCTGTTATCTGATTTAGAAAAATGAAATAAATCTAAGACGTACCAGAAGACATCTTTGCACTGAGCATGCACACCTGTCACTCCGATACTGCCTGGAACCCAGAAGACAGAAGTTGTACTAATCTGCAGTTAATACTTAGGTTGTCCCCAGTCTTTTGGTTGTACAAAGATAAAGATATGAACAAATTCTTCATCCTGAGGGAAAATATTATCAATACAAATGTTTAGATTTTTTCAAAACAACCCCCCCAAGTAGGTGCATATCTATTCTTTTCCATTATTGATTACAGTACATTGATTTTAGTGCACCATGAGACTACTTAAGAGATACATGTAACATCTTCCAAATTTAGGATAATTTTGCATTCAAGGAATTGGAAATATTGTTTAATGGCTTGCTAGTTTAAGAAAACATATACATCTGTTCCAGCTGACAGGACTCTGCAGCCCCTTTCATGGTTCTGCTTACATTGTATGCATTGATCTTGTCTTGTGGGCAGTTCATAGGGAAGCCAAAATGTCTACTGATGGCCTCCACGTAGCTAGACTCAGTTCCAGCTGTCCCAAGGAGCACAAGCCAGAAGTGTGGGGCCAATTGCTCTTTTCTTGCTTTGTCTTTGGGTGTCTATTGTCTTCATATAGTCACATTTAAAAAAAAAAGATGCTTTCATTTTTGTACTAGTTTCTATCTCTTACCATATCCCTTCCAGGAACAGTATCTTGAACTAATTTAGGGCTGATATCTCAAACCCCAATTATTAAATGCATGACTAAGTAATCCCCATTTTAAAAGAGCCTGGGCCAGTCATCTCTAGTCTGGGAAGAATTAGCATCCCTCTATCCTACTTACAGTGGGTGTTCTAGTGCCCCCTGGAGGACAAAGAGGGGAAATGCAGGCTGGCTGACTTCACAAGGTGTCATCACTGAGATCCTTCCCCCCCCCCCCCCCCAGGGGTAACATTGCATTTAATGGGGCCTGTCCCGAGAACTTCAGAAACAACATATTCTTTGGTAAAATAAATAATACAGAAGAACATCAAGTAAAAGATCCAGAAATGCTCCCCTATCTGAGTTGTCCATGTATCTGGTGAGCATTCTTTCTGTTTTTCTCATGTATTCATTGATTCAGTTCAGGGAGCGCTTGCCACCGGCTGGCCTCAGGGTTGTATGCTGGGGATGCAGCATTCAGCAAAGCGATGAGGTCTCTGTTTCCCTGAAACTTTCCTTTGAGTGGAGGAGGCTGATAGAACTGGAAGAAAAATGAAGAAAAGAACGCAATTAAACAAAGAAGCCATTCTTATTAGAAGTAGAGAGTCTGGAGTGGGGGATCAAACGGGGTATGAGTTAAGTTAACATGGAGAGGTGGGGAGAACAGTCTGCCAGCAGAAGGCACACTGGAATTTCCAGGGGCGGGAACAGCCCCAGGGTGTTGTGTGCACAACCAGGGCATGGTGTGCAAGTGTCAGAAAGCCATTCTTGTTGGTGGTGCTCTGTATCCTGTAATCTCAGCCCTCAGAGGCTGAAGGCAGGAGATTTCAAGGGCAGCTTGAGTTATACGGTGGGAGAACTTGTTTCATAAAATGAAAAATGGGGAGTGGGTGGAGAAGGGAATGCAGAGAGGGAAAGCAGAGGAAATAAGAGAAGATAAAATGGAGGGAATCAGAGGCAAGGGGAGGGAAGGGAAGGGGAGAATAACATTGTTAGCATTTTGTCTAGGCTCCGCCCCACAGTTACCTGGCAACAGCCAGGTGTGCCTGACTCACTCTAAAAGGGGCTGCTCTACCCCTACTCTCGCTCTCGCCTTCTTGTTCTTGCTCTGTCCTCCTGCTCCCCTCTTCCCATTCACCTCCCCCCTCTCACATCATATCCATGTGGCTAGGAGCTACACAGACAAGAAAAGACCACACGGGTTACATGTGATACTGGAAGGAAGCGATGGCAGATCGCTGAAAATCAGAGCGTCCTTTTAAAAGGCAGGACAGTTATTACGGGAACAATAGGAAAAGGCAATAGGCAATGAATACAATTAGATTCCCATCTTTAAAAGAACCCCGACTGCTCCTATGGAGAAGGGACTTCAGCGAAACAAAAGCGGAATTAGGAAATTACAGAATAAACAGCTCTGGTGCAGGAATGGTGTCCCTAGGAAGGCGTAGGCTGACCTCTTATGAGAGACTCTGTAATGCTCCTATAGGGGGCCATTAGTGGCTTGTGGTTTGAAACAAATCCTTAAAGAGGATTATTTGAATTGCGGACTGAGAGTCTTTCCCAATACTCACAGTAACTGTTTCTTCTGGGATAATATAATAACCTTTGGGCTGAAGCATTTACCTTGCCTCGGCTATAAAAGTCTGCAATCACTTATACAACCCACCACTTGCTTTCTGCAGCCTCCGGGCGCACATCTGTCACTGAGTAATCAGGCTTGGGTTAACTCTCAACGGCCCTTCTGTTGGTCCTACCTTGCTACAGCTCAATGGGCTGGCTCATCTCTGAAAGTATGGTCCAAGAGAGGATCCTATGGGCCCTGCTCCAGCAAATGGATGTGGGTCCCTTGTCCTCCCAGACTTGGCTGACACAGTGAGATGTGAGCAGTCACAATCCTCTTTATGCGGCCACAGTGAGAGCTACGGATCCATCGCTCAGGCACCTGGCTTTGTCTAGGGTAATCACAAACATGGCTGAGAGGATCCTGGCTGCCCCTTTTCTGTGTGTACAGATGATGTGCAGCTGTTTCTGCTATAATGTTTTCCAAAATGCAGACATGCTCTGGTTGGATTCAGAGATTGGGGACAATTTAAGGAGCACATGAATTTTCTATTTTTCATATACAATTCCATCTGTAGAAGCACTTGACACATGCAGCTGAACCAGGCAGCTTAGAAAGCCAGTGAGGTAGCCATATCCACCTCAAATGACAGCCAAAGACCTTAGGGCCTCAGGTGTGAGTCACAGCAGGTGTCCTATCCTTACCTCTTGTCTTCACTAACTCTCCAGTGACTCACTGGAAGATGGGGGCAGCAGCTCTTTCCATATACTTAGGTACTTTCCAAATTCATTGCAGTGTTTGTTTCAGGATTGTCGTTACTGTGACAAACATGATGACTAAACACAACTTTTTGAAGAAAGGGTTTATTTCAGTTTACGTTACAACTTTCAAGTCACACTCCATCCCCAAGGGAAGTCGGGGCAGGAACTCAGAGTGGAGACAGAACCAGAGCCAAGGAGGAGTGCTGCTCACTAATTTGCTCCTCATAACTCACTTAGTCTGCTTCTGAATGCAACTCAGGACAACCTGGCCAAGTGTGGCAGTGCCCATAATGGGATGGGCCTGCTCGCCTCAATTATTAATCAGGATAATGAACCACAGGCTTGCTCATAGACAAATATGATTGGGCATTATCTCAATTGAGGTTCCCTCTTCCCAACTGACTCTAGCTTGTGCCAAGTTGACAAAACCTTAGACAGGACACGCATCCATGTGATACGTGTAGCTTCCACCATCTTTTTCACTGAATGCCTTCAATTATTTTTCTGTGTTACTGATGGAATGTTCCAGGCCTTGCACCAACCGCATTAGTCCAATAGCCCTGTGATTTTAGTAATATATCATAATTCAGGGATTTATAGGAAAGTATGTCACTTTGGTACAGAACTTTTGGTTTTGTCTTCGTTTTTATGGACAGGATCTTCTATAGCCCAGGCTAGCCTTCAACTTACTATAGAGCCAAGGCTGGCTTTAAAATCCTGATCTTCTTGTCTCCATCCCCCAAATTCTGTGATAACTAATGCATGACACCATGTCTGGCTTGAAGAGAACTCGCTATGAAGCCCCACAAAGATAAATCTCCAAGCCAAATAAAAGTACACTATATATTTGTTTAGTTACTTGTCTTCTTTATTTAACGTCAGCATAGACTTCATATTATACCCTGTAAAGAGAGCTAAACACAGACTCCTATCTTTTGTGTGGGCCTAGGAACTAATATTATTTATGTAGTTTTGTTCAGTTTGTTACTATTTTTAATTTTGTATTTCATAATTTCTTAGTGAAATAGTGTCGTAATTATTTTAAGGATAACCAAAAGCTTTCTGATTGGATTTGAGGACCACTTCACAGGAGGGAACTTATGCCTGATATTATAAACCTGTGCAAGAGTATGTGGCTGGATAAGTCAGAGGCTCTAGATGAGACCCATTACTATTTATTTTAGTAAACAGTCATGTTGTCAAAATGCTTTTTAAATACTGATGTTTGTATCCATAAATTGGTACCATAAGCAGCTGTCATCAGAGAACCTTCTCAGTGCAGTGGGAAGCAGATAAAGCAGAACTCCATAGCTAGCCAAAGTATGCAAAACACATGATCATGAAGTTCTCAGCCCTAAATGGGCCAGCTGTCACCCCCTTCAAGGCTCAGGGAACATCACAGAAGAGGAGTGTGCAAGAATGTCAGAGGCTGGAAAGATGCCTCAACCGTTAAGGGTGTATGCTGCTTTTCCAGAGGAGTTCATTTTCAGCTCCCCTGTCTGGTGGCTCACAATTGCCTGTAACTCCAGGTTCTGGGGAAATTGACATCTCTGATCCTACACAAACACACACATTTAAAATAAATTTTAAAAAAGGAATATAATAACCAGAGAATGGGGAGATATACAGGAAAAAGATACCTTGTGGACATGACAAAGCCATTGCACTCATGAACACACTGGACCCCTAAACATTCCAACATCGATGACAGAAAGGCCAATGAGGCCCTGCCCTTCCTGAGGAACTAATGGTTATTGGGGTAAGGGGCATCTATGCATATTTTAGTAGACACATATTCTATGTAAGTAGCTTACATTTTGTTGTTGTTTCACAAATGCTGGTAAAGGGACTATTCCTGCAAGAACATATTTATGCAGCTGCTTCCGTGTAGTTTCAAGGTAAATTATGCAAGTTGAAAGCTGTGTTAAACGTACTCTTGCTTAGTTTTTCATAGACTTTGTCAAATTATTCTCTAGGTGGTTTCTAAATGTTGGCAATCATCAACCATACGTGAAAGACTCCATTCTCCATCATTGGAAGCTGTCGTTGGTCTCTGTGTATATGTCATATAAATAAAAATATCTATATTTCAAGCAATGAACTCCAATCCTGTTGGCCATGATCTGAATAGCAATGCCTCCCGCCCATATGTTCAAATGCTTACCCCAACGTAATAGTACAAAACAGGGCTTTGTAGGGGTTGCTTAGCTCTTGTTGACCAAGCCCTTTTGAATAAGGTTAGTGCTCTCTTGAAGAGGCAGGCAAACATCTTCATCCCTTGCACTGCGAGGAGATGCAGTAAGATGCCATTTATGGCCCCAACATGCCCCTCACTAGATCCCAAATCTTCTGGCACTTCTCTTCTGGATTTCTAGCCTCCACAACTATGGGAATAAATATGAGCTATTTACAAGTCACTGTGTATAGAGCAGTCAGATTGTAGGAAGACAACTGCGTATTAATTTTTAATGTACTGTGTTAATAATGGAGTAAACCAAGAGTGAGGGAAGGAAACAATATTGTCACCTCTAGTTCTCTGTAAATGGATCAGCAGAGAGTCCTCTATTTTTTAAATTATCTATTGGCCACTTGTACTTTACTCTTTGAGCAGTGTCTGCTCATTTTTTTAACCCACCTATTAAATAGATTGTTTGCTTTTGCAGTATTTAATTTTTTAAGGTTCTCTGTATACTGTGGGTATTGGTCCCCTGTCCAGTACATATGTATCTACCCTTATTCTATAAGGTGTCTCTATATTCGATTGTTTCCTTAGAAATGGAGAAGCCTTTTAATTTCATGAATAAGCCAGGCACAAAAACACAAATGCTGTAAGTTTTCTATCATGTGTGCAAACATAAATTACACAGATACATCTGTGAGTTGTATGCACACATGTGCGTATGTGTATGTGTGTATGCATGTGTGCATGATGAAAGTAGAGGGGGATCTTCTTGGGGAAAAAGAGAAAAGAGGAATGGTCCCTAGGGAAAGGATGTGTGATGGGGAATGAATGTGATCAAAGTGCGTGACACACTTGAACAAAATGTCATGACACTTTACACAGTAAATATACGCTAGTAAAAGCTTTATATTTAGTTGTATGTGTGTATGTGTGTGTTTGCACCTGGGTATGCTTGTATGTGTGTACATGTGTGTGGGTGCATATGTGCCATGACACATGCATAGAGATCAAAGGACATAAGGCTGGAGTCCGTTTTCCCCTTCCACTGTGTGGCTTGCATCTCAGAGATGAAACTCAGAGATTATTTGGACTTGGTGGCAAGCATCAGCATCCACTGAGCCACCTCAGTGTTCATCCTAACACACATATCTGTGTTCTCTGTGTGTTTTATTAGTGAAGTTAAACATGTTTCCACATACATGGAAGCCATTTGTTTTTTCCTGCTGATTTATTTACTAACTCTATTCCCAGCTATCTCCTAGGTTATCTTTTCCTTGGAAATTCTAAATTTTCATGACTTAAATTTTCAGAGTAATTTTATTTACCATTTGCTATATGTAAAATTTTGGCAAGTCTACTAAACTTTATTGCTTCTGGGGTTGTTATGATCAACTATGATTACATTTATTATAAAATAATTTTATTCACAATGAACTTTTATAATTGCCAATTACTTTAGTTAACCAATTACATCCACCCTCTTGAGTTGGCGTGCAAAATTACCATAGACTCAGTAGCTTAAATAGCTCATTGTCTTATAGTTCTGGAGACCGGAAGTCTAAGATCAGATTGTCAGATGGCTGGTTTCTGCTGAGACTGTCAGTCACCTTAGCTTGAAGATGGCCACTTTCTCACTATTGTGTTCTTATGTGAACCTCTTCCCCACTCTTCTTTCTGTGTGTGGAGGGAGGGGGAGGAAACAGACAGACAGACAGACAGACAGACACAGAGAGATAAAGAATCCTGACCGGACACTAATCCTATCATCTCACCCTGTTGTTATTATTAGCCTCACTTATATCCCTAAGGTCCTCTTCTCTGAGCACGGTCACATTAGAAGTGGAGATTTCAACATGACTCTAAGTTCAAAACAATTCACTCCTCTACTTCCACCAGCACAAAACTGCAGATCACACATGCACTGCTGTGCAGCATTCTTGCTAACAGAGCACAAGAATGTGGCCCTTGGCCTCCTGGAGTTTACAGTCTAATCTTGCAGAGAGGAAATGGAACGTGCAGAACTGTAGCTTTCCAGTCACCAATGCTTGCCACTGAGGTAGCGAGCACAGTGTGACAGGAACTGCCGTGAACCGTGGTTCTCTGAACCTCTCAGTCCTGGAGTGGCATCTTGAAATGAGACACAGTGTACTGCTTAACCTCTGATCAAAAGGGACATGGGAAGTGCATCCAGGGGGAGGTTAAAGAATGTGGCAAAAGGAAGCGAGGAATACAGGAAAAATTCTAAAATACACTGTGGTGCAAAGACAGAGCCTGTGATGCTTGGAGAAAAGCACACGCCTCTAATCCAGGAAGTAGAAACAACCTCTACGGGCTTCCTTTCACCTGAAACACGCAAAGCTTTTCTGAAATGTTTACTCTCCTCTTACAATCGCAGTAAGGAGGAATACAGTATTTGCTCGGCTCTGCATTTTGTTTTAGGCAGCAATAAATAAACACAGAGTTTGTTTGTGATCATACATTCGCTTGGTAAATATTTACTGCATATCATTTCCACGTAAAATATTAGGTATTATAGTATTAAGCCCTATGAGTCTATAACAATGACTGCCTCATAGGATCTACCTTTGAAAACTTACTCTTGAAGCAAAAAGGACGTGAGAGCGCCTTAACTTAAGCAAAGCTTTCCCACACACTCTTCTCCCACCCCTGCAAGGGCAACCATGGGTGGGTGGGTATCACCATTCACTAATGTCTCATTGCCACTGAGATGCATCCCGAGAATGTCTTTCGAAAAGCACACTGGGTGCTGCTAACCAGCCATAAAATCAGATTGGGACTTGAGTCAACCTCTGCCCCTTGTACCAGTTCTCCACTGACTTCTTCTTTTTTCGATAAAAAGATTACGTTTTTTTTTTTTTTAAAAAAAAAAAAAAAATGAGAATCACGGACTGAATTCCATTGTTTATTTTCCATAGAATCTAGGAGCAAAGACCACAGACTCTTAAAGAAAACAAACACACATTACCTCAATATTAGAGTCCAATTCCCTAAATATTAGAGTCCAGTATTTGTCAGGAGCTACTCAGAAGGGATTTTATTTAAAGCAAACAAAGTTAATGCATGGAAATACATTTGCTAGCTCCATTTTGGTTGTGTTAAGAAAAGTGGAAGTAAAAACCTATTTTTAAAAATTACAATATTTTTATTAAACCATGAGAATATGTTCTGCTCACATTATCTTCCCTAAACCCTTCCATATCATGTCCTTAAAAAAACCAAAAACCTGTCAACCTCAATTTGTGCTGCCTGTATAATCTCAGGTGTGGGCCACACACTGGAGTATGATCAACAGTGTATCAGTTATGATCAACAGTGTATCAGTGGCCACATCCTGAAGGAAAACTGGCTCCTCTGCCTCAAACCATCAATTGCCTGCAGCTTCTCAGCTAAGGATGGGGACTCACCAGGAGTGCTTCCTACTCCATGCAGGAATATTGGGGGGCTTAGTCTTCTGCAGACGTTGTGCATGCAACCACGGCTTTCATTTCCTCCCCCTTCTTCAGAAAAAGGCAAATGCTTTAGCAAAAACAAACAAACAAACAAACAAAACAAAACAAAACAACAAAACCACAATTCTTATTGCGAAGAGAACAAGAGATAATTTGTTCTGAAACCATGCATGCGTGGGAACGGCCTGAGAACATAGCTTTAGGTTACCCCAAATTACATGTTCTAACATGGAAGCAACTGAATGAAGTTATTATAGTAACAGAGAAAAAAAGAAGTCATAAATTAAGTCGCTATTCAATTGCATTGGTAGAAACATTATGTAGGCAGATAAAAGCAAAGTCAGGAACCTCTGCAATAGATCAGGTGCTATCTGACAACGCTCTTAACCTTTTGGTTAGTGGCAACCATCAGTCTGTTACTACATCCATCTCGATATTTTACTTGTAAATCATGAAGGCGTTTGGTCAGCCACAGAAGTAGGAAATATAGCACATGACAAACGGTAATTAGCTTCCTTCCGGGCCTGCAATATCCTACCTCTCCACAATCATTGAAATGGTAATCAGTTAATCAGCCTTGAAGAAGGCTCCAGGAATGGTGACATTCTTTCTAGAACTTTCATCCATGGAATTAAAAAAAAAAAAAAAAATGGTGTTAGTTAGAACAAGAGAACCAACGTCAGTAATGTGAGACTGTATAACTGGAGAACACCTTTGTCGAAATGTAAACCTGAATCTTTATACTTTAACTATTGGAAGTGCCTAACAAGTTACCAAAGCATGCTGGCTCTTGATAATGAGTCCAGGAAAAAGTAGCCACAGGCCCAGTGACAAGTTGTTCACAATGAAGTCCCCAATAATAGCGCTTCCCCTTTCTTCTGACTTCTCTGGGAAATGACCAAGGAAAACATTCTACTTGAGCATCTCCTAGGCTCACAGGAGGACTAGGAGTTGGGAAAGGTGCTGACAATTAACTATGCCATTTAGTTTACAATGTTTTTTAAAACCGATTTCTCCTATGTGGTGCCCTTTTCAGAACTTATTTCTGATAATATTCTTAGCCATTTAAACAGCCTATTAGTACTGTTCCTGTTTTATGAATGAAGACATTAGGATTCTAACCAAGTCAGGAAGTTCTCCAGGAAGTGACAGGCAGGATCAAATCCCTGGTCTCCTTGACATGATTGTGCCCCATTTCCCCACACTAAAATTTATGTCTTCATTTTAATTCTAATGTAGGTATAGAGAGGATATACACATGCACCCAGCTCAGAAGTTTCCTACTGCAAACAGCCAGAGAGTCAAGTTTAGGCTTTGTGGATCAGATGGTTGCCCTGTGAACTCTTTAGTCACAGCTAAAAGCAACCTCAGACAATGGGGGGGGGGGGGGGGAGACGAGCATGAGGTTCAATAAAACTTTATTCATGAAAAAACAGAGGACCAGACTTGGGCTTCTGGCCAGTTGGTTCAGTGCCGTCTGCAAGAGTATAGGATGGGAGAAATGCTTGCAGAAGTTGGCAGGATGTGGCAGCAACACAGTGTATGCATTACATCAGTGACCTCAGATCCTTTAAGACCTAACAGGGTTTGAAAGGCAACCACATTTTGTAAAAGTCAAATGGAAGGAGGCTGGGAAGATGGTTCTGTGGGTAGTGTATGCTGTGCAAACATGAGGTACTGAGTTTGGCTCCAAGCACTTGTGTAATAAGTTGGGCCTGGTGGTGGTACATGCATGGTGTCCCTAGAATTGGAGTCAGGGAGAGAGATACCTCTAGATTCTAGTCTAGATACCTCTGATTCACTGAGACAGCCTGTCTCAAAAAGCAAGGTACAATTCAATACAGAAATATGCTTGACATTGACCCCTGGCCTCTGCCTACTACATATACATGTACAGACAGACACACACACACACACACACACACACACACACACACACGAATGGACATTCATGGTTCGAAGCCAAGTTGTATTAGAGACAGACTTAAAAACAAATAGAATCTGGACAAAGAATATTTCCTTTTTGACTTTGATGTATTAAATTTATAGAAAATAGACCCCCCCCCTCAAAAAAAAGAACCTGGAAACACCATACAATTACAGAAAACAGGAAAAGAAAAGGCATTCATAAGAAAAGCAGAGAGAGAAACAGGACATTGTAAGTAAGATTTCCTTCCCTTCAACCCACAGTGCCTATTAACATAAATGTCATCTGCCTAGGCTAACAGACTGATGAGACTAAAGTATTGATTATCCAATGGAACGTCTCCCCTGAAGAGCTTTCTGGAATTGTGCAATATTCAAATGCGTTTCTCTGGCCAACACCCTGCTACTATATCACCGCTCCAATTTCCCTCCGAACTGCAAACAGAGCACGGTTTTATCTACATCCTTGCTCTCCCTGAACCTCTCAGTTCCCTCTACAGTCCTCCTAAGCCAGGGACCACAAGCGCAGGGAATCTGATGGTTGAAAAGGAGGCCAGGCAGGCTTAGGGCTCTGTGGGCAAAGTAATTTTCCAATGGAAATTGGACGCGGTTACATGATGCGCTTGCCTTCCCTTCCTTGAAGCCTGGGATTTAGCAGGCTCTAAATCCTTAGCTCCCAAGCAATGCAAACACTTTCCCAGTGACCTGGTCTGCTTGTAATGATGTTTCTGATTCCAAGAATACTCTATACTGGGGTCAGGAAAGATACACAAAAGGAGGGAGGTATCCAATGTCAACCCAACTCCCAGTTCCAGGGTCACTAGGTTGAGATACCAGGCCCATACTCAAGTGAAGTCACACCAAACAGGTTCTAAACATAGCTGCACAGGAAATGGCACAGTCTTCCCCACCAACAGGAAACATGGGTGATTCAGCTGAAAATCCACAACAGTGTTGAATCAGGTGCCTCTCTGATTTCACCCTAGTCCCTTCTTGTCTTCCAGCCCACTCCAGACTTCTCACCTTGCCCGTGAATTACAAGTGATCTTTCTTTTTGTCAGCACTCTTCTTACCCTTTTCCAATCCAGAGCTCAGTGTCTTAACAGCATCAACAGTCAACTTCCAGAATATTCTTGTAGTTTGTTTGTTTAATTGACATGGGCTCTGGGAATCAAACCTACGTCCTCATGTTTGTGCTGCAAGCACTTGACTGAATAAACCATGACTCATTATATTTCTATTTATTAGGACTGATGTCAAATTATAGAATAAGCACATGACAAAGAATCTGGGGCACAAAACCATTTCCTCAAACATCAAGACCAGGACCTGGAAAAGGCAATCTCCATTTAAGGCCAAGAAAATTCACAAGTTACATAGGGGGAAATGTCTTATTTCTCTATATGGTTAAAAGAAAGAGTTGCTTTAAATTTTAAAATATTATTTTCATTAGCATTTGCTCCATTATGCTTGTGGAATCTAGCTATTAACCACTGCGATGCCACACAGAATGTTTTTGCTTTATGACTAGAGTGATTCCGGCTAAGAAGAGGGGAGCTGTACGGAAAGGCCTTTGTGAGCTTACCCCTGATTTTCCAGCTCATAAATCCATACATAGCACTTAGGAATTCTGAAAAGATGTTTTGTTAAATGTGTGTCATGACTTGAAGTTGGCTGTTATTGGCTGTCAGTACACACTTTGGTTCTTATTGTACAACCAAACCAGGGCCATAATTTTCCAGTTTAAGTAAAAACTGAAACGTTATGACCACAGTTAGAGTTTGTTTTTTGTTTTTGTTTTTGTTTTTTTTTTAATTTTTTTTCACTTGCTAGATCAGTGCTTCTTGTGATAGGGTAGGGCTGAAAGGGATCTTTGAAGACCAGAAAGCTTTCTTCAGGGTCTCCCTGTAGGTTGTTGTTCTTGCCATAAACTGGATAACTAGAGAGCACTCGGGCATGATAAATACATCCTGATTGAAAAGTGGCTAAGGACAATAATCTGAATTTATTCATCTGAGTGCTAAATGAGGTCTTTCTCGTGATGTTTTACACCAGTCCAGTTAGGGAGAGGATGCTAATTGTGCCATGCATCATGCCACAGTTGCATGGACCCCCACCTTTAGAAGGGTCCTACGACGCTTCAAAATCTTCTCTTGACATCCTTCATTATCTTTTCTTTGGATTTGTGTTATGTAAATGAAACTCAATGAGACCGTGAGCATCAGAGGGGAGCACAAGTATATCCTCCATGAATCAGCCCCTCCCCATTCAACTGTACTGGGATCTCCCGCTACAGCAGAATCCAAATGGGTCCATAGGATGGATCCAGACTCCCGGTAATACAAAGTATGTTACAGCTATAATCAAGAACGTGGAGATAATGGCAGTACTAAGAGACTTTTCTCTTCTTTCAAAAATCAGTCAGCTGAGTTGAGAGGATAGCTTAGTCTGTGAAATACTTGTCACATAGGCATGAAGACTTGAGTTGAATCCACGTGCCCTGTGTTTTAAAAAAAATGCCAGGCATGTTACACAGTTATAAGCCAAGTAGGACTGCGGCGGCAGAGATGGACGGAATCCTGGAGCTCACTGACAAACCAACCTAGTCTAATTAACAAATATCAGACCAGCTAGAGACCTTGTCTTAGAAAACTAGGTTGACAGTTCCCAAAGGACCACGCTTGTTGACCCATGGCTTCTGCACACACATGTGTCCTCTACACTCAAATACCATGCACCTACATGAACAGGTACTCACACATGCACACAAATTTGCTCCTAATGTATAAAGAAAGCAATAGCATTCTAAGGCGTAAGAACAGCAAAGAAGCTTGTCATATCCTTTCTTGGGTCTATATGATGTGCCAGTCAGCAACTCACACTAACAATGATGACACAGAAGAGCAGAGCAGTCAGCTCTTCTTCTTGTCAGCCTTTCTTACTCAGTCCTAAGCTATAGATAGAGTGTTAGGAGACTGTGCACATTATCAGGAAATAGAAAGCACTTTGGAGTTGGTCTTATGCAAAATTGTCATGTTAGTGTCCTTTAGAAACACAACTGTCATTTGGCAACTGAAGCTATTTTATTTTGGCAGAGAAAGGGAATGCACAGATATGTGGTCAGCAGGACTCTTAGGGGGAACTTCACTGTGTATGGTCAGAAAGACTCAGAGAGGGGGAACATCATCATATGTGGTCAGCAAGACTCTTAGCAAAGGACATTAGACTCGTGAAAGGCTTAGGGCTCTGGTCAGCTGATTATAGAGAGATTCTGAGGAATCAGAGCCAAACCCGAGGTTTGCTCTAAATTGAATCTCATCAGAAGATGGAAGTAACTTCTTAAGTGACTATCTGACAAATCTCATCGATAGGCAGAATGGAGCAACACAAAGATAAAAACAGCTCTGGAAGCCAAGTGTGTTGGCATAAGTTTGTAAGTCTGTCATTCAAGAGATAAAGCAGGAGCATGGTAAGTTTGGGACTGGTCTAGGCTATGTAGTGAGTTCCTGGCCAGCCTGTGCTACAAGCTGAGACTCTGCCAGGAAGGAAGAGGAGGGGGGACGAAGAAGGGAGAGATGCAAGGAGAGAGGGAGGGAAGGAAGAAAGGAGGGAAAGAGGGGGAGATTAAGAAATACACAATTGATGATGGCATAGCAATTCATTCATGGAGTAAGCGCACGCACACACACACACGCACACACACACAAATTATCTCTTTTTGGTGGTTCTATGTGGGAGCTAAGTACACAGAGATCTGCATCAAAGCTGCATTGCACAGCATCACGATGAATGCTGAAAAGCCATACCATTCATTGAAATCTGTTTAAGTCTTGGTATCATTGATGACATTTTCTGCTTTTGAAACAAGTTGGCTCAGCAGTTTCTTTTGAATCATGTGACTGCTCTGTTCTGAAGCCTTTTTTTTAACTTTGGACAGTTTCCTAAAGAGAAATCCTAACCTGCATCTTTTTTTGTCCTTCTGAGATCATTGGATGTGACAAGGCCATCCCATAACTCTGTGGGAGTTCAAAGCCCTGGTGGGTCTTTTACTAGTGAACATTTCAGTGAGATTGGGAGGAGATGGTACATACTTAATCTTGGTTGTCAAGGTCACTAGATTTAAAATCACCATGGAAACACTTGGGGTGTGCCTATGGGAATGTTTCCAGAAAGGCTTAATGGAGGAGTGAATACCCACTCTGCGGGCAGCAGCAGTTCGTGGATTTGGATCTCAGCTGAGTACCATCATCCATCTCGCTCTGCTTCCTGACTGAGGATGCTGTGACCAGCTGCCTCACACTCCTGCTGCCATGGCTTCATCACTATGAAAGACAGCTTCCAGAGCTGTGAACCCAAATAAATCTCTCTGCCTTACTTTTGTCAGATGTTTGATCACAGTAACCAGGAAAGGAACTGATACAGAAAGTCTCGCCCTCCATTACTCCCCAAACGCTAGTCTTTCTTTGCAGGGAGTAGGTTAAGGAGTGTAAGGAATAATAAAGGTGTGTCCCTACCGTCCAGAGCTGTAGCTTCTGGACTTGCATTGGTGGACAGAATTCCCTCGTCAGTGTGGTCTTCTTGTCCCCCTTCCCTAGGTCAACGATAAACAATTTTCACATCAACTTATCTATAAGCCTTTCTCCCAGATCTTATCCCATGCCATCCTAAAAGTTTTCTAGCTCACATCCATCTTTGACAGAAATTTCTAGTGCGTCTGTTCCTTGCCCTTGATACAGAAGAAAGCTTCACACAATAACTCAGAGAAAGATATCTGACTGTCACACCAAAACCAGATGAAAGCAAACAGATGCGCTACATTAGAAACGCCGAAGCTCCTAATTGTTCCTCCTTGTCTTTTTCTTAAAAGCAGCACCTGCTACACTCCCATCAGATGCTGAAAGGCTTTCATGACAAAGAGCTAAGGGGAGACTGGACAAGACTTCCCTCCGTGTCATTGCCTAATTTCTGCAACTAGCCCCTGACCCTTGACTTACACTCCAGCATAACCTGCTAGACAAGCAGTTTCAAATAGAAAGAGAGCAGCCTGTTCATGAAGTAGATCAAAGAGGTAATAGTAACGGACCCTCTTCCATCTCCCGTCCTCTTCCCAGGGCATGATCCTCTCCCTATTTCTCCACTCTCTGAGTGGAAGTAACTGGTAATGTACTCGACCTTGGTGACTTTTCTTGACTGCTACTCCCTAAATGGGAGCCATAGGTTCTGTTGGCTTTCCATTGGTCTTCACTCTGAACGTCCCCCAGTGCACCTGTAGCCAGGACTTATTTCTTGGATATAATTTTCTACTTTCCCCCATTTGCCAACTGTTTGTTATCAGTCATTAAAAGATCCTAAAACTGAAGAGTTTGATAACTGAATTTGAAGTTACTCTCAAGGTTCATGTGCTGAAAATTTGATCCCCAGGTGCTGTTGAGAGATGGCTGAACCATAAGAATGCTAACTTCAACAATGGAATGACACCGTGATGATGTCATAGCATCTCCATTACAAACCCATGGGACTAAATGTATTGACCGACCTAGAAATATTGGAGTTGATACTTGGAATTGTGGTTACTTAAAATCATCCTTAAAGTTCTATGGTGTATATTAACTTTCCCTTTTAAAGTATGATTTGAAATTTGATGGCTAGCTTGAACTTAGAGGACAAAATTCACAAGGGGGGTGGTTGTAAGGATATAGTTGAGAAAGGATGAGAAACCCTTGAACTTCAGCCATAAAACTGAAAAACGTGTAGAAAGGCCAGAGGCAACGCTGCTTGGAAACTTAGAGACAGGAAAATGATAGCAAAGACTTTCCCTCATTGCTTCCTATACAACTACTGAGACAGCATAACAAGAACATATGCCTTCCTCCCTTTAGGAAGCCCCAAAGTTCATTCAAAATGAAGTTCTGTCTCCCCAGGAGGACTTGCCATCAGAGGCAAGGCCAATTTGACAGCACCTGCCATCTTGCACACTGCAGAAACATCAACAGCATCCACTCCACCCATTCATGAAAGAACCTGCAAGATTCTCCAAGATTCCATAGGATGAATCCAAGATTCATAGGATGACCCAGCTGGGTGAACAGAGCTCTATGTGCTGAGTGTACTCGGGTAAAAGATGACATATAGTACCTGATTGTGGCTCTTGTCAGTTCCTCCTTCATTAGCCTGGCTGTACTGTGAAAGGACATCCAGGACGCAGCTTTTATCACTTAAGAGATGGAGAACAAGACAAAGAATATTTTTATCACTCAAGAGAGGTAAGAAAAGAGACGAGAGATCTTAGGGAAAAAAACTATATTAAGTCCAGCAAAGTACGGCATGTTTATGATCATGAGATCAGTTCAGAATACTGGGGCAGGAGGATGACAAGTTTGATAGAGTGTGTGATACAGTGAGAGCTGAGTTAGATTTGGCTATACAGTGACAATGTTTCTCAATCAGAAGGAAATGATGTAGGAGGAACAAGAGGGGGAGACAATAAAGGAGGAGAAGGAGGAGGAGGAGGAGGAGGAGGAGGAGGAGGAGGAGGGAAGGAGATGATGGTGATCTACATTTTAACAAAGAATAGCAAATCATGGCCACTATACTATGTTGGTCAAGTTGGGCATGGGGTTCCTTTGGCTTCTTCCAGCCTTTTCCACTATAGAAGAGGAGCCAACAACAAGGCTGCTCTAATTCTTTCACCTATGGTGACTTACCTGAGCAGAACTGAAGAAGAAAAACTTTCTTCTTTTTAAAGAGGCATCCCATCTAAAGATTAGGATACTGTCTGAGAGAGTGTGACTTTTTACCTTTCTGAGCCTCAGTGTTCCCTTCTATAAAGTAAGAAAATCAGAGAATCCCTAAGTTTCTCTTTCAGGTCTGTCCTTCAGTTTTAAAATTTTAAATATATTGGTGTGTGTGTGTGTGTGTGTGTGTGTGTGTGTGTGTGTGTGTGAGAGAGAGAGAGAGAGAGAGAGAGAGAGAGAGAGAGAGAGAGAGAGAGAACATAATTTTTAAATTGCTTATCTTGGTTTGCAAAGCCCAAGAAATTAGGGTGAAACTGTCTACTCCATGTTTTGTTTTTCTGCCTTTGCCTATGACCTAATTTGGCTCTTTTAGCTAGAGCATGGCACAGAGCCAGCCACAGTGGTGAGTCTGGGCTTTCTTGCAATAGAGATATCATCTCTGTGTTTTCTTCTATGGGCTGTGTCACTTAATGCATCCTAATGATAAAGAAGTTAAAATGTGAGGAAATGCATGCCCCTTGGGACTTCCTATCATTCCTGTCCTGGTGACTGCTCCAGGGCTTCCTTTCCACAGACTGCCAACTGTCAGCCATGCTATGACTATCTAGGCATACTGACGAACTGTTGGCCAATCATACTGAAGATCTTAACTGTGACCATCTGTTCTCAGACATGTACTCAACTCTAAACAGATTTAAAAAAAAAAAATAAGAGCCATTTGAAATTTGTGACACAATGCTAGTTTCTAGGCAAGCCTTCTAAAATCTAATATCGAGAAGACTGCTGATAACTGATGCTGATGATCGTCCACAGAACAAGATGGTGGACATTGTTACTGAAGTGGTCATCTTGATCTTCCTAATTTGCTCTGGTCTATAGATGGTTTCCATAAACACAGCCTTGGTTGTATAAAATGCTGGACATCCTTCAAAGTCATAGAATACCAGAGCTGGAACAGGCCAAAGGGATTGTCCAGGAGGAGACCTGGCCTCCACAGATGCAAACTCCATGACCACAGCCTGTCTTTGTCTCCTTCCCTCAGGGTTTAGCACAGTGACTGAAGGAGAAACTGAAACTTTGAGAAGTTCTGCAGTAACTTTTCTATAAACCCAAAGAGAATGCATTAGCCAACAGACTACCAGTATGTGGTCCAAAATAAGGAATAATTAGGACAGTGTTATGTGTCCATTTATAGAGTTGCATGTCCTTAAAATATCAGCTGGGGACAGCTAGATAGCTAAATGAGTAAAGGCACTTGCCACCTAACCTGTGGCACATACATACGCATGCACAATTCTCTCTCTCTCTCTCTCTCTCTCTCTCTCTCACACACACACACACACACACACACACACACATTGAGAGACAGTATGTGCCTTGTTTCTATCAAATGCCCTTTCTATTTCTTTAAATAAAAAATGAAGATGTTAGTATCATCACAAATGAAATGAGAGCTGGGAAGATGAGTCCATTAGTAAAAAGTGCTTGTTGCACAAACATGAGGATCTGAGTCCAAATCCCTAGTACCAACATGGAGGAAAAGAGCATGACACTTCAGCTTCATTCTCTAATGCCAGCACTGGGGAGGTAGAGTCCTGAAGATAACCATGGCTCGCTGAACAGCCAGTCTAGACAAATCACTGAATGCCAAGTGAGAAATCCTGTGTCAAAAAGTAAGATGTATAACTGTTGAGGAAGACAGTCCTGACATCAACCTCTGGTCTCCAAATGCACACACAAACACACACACACTCACGCACACACACACACACTCACACACACATACACTCACACATATATTCACACACACTCAGACACACACACTCACACACACAGACACTTACACTCACACACACACTGAAATTATGTTCTATTGAAGGGAAGCAACCCCCTCCACTCATACACTCTTAAAGGCTACTAAATATTCTACTTGTGGCTAGATGAATGTTTCAGTTGCTATCTGGATTTACTACCAGCCCAGCTGGACATCTGCATCAGAGCTTTGTACCATATGGCTGCAAGTTCTAAGGCAAAGTAAGACATTAACATGATGACTTTGCAGTCAGGCTTAGGAAAATGCATCGCATACATCAGACCTATACATTGGTGGCAGCCCACACTGGATCCTGACCCTTGAAGATGTTGCTAATTTCAAACCTTCTCCACGGCCTCATTATATCCAGCTATACCTAGGAAAGCCTTCATGAACTCTGGTCTCCAAGGAGTAATAGTAACCAAGTTTCAACGCAGTGACTTCTGTGTTTCTCACATTCAGTTTTCTTCACAACCTTGGAGATAAGAAGTGGAACCATGTATACAGCACACAGATCTTTCATCTGCTTATTCCCCAGGTGGTAGACACATTTCTGCAGAGTCTGGTGTGTGAAAGCTTTTAGTTTGGGTACAGCTCCCCACAAATTGGTCTTAATAAGACCTACGTTCTTGGAGCCAAGAGACAGCATTGTTCTTTCTATTTCCCATGATACAAAGTGTCAAAGTCTGCTCAGCACCTGAATGAATGAGTGAATGAATGAGTAAATGATAAAATTCAGTTTAAGTGGACAGTAGATGGAGGGGCAGAATGGAAATGGGTCTTCCACATAAAACCATAAATATTTTTAAGTGTTTTGGGGTATGTGTGTGTTGGCTAGTTTTATGTCAACTGGACACAGAGGAGAAAGGACCTCAATTGAGAAAATGTCTCTGTAAGATGCGGTTGTAGGCAAGCCTATAGGGAATTTTATTACTGATTGATGTGAGAGAGCTAAGCCCATTATGGGTAGGCCACTTCTAGGCCAGTTGTCCTGGGATCTACAAGAAAGCTGAGGAAGCTGGGAAGAACAGACCAGTGAGCAGCCTCTATGGCCTCTGCATCAGCTCCCGCCTCTGGGTTTCTGCCCTGTGTGCATTCCTGCCCTCATTGCTTTTGATGATGAGCGGTTATACAGAACTGATCATTGCTTTTCATCACAGCAATAGTGGCCCTAGCTAAGACTCTGACTCTCTCTCTCTCTCTCTCTCTCTCTCTCTCTCTCTCTCTCGTGTGTGTTTATGTTCTAAAGGTCAAACTTGGACGGTCAGATTTGGTGTGGGGTACCTGTATTCACTGAGCCATCAATTAGCAACCTAAAAAAAAATTTGTTTGTTTGTTTTAAGGCTCTAGGGAGTGAGCCAGGGTATTAACATGTAGTAAATGTTCTCTACCATTGATCAACACCTCCATTCCCCCAAATAAAGCTCTGTTTTCAAGTTGCACTTGTTTACCCAAGATTTTTACTTCACTGCACCCAGTTCGTCCCTGTCTCATCTTAGCCTCTGGGTGAGACAGGGGCTGAAGACAATCTCTTCTCCCATGATTTCATATAGGAAGAACTGATGTCTATGGAGGGAAAATGACCTAATTAGGAGAAAACACAGCAGTGAATTTTTATGGTTTGTTTCCAGATAAACCTTAAAAATCTGTTTTCTGTGAAAGCATGAAATCCTGACCCGGACCCCAGGTTGCCTCTAGTAACCAGTACACAAAATTGCCAGAAAAGAACCCTCCCTAGGTCTAATGAAATTTGAGAAATCCACTGATGGTAAGATGTGCAATTGTTTTGTGATCTAATAAGAAAGGGACTGTGGTGCAGAGTTTTTCCCCTACCTAGAAGCTTGTTTCTACAAATTGAAAAGGCGCTCTGTGTTTATGAGTGTGTTTTTCAGTTTATCAGTCTTGTTCATAAGCAAAATAAGTTGGCTTGGGATTTCACATTAGTTCCAGAAACGGCACTTTTAAGTTATTCTTTGATAGGAGGCTTTTGCCATGAGGCCATCATTGGTAGCAGCCAGCATGCTGATGGTACAGCTTTCCTTAACAAATAATCTTTCCCGGCCATCGCAGATTTTCTTATAAGTACCCAGACTTTCCCAGATTTGGCCCTAAAGCTTGCTGGCTGTGACAGCCAATCCTTCTGCCCTATCTCAGAAAGCTGAGGAAACATCTCCATGAGCAGAAAGAGAGATGGGACATGTCTTCTTCCCTTGGACTTAGGAAAGGCACCCACTGCTGCTTTGTAAGAACATAAGGAAGTGCCATCAATCTTGTGAATATAAGCTGTTATTATTCAACTGTTTAAACCTATTAAAAAGTGTTTCCCTCACACTAAATATATGCTATTTCTCTTTGCTACCCTGTTGCTCTGTGTACAGAGTAACTTTCCACATTAAATCCAGATCATGGTACAATCTTTAATATTAGTATATGTGCCTGCACATGGGTGATGGGTTTAGAGACCAGAGGACACCCATAGTTGAACATGGTGGTTAGTGTTGCCATGTGGACAGAATCTGGGATCCCCTGGAGATGTGCCTCTGGACATGCCTATAAAGGATTATCTTGATTAACTGATGTGGGGAGACACATCTCCCGGATGGTTGGCACCATTCCCAAAGTGAGGGATCCTGAACTGTGCAAAGGAGAGAGTGAGCTGAGCACTAGGAATCATGCATCCCTCTCTGCTTCTCCGCTGTGGTTACTGTGTGACCGGCCCCTGATGTTCCTGCTGTAGTGACTTCCAGACATGAAGAACTGTACCCTGGAACTGTGATCCAGAGTAAACAGTTTCTCCTAAATTTCTTTCCTCAAAGTACTTTTAGTGCAGCATCAGGGAAAGGAATGAAGGCAGGGTCATTCCTCAGGTACCATCTACCTTGTCGGTTTGGTTTGGTTTGGATTGGTTTGGTTTGGTTTAGTTTGGTTTGGTTTGGTTTGGTTTGGTTTGGTTTGGTTTGATTGATAAAAAGTCTCACAATGACCCAGAATTCACCAAGTAGGCTAAGCTGGCTCACTAGACAGCCGATTCCTGCACTGGATTACAAGTAGCCCACCACACCTGGCCTTTTTCCATCTGAGTTCTAGAACTGGCAATCAGATCCTGTGCTTGCAAGACAAGCTGTTTGCTGAGTCACCTCCCTAACCCTGAATTCCTCTTAAGTACATCATTCACAATCGTTACCTTCTACACATAGTACCACAGCAATACACAAAACACAGTAGCAGTGGAGCACATAGGAAAGCCGACGCCCATGTTTGGCCACGTGCAAGTGATGTCAGGCTCATCTGCAAAGCTGCTTGTCCTTCTCTGTAAGCCTAGGAGCATGGTAAGATGCCTCCTAATTTCTGATAGATAAAAGCACAGAATCACAGAACAGGACTGCTTGAGTCTGTGTTGGGGTTTCTCCTCCAGATCTCTGTTGTTTCTGCTTATTATGGAAGGACTTGGCATGCCACTTAAAATCCCAAAGCGCCTAAAACATCCCAGAGCAAAGAGAACCAGAGTGATTTCATAAACAAATAGTATCACCATGTCAATACAAGCAGTGCTTCCAGATGCTGGCTGCCAATTAGACTCAACTAAGGAAGTGCAGGCGGGTTAGAGAAGGCTAGCCACTTGAAATCCAAACCTCTAGGAATAAGGCCTGAGCACTGGTTAATTTTGAGAAGCCCTCTAGCAAGTTTTAGGGCACACTCTAGGCTGAGAACTGCTGTTGTGTGGATGAGGAATCCCCAGAATTTCTAGAAAGCTAATTCCTAGTGATTTGATGCCCAATTAAGAGCAGTTTGCCCTTTTGGGAGATGCCCGAGAAAGAAGTAGCAAGTGGGTGGGGATCATTTCCAAAGGGGGTAGCTAACAGGGAATTCTGGCACTTTTCTCCTTCCCATTCCTCATCTCCCCGCCCCCACCCCTTCCCTGGTCCTCCTTTAAATGCTGACTTGGCAATCTCACAGCATAAATCTATTTCAGCAGAGCTACACACTGAGCTTTTAAACCTTTCAAATTGTTATTGAGAACCGTGAAGACACTACCAGGCACAGAAAAAAGACTTTCTGGAGGTGCTCTGAACTTAACTCTTGTGTGTGTGCACGCGCGTGTCTGTGTCTGTGTGTGTGTGTGTGTGTGTCTGTGTGTGTGTGTGTGTGTGTCTGCATTGTGTCTGCGTGTGTGTGTGTGTGTGTGTGGTGTCTGTGTGTGTGTGTGTGTCTGCATTGTGTCTGTGTGTGTGTGTGTGTGGTGTCTGTGTGTGTGTCTGTGTGTCTGTTTGTGTCTGTGTCTGTGTGTGTGTGGTGTCTGTGTCTGTGTGTCTGCTTGTGTCTGCATTGTGTCTGTCTGTGTGTGTGTGTGTGTGTGGTGTCTGTGTGTGTGTGTCTGCATTGTGTCTGTGTGTGTGTGTGTGTGTGTGGTGTCTGTGTGTCTGTTTGTGTCTGTGTGTGTGTGTGTGTGTGTGTGGTGTCTGTCTCTGTGTGTGTGTGTGTGGTGTCTGTCTCTGTGTGTGTCTGTGTGTGTGAGTTCATAAGCAGAAAACAAAAATCTCATTCTTACATCACCTTTCTTTCTGAGACCAGGTCTCTCACTGATATGAAATTTACCAAATAGCCTATTCTAGCTGACCGGTCAGCACCTCCCTCTACTTCTCCAGCTCTGGTTTTGTAAATGGAGTTCTCAGACAAAAACTTTATTACCCAAATCCTTGTGGTTGGATCACTCTTGACTGTCCCCTGCCCCCTCAGGACTGGCTGGCCCTGTCCTTGTCTTCCTAGTGCCCTTCCTAAAGAGCTACGCTCTCCTTTTCTGATTCCTGGAGGGCTGGAGAAAAGCATGACCCTCAGCTTCTGAGACATACAGATTCTCCTTAGTCTAATCTCTTGTTAGATGAGGCAGCAGGTGGCCCAGCACAGACCAACTCAGGAAGGTGCCTGTGTGCAGCCCACAGGAAGGTTGGCAGTTACCTTTGGTCACTTCTGGAGGTTCTTTGACTCAGATGGCCTAAAGGTCAGTAGACATCTACTGCTAGGTGTTTAGGAGTTGCTCTCAGAAAGAAGAAAGGAAGAAAGAAAGAAAGAAAGAAAGAAAGAGAAAGATCGATTCTGCTTTTGAAAGATCCGATATCCTGCTTATAATATTCCTTCCCTGGATTTGTTTGTTTGTTTTTAAATTCACAAATGATGCATAATTAGAGTAGAGGACGAAATCCCATTGGGAACATTGAAGATGCTGGAGAAATGATTTAAAATTCACTTTCCAAGCATCATCTAGAATTTTCAAAGAAAATATTCTTTAGCATATCCTGCTCTAAAACCCCATGGAGATTTTTATGGAGAAAATAAGTTGGTGCCTTTGTGTATTTTATTCAAATTTAGGCATATAATCTCAATAATAATCCAGATAAGAGAATTAAATAACCTCGAGAGACACCCGTTTCCACATCTCTTCCCAGCGTACTGTTTAGCTGTGAACAGGAGGTACCTTACTTTCACATAACTTTCTTCCCCTGTATCAAATAAACCATTTGAGACATCCATCAGAAACAGAGAGAAGAAGAATCTATTACTTACGATCTCTTTCCCCTTGTTCTTCTCCACACTTGGATCCATTTTCTTAGCACTCTGAGGCTTTCTGTGAAGACTGTGGCCCATATGAATTAAATACAAGGAAACAAAGTCTTTTGCAATGATTTATTTATTTACAGTGTTGGGGACTGAATCCAGTTCTTCAACTGCTCAGGATAAACACACCACTGAGCTGTACCCCTAACCCTAGGAGGAGTTCTTACCAGTCTATGCAGGATGAACATTGTTATTTTAAGTAAAAAGGTTTGTTTAGAGCTATTATTTTAGTTTGTTAGTTGCTATTATTTATTGTGTGGGGTTGAGGAAACAGCTTAAGGGCCTCAGAGTTGTTTCCTCTTATAAGGAGAAATGTTCATTGTATCCACCCCTACAGGTTTTGTTGAAACTAAACTAACTGCAGTGTGGAGCTGAACACCAGTCACCAGGTTAAGTGCAGCTTACCTCTCCATTAGATGTTACTGCTACTTCTGCTTCTATGATCATCACCCTTTCTCCGGCTTTATCCACTTCTCCTCTGACATGGCATATTTAGTCACTCTGAAAAGCCTGAAGAGGAAATTATTCCTGGGAGTTGACATTTACCGTCTTGGCTTTGGGATCCTGAACAGAGAGATGGAACTCATGGGACACAATGTGCTGGTGAGCCGGGATCTTAGCTCGTTTATAAAACTCTGATTTGGTGCACTCTATTAAAGGCCTCTGGGGGCTTTTGAGGCTATACCACCAGTGGGGCTGCTACAGCCCTTTCCCAAATCTTAGCCTTCAGAGCTCCTTACTAGCAATTCCTTTTAACACCCACACAGCAATTTGTGGTTTTCAGGCCATATGTCATTACCTGTGAAATCTAAGAGCCTCGTGATCTATTGCAAATCCATAGGGAAAAACCAGAAGCAGAGAGTTTAGGCTACTTGACTGTGGCCACTCAGTGGGAAAATTAGGAACAGACCCGATTTTCTCTTCAAGGTTTCTGTCTGTACATCCTCATCATCCTTGAGCTCAAGATAGCCTAATAAATGTAAAGGATGCAGGCATAGAACTTCACACCCAGACTTCTTGCTTTGTCATTGTGAGCTACTGAGTATAGTTTGGGGACACAGACAGTTGGCAATAATTTTCTCTGCATAAGACAGGCCCAGAGCAGAACCCGCTGGGCCAAGCATCCTAGTGCTGAACTGGACTGTTTAAGCAAGCGCTCTTGGTCTCTCTGTCTGTCTGTCTCTGTCTCTCTGTCTCTCTGTCTCTCTCTGTCTCTCTGTCTCTCTTTCTTTCTCTCTCTCTCTCACACACACACCCACACACACACACACACACACCTGATTTGTATACATTCTCAAAATAGATTTATTCAAAGCAGGACCTGTAATCTAAGAACTTAGGAGCAGAGGCAGGAGGATTGCTGTGAATTTGAGACCAGATTGGGCTGTACATTGATTTCAAGTTGGTATGCGCCTCTGAGTGACACCCTGTCTCACAAACACAGACAGACAGACAGACAGACAGAGAAAGAAAGATTTGCCTTTTTCTTTTGCCTTTTTCCCTACTTGACACATCTTGAAACTGACAAAAAAACTAAGTCAGAAAAGTAACAAGAAAGAGAGTGTGATGTGCCAAAGCAGGAGAGGGAGTCTTAAGAGGCAGGTCAGTTCTTTCAGGGACAGTAATTCCCCATTGACTGCCGTGCACAGCTGATGTGGAACCTGCGCTCTGCTCTTCTGGGCAGTTACGGGTGTGCCAGGTCTCAGGGTGGAGCGCCCCTTCTCGGGAGGAAATAGTTGTGGTTTCCAGGGTCCCCTTGAGTCTACAGCCTGATGACTTCTGCATGCCTGTTTGAACCTCAAGGCTCTCCCACCTTTTTCCATCTGAGCTGTTAGCTTTTAAAATACTTAAAAACCAATCAGTGACTAAATTGCATCTGAAGAGCTATTTCAATTACAGAATGGAAGCAGTTCCTCAGCAACCAGAGTATTTAAGAGCTACAAAAATTAATGTGCATTTTAATGCTGATTTTCAGAGTATAATACGCTTTGTGATTCATTTAAATGTATTCTGTGTGTTTTAGTCTGGCATAAGGCACAGCAGCAGACCTTGAATCATCATAAAAAGTACATTTTTAAGATTTTATTTTAATATAGAAAACTATTTAAAACCTAAGAAGATAAACTGAGTGGAAACATAATTGGTCCAAATCAGAATACAGATGGAGTCCTTTGCTTAAATAACTTGAAAGCATTCCTGCTAATGATTCTTCGTCTTCAAAGAGACAACCTATAGTTCAGTTAGTACCAAATAAAAACCCCATCTAAAGTTGCCTTTTCTTTTGTTGCCTGGCTTACAGATACAGTCTTCAGAACGTCCATCCAGAGCTGCACAGTATACAGAAAGCCACCAACTTGACAGATAAATCCAGGAGAATTAGTGCCACCTTGGTTGGCATGTTTTAAAACTAAACTAATCAAACATAAATGTTTTACCCCAGAGCCATAGCAAGCACTACATATCTTGAAGGCCCAGAGGAAGTCAAGGCAGAGCTTTTGCTCAGCAGTTACCAAGGCCAAGATTAAATAGAAGCAAGGAGGGGGGCAGGGCAGGGGAATGAAAAATAAATAAAAGCCACAAACAGGAACTTGACACAAAAGTTCGATGCTCTCAGCCTGACTAAGTTGAATGCAGTGCGTACTGAGGGTGAGGGTAGCTTGAATCAGAGCCCCAGGCTATAAAGTCGTCGGGATGAACCTTGTGCCCTGGCTCATCAAAACCTTTCATCCTTTGCAGAGCAGAAAGAGATTGACTTTCTGAAACGAATGCAATGAAGTTTCTAGAAGGAACCCCGCCTGAAGCCCTGCACCCCAAGTTCTCCTTCCAGCCTCCTAAAAATGAATGGGTAGCCATCTTATTTTGTGCATTGTTGTGCAGTCAGTTGTAAGATAAGAGGAGAGGGTGGAAGAGATGAGAGGCAAAGAAGAAGGGAACAGAGTGCAGGAAAGGAAGGTTGTCATCTCCAACTTCTGGCAGCCATGTTCCTTGTGTCTGGTTAGTAGGAGCCACACTTGAATGAATGGGTTGTGTGTGTCATTGTAATCAGAAAACCTTCTCCAGCTTCCGTGAATATCTCATTCAAGTGTCTCATTCTTCTCTCCTACAAGTCGGCATGGCGGTATGCTGAGACAGAAGACCACCGAGAGCCTCTGGAGATGCAGAAATGAAAGAGGGAGTTACTTCAGTTTATGGAAGGTGCTGCATTCTGCCATCCATGCATCAGAAGCTACTTAGTGGACAAATCCTGAGCAGACGTTATGAAAGCATTTGCTGAGGGGATATGAAGAAGGGGAGCCATAACCTCCTTAATTAGACAACACCAAATGCGACTGTTTGAAAATACTTTAGAACCCCATTTCGCAGGGCTTCTTATTTCCCTAGGTAGTGGGCTACTTTTTCCTGACTTCTGCTGGTGTTATAGTTTAATGTATTGAGCAAAACCCATGCTTTATAAACATGATCTCAAATTCAGCATTCAGAGAGCTGGCTATGCATGGTCACGAAGGCTGTTCACAGACTGATAAACTTGAGTTTAGTGTCTCACCTCAATCCCACAGGAAAAGTCTTGTTCTTCTGCCTTCAGCTGTGATGGTGGTGTGAAAGCTATATTCACCAGATTCGAGTCTTCTGGAACTTGCCTGTCCTATTCTCCAAATCCAAAAGGTAGGTATGTTTATTTGTTTGCTTGTGTGAGTGTGTATATCTGCAGATGTATGTATGTATGTATGTATATGTGTATGTATTTATGTGTGTGCATATATGTGTGTGTGTGTATATATACACATATACATACACATACACACACACACTATATATATATATATATAGTGTGTGTGTGTATACATACACATATACATACACATATACACATGCACACAATATATATATATATATTATATATTTATATTGTGTGCGTGTGTATATGTGTGTGTGTGTGTGTCCATGTGAATATACAGGCAGAGGTCAGCCTCAAGCATCATTCCTCAGGTAGCACCCATCATGTGTTTTAACACAAGGTGACCTCTTAACTTAGAATTCCCTGATAATGCCAGGCTGGCTGGCCAACAGCCCAGGAACCTGTCTCTGTCTTCCCAGTTCTGGACTTACAACCCTGAGACACCACATCTGGTTTATTTAACATGGGCTCTAGGGATCAAACTCAGGCTCTCGGGTAAAGCCAGCCCTTTCCTACTAAGCGATCTCCCCAGATTTAATCTCTGTTTTTCTAAATTGCTCAGTCTGTGGTATGCTATCCTCTCAACACAGAGTAGACTATAAGACAGCTGGGTGAGATTTCATTTGAGCCCTGACAACACATTGACCCGCTGTATTATGGTGCCAAAGGGTCCCCATTCCACAACAAACCCTGGCGGAGTCTCAGCAACACCCTGGCCATGAGGCCTTCATCTATAGCCAAGAGAGACGAGTCCTCCACAAGGAGGCCATTGAGCAGACAGCTGGGCTGTGGACCGTAGTGGCTTTCATCTGCGTACCACTTCTCTTTGATGGAGCTGGGAAACAGAAAGCTATTTATAAGCCTCTGGTGGCGTTTCAGCAGCCAAGAGGTGAGGCTGGCTTGATTTACGCCTTCCTAGCCAGCTGTCCCTTGTCATTTTACACATGCTGGCATGACATTTCCTTCCAGCCAATTTAATCCTGAAAACTTCTGTTTCTTTCACACTTAAAGGAAAAGCAAGGCTCTCACTTGGATCATCCCTCGCTCTCCTGCAACTGGGAGGCCTCAGGTTTTCCCTCATTTCTTTTCCTGGGTCTCCTCCACCTTCAGGAAGCCATGAGCTCTTGCTTCACTAAGACTTAAGATGTTATGTGGAGTGTCTTTTGAAGATCAATTTGGGAGAACTTAGCTAAGAACTGGGATCTAAACGTATTTTTAATGTTCCTTTTATTTCCTCGGCTACACACTTCTGAAGTAAAATAAATGCCAACGGCAGAAGCTTGCAGCTAGTTGAGGCAAGTGAGCATGAAAACTTCAGGAAAGAATAAGTCTTAATAATTTAAATAATTTAAGTCAATAAGATATCACCAAGCACCCCACCAGTGTGACACGGAAAGTTAACGTGGGCAGAAAAAGAAATACTAGAATGCATGACAGGCAGGTGTGTGGAGGAAGGGCAGACAATCGTCCAGGTTCTGAGAAACTAGAGGTGTGATACATCCTAGCAAATCTCTAAGATCTTCTGGCAAGTCGACGCAGCCAGAGATTTTGCCTTGCAGGATGAATTACAACCCCTGGCCACCCCCTTCTTACTTCTGCTATGTAACTTCTTACCATGTCTTAAGTCTTTCTGCTTTCTCTTTAGATCTCTGTTAGTCACACAGAGGGAAATTCCAGCAGCTTAAGTGACATCTCACAAAATGGATGGGAACATAAAAATGAATAATATCCTAAGCATGGAAATCAAGTTATTTGAAATAAACCCACTATAAATATAATAGAAGCATTTTAATTTTGAAACCAAAGGCAGGTAAGTCAGAGGGACAAGATTAAAACAAAAACAAACTAATATGTATGATTAAAATTCCAACCACATCTAACTTTACAAGTGATCCTTAGCAAAAATTCACTGAGTAAATAAAGGACGCAATGAAAGAATCCTAAGCAGAGAGGTAAAGGCCATAGTTAAAAGTTCCCAAGAAGAGAAGAGTATAAGTAGAAATAGCATCAGAGAGGGCAGGGACCAAATTTATTAAAGTCTGGCAAGACCCCCCCTGCTGGCATCAAGCTGTGTTCTTCATTGTTAAAGAACCGTTACATGTGAATTAAGACAATAGCTGGAACACGAAATGACATAAACTCCTTTGACTGACAAAAACATCAGTATTTAAAATTGTATATTCTTACGTTTGCATAGGCTCGGTCTTGACATTTTTAAGAACTAAAGCACAGAGCGAGTGCGCTGCTCTTTTTTCTCTCCAGTATTCTCCAAACATCACTCTTCTGAAATGCATGTATACCATCTCAAGATCTATGAATACTTTCATTTTTGATTTTCTGGTTTTTTTTTCTTGTTTATTTTATTATTGATTAATTATTTTATTTATTTACATTCCAAATGATGTCTCCCTCCTGGTCCCCCCTCACAGATTTCTTCCCCTCATCCTTCTCACTTTCTTACAGATGAATAAACCTGTAAGTTATACATTGTTTTGTATCTTCTCTAGTCTTTTTTTAAATACATGGTTACCATGCCAGGCTTATTCTGTAGCTTACTTTTCATAGGCATCATTAGTAGGAATCATCAAACTCTAGGTCATTTGTTTTAACTGATTTATGATATAAGACTGGATACAATGAACATTTTGTAATTTACTCCTCTATTATGCTGATCATTTAAATTTCATTCATTTTTTAAAATTGTTTTCATTGTTTCAAACAAGGTTTGTTTTCTGAGCCTACAAAAGTAGCTCCAAACCTGCGTATGTACGTGTGTGCATATGTGTGTGTGTGAAAATATTACTGATATGTCTTACAGCCAAGGTGGTGTTTTAATTAGTTTCTGAACAGTTGGCAAAGTGATATGATATAGAAAGAGTTTTTGAAACTGAGCACACACACAAAGAAAGGCCCCGTTGGAGCTGGAGTGATGGGTGATCAGTCATGAGGGCTTGCTGCTCTTGCAGAGGATTCTAGTTGGGTCTCCATTACCCATCTCTGGGCAGCTAACAACCCTCATGACTGCCTGTAACTCCAGCTCCAGGAGATGTGAAGCACTCTCTTGGTCTCTATGGGCATTCATGTGTGCATAGCATGCACACAAAAACATATAGACATGCACATAAGTAAAATATAAATTTAAAAGGGGGGCATGGGATGGGGATTTGTGGAGGGGAGACCAGGGAAGAGGGAGACATTTGAAATGTAAATAAATAAAATAACCAATAAAAAAAGAAAGAAAGAAAAGAGCCATCGGGTGCCCATGGAGCATCTTCCTAGAAGGCTGAGTCAAAAAGTTTGATATAACAGATGAAAAATGGCCAAACCCCTGAAACATTAGATCTCCTTTCTTGAGAGCTATTTCAAATAAGAGTGTGCAAATAGCTTAAGAACCAGACTTCAGTACAAAGCACATATCTTAAATCTTGGCGGGCTTTGATTTTAACATCATAGACTATCTTTCTCATCAGCAAATGTAACAATGTACTCATAAGCCAATCTATAACTTCACTTACAAACAGAACTTATTTAAAGCAAGAGAAATATGTAAGGCAACTCACGCTTTTAACTTAGTTTTAAAAACTTTACCTATATTTTAAACTTTGTGTAATCTTTAAACTTAGTACCAGATTACATACTTCAAAGAATGAAGCACTAAAAACACAAAAGCAGAAATAGCATTGTAAGACATTGCAGTGTCTTCTTTTTAAAAATGGAGTCTGCTGTGTAGTAAAAACTAGCAAACTCACAATGATCCTCTTGCCTCGACCTCCCTAGTGTTAGGATTACAGATGTATGAATATGCCCGTCTTTCTTAAGGCCTACACTATGAATTTACCTCTTTGGATGTGTACTTTTTCTTACGTAATACACTTCAGTTTTATTTCCTATCATTTCAACTGAAATTCTCTTCTGCACCATAAGTCTGAGCTTGTACTAGTTCAGAGCTGGGGAGGTAAAGTGAGGCCCTGGGCCCCTATCAGCAGAACTCACATATAAGCAGAGTGTGTCAGTAGGTGTTGGCAGGATGGGAGGCACGAGCTAGTGGACCCCTGGAGTCTGGAGGCCCTGCCTCGAAGAAAAGGTAGGAGATGTGTGGGATACCCAATACCCAAGGTTGTCACATGAGCATGCAAAGTGTATACACACACATACACACAGACACACAGCCATACATACAAACAGACACGCAAACACAGACACACTCACAGATGAACACAGACACAGAGATGCACAGACGCACAGACACACACAGACACAAACACACATACACACAGAGACACATTCAAACAGACACACACATATAGACACACACATAGAAACATACAGAGACACACACACAGAGATGCACGTACAGACACAGATATACATACACACAGAGACACATATGCACACAGACACAGACACACACACACAGTAGATGTACCCAAAGGGCTGCCTTAGGCAGCACAGCTGGCAGTGTTGAGTTACACCTTCTGCAGCTGGGTAAGGTAATGAGAGCCATCAGGAAACAAAAGTCACAGAACTGTTACCGACCAGAATACCGAGAAACTAAAACAGGTTACCATTGCTGCCCCAGGATCATCAAGGAAGCCTCCCCCCATGCCCTGCCCCAGAGCTGAAATTGAGCTTGGACCTGAGAGACAAGCAGCCATGGGAAGACCTCAGAGTGTTTTGCTAGGGAGTGAACAGAGAGGTTTGGTCACTTTGAGGAACAGAATGACAGGGTGGATTGGGACATTCTATGTAACATTTGCCATTCATCAAACTTGAAATAAACAATGCGAGGCCACCTGCCCCACCCCCAGATGTTTATAGGACTTAACTCATGCTAAATATTAAAGATCATAAGCTCTGTATTCTTATTTTCACAAAAGTGTCAGCACAGTGACAAAAATGTAAAACACAAGGAAAGCTGTGGTTTTTATCTGACAGAAAGTCATGAAAATACTGAAGTTAATAGTTATTGCATGTCAGGGTGTACTATGGATAGATTAATGATGCTTGGGTGAGTCACAAATAAAAGTATTAATAATTCATACATCATTTTGTTTTGATTCCATTAAACTTGCTTTATTTCAATAAAATCACTAATTATGTTGTCATAATCAATATTCACATAACCCTTTTCATTGACAGCAATGGTCTAAAGAATGAAAACATTTGTTATGTTTTTATATTTACATATATTTTCAATATATGTTAATTCAAACCATAAAGTGAAAGAAAATTAGATCAGCATATGTTTCATTTATTTTCCAAAAGATTATTTTAATTTTAAAATGTCAAACACAGTTTATCAATATCAACATATTTATTCAAAGCTATTTAGAATGAAGTGAAAATGTAAGCTTTAGAAAACTCAAGCATATCTCACTAAATATTTTATAAATATAAAATTATTCCCAATTGAAGTGTAAGATACACATCTAACTGCACTGTTACAGTTAGTATCACCTTTCCTGTTACAGCTAGTCTCATGTTCTTTTAAAACATAGGTTATGGTAAGGGTTGTAGATTAAAGAACAGCCACCATGATAAGATAATAATTCACAGATGAAAAGAAAAGAGAGCACACCCGGCCATAGGAGAAAGCATTCTTATTGGTCAAGAGGCACAGGGAGTCATGAACATGAACAAGAGGTCTGATGGTACTTCCAATGGGAAGAAAAAGTGGAGTAAGCTGAGCAGGCTTGTGATTGGCTACTCGGAGTAAACCCAGCTGGCTCTGGAGCATAGGGATCTTCAGTTCCTTGGTACTTCATGACAAGCAGGGCAGGAAACAGTGCCCGGAGTCTGATAACTCAAAGCTTGAAGGAGTTTAGGAGTGAAGACTATACATTAGTTGGCTTGTGTATTAGTTATTTTCTGTGCTACTCTGATATAATTCCTGACATAGACAACATATAGGATGAAATATTTATGTTCATGAGTTCAGAGACATCTCAGTCCTTGTGGTGAGGCAGGAATGGCAGAAGTCATCAGTGATAGCTATTCGTCACATCTGTGATCAGGTGCATAAACCTACCCCTAGAGACCTGCTTCCATCACCAGCTACAACACTGCCACCAACACACACACACACACACACACACACACACACACGCCTGAGCATGCACACAAGCACACAGGACACACGCACAAGCACACACAGCCTCACAACAGCCTTCAAAACAGCACATGTTGAATACCAGGTTTTCAAAACGGGAGCCTGTGAGAGACATTTTGACTTCGAACCAGAGCAGTTTGCTTTCTCCTAGAACTGACTCACCCTAAGAGGTATAGTCTCTGCAGAGTCAGCAAGGTCCCAAATGTAGCAAATACAAGAGATAGATAGATGATAGATAGATAGATAGATAGATAGATTTAACAGTTAATGAACTCCAGCTGTACTACTCTTGGGTACATTTCCCGAGGAAGCTTCATCCTACCACAGAGACACTTGCTCAACCATGTTCCTTGCTGCTATGTTCATAATAACTGGAAACTGGAAACAACTGGATGTCCCTCAACAGAAGACAGATAAAGAAAATATGGTCCATTTATACGGTATAATATTACTCAGCTCTTTAAAAAAATGAAGTCATGAAATTTGCAGATAAATGGATGGACTAGGGAAAAATCCTAGACCCTGAAAGACAAATATGGTGCGCATTCACTTATATGTGGATGTTAGCTATTAACTCATTGATAAACAAGCTACAATCAGTATACCCACAGAGGCTATGTATCAATTAAGGGACTAGGGAAGGCTGGATCTCAGGGAGATAGGATAGATAGTTATGGATAGACCAAGAAGGTAGACTTGAATGGCAAGATAAAGAAGAGAAGGGGAGGGGAAGAAGTGAGCAAAAGAGGAAATATGGGTAGAGACAGCTAGAAGAAAACTAAGGGTCATTTGATGGGTCATATAGAAACCTAATAAAGTATATGTGTGTGTGTGTGTGTGACATAAAATATTCATATATATGACATAAAATATTCATATATATGTATATGTATATATATACATATATATACATATATATATATATATATTCCATCAAAATAAAATTGCCAAATAATGGAAAAGAAAGCCCCAACTGGACATCTCTCATCATCAAATGAAGCTTCTAGTATTGAGAATGGGTTATATCTGGGTTCTTAGCCAAACGTATTCCATGGGAACCCCTAAACAAGAAAACCCCAAGACTACTGGTATGTTGTTTGCTATATTCATAGATGAGTCCCCTGCTCGACCATCATCAGAGAAGCTTCCTCTTGCAGCACATGGGAACAAATAAGGAGACCCACGGTCAGACAATGTGCAGAGAGTGAGAGACCTTGGGACCCTCAGGTCTATATGGGATGTCTCCATCAAATCCCCTCAAGCCTCAGGGAACTATGTGGGAGAGCAGGCACAAAGAGTGTAAGAGCCAGAAGAGATGAAGAATACCAAGGAAACAAGGCCTTCTAATCACAGTGTGACCAATGCCCATATGACTCAGGAGGATGGTGACAGCATGCATAGGGGCCTGCACAGGTCTGCACCATATGGGATCCTAGGGCTGGGAAGAGGACACATCCCCCTACCCCTAATTCATAAACTAGCTCCAATGGATGACCATTTGCCAATCAAAAATTAGTTTTCTTCAAGGGATTCACTGGGAAAACAAACCACCCATAAGGGAATCCGTCATACCCAGCTGGAGGTGGCCAACACAAAATGAACTCAGTGACAAAAGTATTTGGAGGGTGTTTGTCTCCTAATGTTGTGTTAGAGCATTTTTTGTTTGTTTGTCTAATAGGTCTTTTATTAATACATTATGGCTTCTGGTTTTGTGTTTTTAAGGGATTCCCTTGTGTGCGATTGAGTGTGCCTCTGTATCTACGTGTGTTTCTCCTGTTTTTTCTTTGTCTCTTTTTTTTTGTTTGTTTTGTCCTATCTGTACTCACTTCCGTTTGTATTATCTTATTTTATCAGATGCCTGCTTGTCTTCTAACAAGAGACAGAAAAGGTATTGCTCCAGAGGAGAGGGAGAGGGACTAGGAGAAGAGAAAATAAATTGTATGAAAAATATCTATTTTCAATAAAAAAAACATGTCTGTGTCTTATCATCTACTTCTCTTCTCAGCTCTAGGACCCCATTGGTGCAGACCTGTGCAGGTCCTATGCATGCTGCTGTAGTCTTCATGAGTCCTATGGGCTTTGGTCACACTCTGTTTAGAAGGCCGTGTTACACTGGTGTGCTCCATCCCCTCTGGCTCCTTCTATTGTGTGGGCTTTGGAGATTGCACTCAGGTCACCAGGCTTGGTGGGGCGTACTGTTGCCTACTGAGTCATCTTGCCAACCGTGGTACTAACTTTCAGGCAAGATTCCTGTGCTAGCTATGCATATCAGGACATGGCATGTTAAAGTCTTAAATGCAATGTGGGCCTATCTCAGTTAGTGAACTGGACTACACAGAAGGGGTTTTAGAGTCCTTAACACAAATGTTACTCAAATCGAAGATGGTATCAGTTTGTAAGGACACGAACTGAGCTGTTGGCTAACTGGTTCACTCAGTAATAATTTCTATTAACACTTTTAAGACGCATCATGGGAAACACTCTTTTTCTGTAGGTCTAAAACCCATAAGGAGCTTGTGTTTCTTGAACTCATCATCACAGACACCAGGTGATGAAATAGGCCCAATGAGGACACTTTGGCTAAAAATCATTGAGTCCTCAATTGAGTCTATAGGGTAAGAAGAAGAGATATGAAAGCCCAACCATCCTTATGTCCACCTGCTTACTTTACTTTGGCTGAAAGCATGGAAATAATTCATAGGCCTGGAACTGTAGTCACCTTGGAGAAGTGCAATACCTTCCAAGACAGACCATCCACCAAATGACATCAATTAATCTCTGATAGACCAGTGACATACTGGAGCAGAAATAACAACCTCTTGGGAACATCTTATCATCTCAAATAGAAAAGACCTCTTTGGGCCACCTTACAAACCCCAAACAGAGATGACCATCAAACTGATCACACTTTGACTGGGACCAAAGCTCATAGCAGTTACCTTAAAGATACACTTGGGAGTCAGGGGGCACTGGGCCTCCTTGTTCCTTTTCCTAAGTGGTCACATTGGATAAACCTCTCTTCTTGTCACCAATTCTCACTTCTAACATTAGGACAGTGGTTGGTAATAGCCTCTGCTTAGCCTTACAAATCCTGACTCTAGCTTAATTGTGCCAAAGTAACACGGGAAGGAAAGAGTCATGGTAATTCAACCCAAGGAAAAACTACACCACTTTTCAGTATTCACTACCAGAGGCTGATCACAGACTTGGCCTTTTGAGTTGAACTTAAACTAACACAACGACTTTGAACTGTGCAAAGTGACTCACGTGCAATTTTACAAAGATACAACATCATCCAGTGTCTATCACAAAAATCCATTTCCCAAAATCAAAGAAAAACATTTCATCAACTGTTAACTCAGAGACTGAATGACCTTTTTCCTCCCCCTCCAAAACCTTCTCAGATTTCTACTTTTTGGTATTCGGTGCACCCTGTTATTTAACATTCATAATTAAAATCAGAGGTATGAATGGAAGTCACTCTACTCTACTACAATGAAAAGACAATATACTGGTCCTAGAAAAGCAATTTGAACATGTGGGGATCAGTTACCTTAGCCCTGAAATCCACAGTGCAAGAATTTATCCACATTTAGAGTATGTGTTTTTGTGAACAGCTGGCTTCCATTACAAAACTGCATAAAACTAAATGTTACTGCCTGCTAAAGGTTAAGGCTGAATTCTGGTTTGCACATTGTAACATGGACAGTAAGACCTAACATGGTAAATTCCACACAAAGGAAAGGGGGGGTGGTATTCTCATACTGGCATATTTGTATATTCTCATCAGAAGCATAATGAATCACAAACTGAAAACACATAAAATTTAAACCAAAAGTATAATGAGTCACACATTAAAATGTATTCTGATATTTAAAAATCATCAAAATGGTTAGTTTCCTATTTCAGATTCTGCTATGACTTTACAATACTTCTGTAAAAACCAGAGGAAGACTAAGTCATCTGTGGTAGGAGTACTTATTCTCAGTCTACCTAACCTGCTCCTTTCTATCTTCCTGGCCGAGAACATACAGCAGTATCTGATGCCTGCTCTAGATCAAGCATTCCATGTGGGCAGAGACACTGATGGTGCATTATTCAGTCAGCTTCCCAGTTCCTTCGCATGGTACAGACAACAGCACGGTAACAAATACTTGTCAGTAGCCACCTATCTGCCTAACACTGCAGCTAGTGCAGTGGTTGCAAAAATTGACAAGAGATTTCCCATTCAGGGAACCTTGGTTTCCAGTAAAGGCTTAGAAGTGGTGTGTGTACACGCCTCTGTGTGTGCCTCTGTGTGTGTGTCTCTGTGTGTGTGTGTGCACCTGTGTGTGCACACAAACACACACAGGTTTGTTCGCCCATGCACCTGTGGGTGTGGAGGCCAAAGTCAGATGTTTGCTTTTATCATTCTCTACTGCATGGCTCCACTCAACCAGCATTCCCATACCTGACACTTACGTGGATGCTGAGGGTCTGAACTTAGAACCTTATGTTTTCTTAGTTAGCATTTTCTCTGTGAACCACCCCTACCTCTTGCTTAATCACAATCCTAAAATGGCTAACAAACAAACAAACAAAAATCTGAGTTACTAAATCCCAAGAACTCCAAGAGGTTCATTATGATGCAGAAGGTAACATAACGGTTTATGAAATGCATCCCTAGAGAAAAATTATTCCTGCCTGCACGGTTTGATTTGTGAAAGCATCTGGCACAAGGAGACACATCAAGTTCTGCAACCAAAGTAACTAAAGTTGAAGTCCCTGGAGGTAATTAATAAATTAGCATATGAGGTTCATTCACCTGCACCAGGCCCAAACCCTTTCCCAAGCTGCAACAGTGAGAATGCTTTCCCCAGGAGACACGATTGAGACATATGTCTGAACAAACAAGCCTGTGTCTTTGCTGACATCTAAATCTGTTTCTGTCTTCATTCTCACACCCTTAGTCCAAAGGATTGCAGTTCTAAACGTGCCATTGGCTCCGCACAGTTGATGCAGTCAATGGTACTGACATTTTCCCTCAGATGTAAACTGTTTTTTTGGGTTGAGTGCCGTTTAAGACACAGCTGGCCCGATGTCATATGAAGTCTTAACAGTTGGAGCTGAATTAAGTTTATAAGGAAAGATGAAAATCAAAGACATCACAGCAGGTTCTAAGGTTCACATACCAAATTACATGAAAAAAAAAACTTCCATTGATTCAAAATAAATTATGTGTACTCTTATAATGTCACTTTAAGGAAATCTTCACTCTTTTTTACTGTACATTATCTGGTTTTTAGATATTGCTAATGTCTTTCTGCCACTATACTGTTTCCTATATACCAACAAAACCCAAAGTGATGGGGGTTTTGTCAAATGCCCATTTTACACACGGCTCCAAAGACAAACAGATTGATGTTGGGCAGCTAAGGCGTTTTCAGCAAAGACAGGATGAAGAATGAATATAATCCATCAAGTAAAAATAAGACACTGTATGAACTCAAGCCATTTGAAAAGCATGTTCAGAGCATAATACAAAAACTCCATAGTGGGGAAAGGGAAGGGCCAATTGTAGGCATGGCTGGGGTATTGGACATGGAGCCTCCTGGGTCTCCTGGGCCTGGGGCTTGATTAGTCACAGCAACGCTCCAGCTAGGAACAGCTCAGACATTCTTGTAGTTAAAATCATTAAGGTAAGATTTTCAGATTTTCTTCATTTTTCAAGGGGGATTTTTTTTTAAGTTTTCCTCCTTTTATTTTGTGGTCAACAAGCCAGATAATTCAGACTGAGCAACTACAGGCTTAGGATCCAGAAATGCTTATGAGTCTAAATGGCTTTCAAGTTCAAGATGGCCGACGAAGCTGCCACCAGACACTATGGAAACGATACTAAGGAAGGACCAAAATAAATTGCCCCTAATCAAGAAGGAGCAGAAAAATTGCAAAGGAGGGTAGAGTTCATTAACTGTCACTTATGGAAAAGTCTATGAGCATCGCAAAGGCCACACTTTATCATACAGGTACACGACGCTTCGGAATCAGTGTTGGAGGTGGATGATAAACAATGTGATAAAAATTAATGTGACCAGGGCTGACAAGGAACCTTCTCTCTCAACTCACATGAAATAGTTGCCATCCCAGATGCTGAAAATGGCCATTCCCCCTGCAGACGTAAAGTTAGATAAGGGCTAAGTGGAAGGCAGGGTCTCCACATGCCCCACTTGCTTCCACATTTTCACAGACTCCCTCATCAACAATACCCTGCATCGGAGTGCACATTTCTATGATGAACATGCATGGACACATACGTCGTTGTCACCTCAATCCACAGGTCAAAATGGTTGTATTAGTCATTTGTCTTGATTCCAGGACAATTGTCCTGACAAGAACTTGGGGGAGGAAGAGCTTACTTTTGCTTAGAGTTCAAGGGAGATATAGTCCTTTGTGGTGGACTAATACATCCCATGTAATCCCTCCATGGCAGGAGGACCAAGGGGGTCACACAACATCCAGAGTGAGGAAGCAGAAAGGACAGGAAGTGGAACCAAGCTGCACAACCTCAAGCCACACCCTCAGGAAGTGTGGCAAGCTTCCTCTACAAGCTCCACCTCTTAGAGGCTCCACAGTCTTCCCGTATAGCACCAATAGCTGGGGATTAAGAGTTCAAATATTCAAGGTTGCGGAGTGCATTTCACACCACAAAAATCAATATTTTCAGGTTTTGGATAAATATATACGTATATGTTTCCACCATGATAGTATCAGAGGGTGTCTACATTACTCTAAATACATTCTGTGCTCCTCCTGATCATCCTTTTCTGTGTTCTAATCTATGGTTTGGACCATTTTAGAACTATGTGGTGCACTGATGCTCTTAGAAAAGGAAGTATCAAAGACTTCCCAGAAGTGCTGAGAGCTTTCTGCTAGCTGGAAGAATGAAAGCAGACTAGAAAGGAGGACTATTCAAACTTCCTTCAGAAGCTGCAATTGAGAACATCTCTGTCCTCTATATCCTCTGATATTCAGACACAAGGAAGGCCCTAGAGCAAACATGGAGGAAAATGGAATAGAATTACAATTTGTTTCACATTCATTGTATGAAAGCCATGGGACAGTTAGTAATGTTTGGCTATCAGAGTCTTTCATATTAACTTATTAAGGTAGAGTCAGAATTTAACACAGGGCTTTAAACAAGCCATCGGTTTCTTAGCATCTAAGTGAACAAATGCCTTTATGGAAAATTATATTAATTAATATAAGATTATATTGGTATAATCTTATATTATATTGTATTAATAAAATTATACTAATATAATTAATTAATGTAAGATTAATTATTCATTAATCTTATATTAATGCAGTGTATTAGTCAAGGTTCCCTAATGTAACAAAACTGATTCTATATATATGGGATGTATTAGACTGGCTTAGTCCACATAGTCCAACATTGGGTCCATGAAACTGGATGTCTCAGCTCTCATAGTCAAAGGCTGAAGTTCCTGGAAATGATAGAAAGCTGCTAGTCTCCAGTCTGTAGTAGAACCAATCTAAGCTTCTCCCTGACTAGCAAAGAAGAGAAGAAGAAAGAATTCGAGGAGAGGACAAAGCTGCCATGATTGGAGATGGACCATGAGCTTATGGACAGGAGGAACAGCAAGTATCTGGGGTACACCCCTGCAGAGATAGCCAGGTCAACACTTAGAAGAATAGATCAGGAGTTATCCCTCAGCAGTTGTCAACGCCAAATAAAATAACTCTTGTCTGAAATCTTCTTTGTTTGTAAGCTAGTCAGGGATAAGATAGATGTTTCCACTACACCAGTCAGTGTTTGGAATCCTGAGGAAGTTGATTCTAACATCTGTAAGAGAATGACTATGCCTTTGGAACAGAACAGAACTTGCCAGTGAGAGCAAGCAGGAGAAAGGCAAAAGTTTCCCTCTCCCATGTCCTGTTATGCGGTCTGCTACCAGACCAGACAGTGTGGGTCAGAGTTAAGATGGGTCTTCTCACCTCAAATAATCAAATCTGGAAAATTTCCCTGAAGGTGTGCCTAGCTGCTTGGGTTTTAACTGATTCCTGATGTAGTCCAGCTGACAACCAAGATTAACCATCATAGGCACCTTCAGTATTCCAAAGAAAGCTACAACTTTTTTCTTTTTCAGGACCCAGATGTAGCCCTGTCTGACACCCAATATGTCTAAGCTCCCTGACCCAGAGCTAAAAATGCCCAAGAATGAGTCTGACCTCTTTCTTTAATATGACCTTAAACTGAACATGCTCAGTAACATAACTCCTAAACTGAGCATGCTCAGGAATTTGCCCAACCCCAAATTGTTTTCCTGTGTGACTGACTACAGGATTCCTAAATGAAGTCACTAGGAAGGGCATTGCTTAGTAAATAACTGCCACCCTGCATTCTGCTTACCTACTGCGGTCAGTGAACCTCCTATTCTTATCCTGTGGCTGTTCCATTTCAGTTTTGCATATTTAAAACGATGGAAAAAACCATTTTAATTTGTGTGCATATGTAACGTTGCCTCTTCTTTCTCACCCTTGCCAACGACGGCAGGAGGAATCCAGCTTTTGCTTTGAATCCTCTCGCTGAGGAAGAAGGCATTTTTCCGGAAGAAAATATGGCAAAAAGTGAACAAGAATTTCCAGTTATGGCTTCCTTGTGTTATCCCGTGTTCACTGGAGGAGTAATGAAAGCATTGCAATCCAGTTGAGTTGGTAGTGAGGTGCCCAGTGCTAGGTGGGTCCCACAGGAGAGCAAGGTCAGGCGTCCCAGAGATCCAGTGTTCAGAGGGACCCAACCCATCCTCTGAATGGCAGCATCATGAGAACTGAGACGGAGGCAAGATAGAGAAGCTGATATGAGAACAGGGAGCTAGAAACTTGACAGATAGGGCGGAGATCCTCAAACAAGAATTCTGAGAATGTTTTTGCCGGAGGCAGGATCTGTAGTCCTCGCTTCTCTGTTGCTTCTCACCCTTACCTGGAAGCTACCCTGGAGGTCGTGACTGAAACAGAGGAGAGTTTCTTGGTCACCTCATGGTTGTGCGCCTCCTGAACTGGCCTATTCACTGCCCTCCCTATGCCTCTTCGGTTCTGCTATACATCTTTAGAGAAGCCCACAGACAGGCTAGCAAATGGATGACAGATACCCCATACCCAGGGACCTGCCACACAGGAGCTTTGCCATCTTTCTGTCTCTTAAGCTTTCACTTATGAATCTGTAATAAATTGTTTGTAATAAATAATTTGTTTATGAAGATCTCCCTCTGTGGTACCTGAATTTCACTCATCAAATTTATTTTTAAAGGAGGAGGAGGACGAGGAGGAGGAGGAAGAGGAGGAGAAAGAGAATGGAGGAGGAGGAGGTGGAGAAGGTGGAGGAGGTGGAGGAGGAGGAGGAGGAGGAGGAGGAGGAGGAGGAGGAGGAGGAGAAAGAAGAAGAACCTAAAAGCCACTGGGTTGGAGTGACTTTGGTGGCTGTTGAATTTTCCAAGCTAAAGTTCATGATGACCAGAGAAAGGTTCTCTGCTGCTCTCGAATACAGGCCAAATTTTCCTGGATCAATGTGGAACGGTCTACAGTTGTTCTTTGAAGAGAGTCCTATTCCTTAGAGGATGGTGCTGACAAGCACTAAGAATGTTGCCAAAGCTCCATCCAACTGAGCTCTAATTCATTCATCTCTACAAGAAGACCGACCAAGGACAGCGCAACTCCAGTAGTATGAGCTGGGCAGAGGCATCAAAGTTGCTGCTAGCAGCCACAGGTCTGTCTGCATGTGGCTGCTTGCTAGGTCCACTAATGAGGCACTTCAGGTCTATATGGTGCTTGGTCTCAAAGCCAGGTACCAGATGAATGAGAAGAAGAAAATAAAGAGGAAAGGACATGACCAGCCCTGGGTATGATAGTGGAGAAAGTTTATTGTAGATAAAGGGGAGTCCATAGCCAGAGGCAGTGACATAGGGAGAGTCGAGAGTAGACATGACCAGACTGAGCTGGACCATGTAAAGGAGTAGGGATGGGAGAAGGGAAAGCATCTTTGGACCAAAAGAGGTAGCCTGGGCCAAGAGAGTAGGCAAAAGAGAGCAAGTAGTCAAAATGGTTGGTTTATATTGGAAAAAAATCATTGTGTGAAGGTCATTGTAGCCCCTGAGCTGGGGTGGGGTTTCCCAGCCTGGGAAGGGCTTGTAACAGGTAGGGACCAAGTGAGGTGTACAGGGAAAGCTTAGTGGCCATCTTTCACTTTTTATGTTAAATAGGCACCTTATCTATTTGTCCCCGGTTTGAGACTCAACATACAGGACTCCTCTTGATTGTGGGTTTGAATCTTAGAAACTGCCCCTGCTTGGATGGATGAAAATATAGGAATGCTGTGCCTGGTCCTGCAGCTTAAAAGTTCTCCGCAATCTCATCTGAAGGAAGGAAAATGTCTCTCTCCTGTAGTACTGAGAAATTAACTCATTTTCTTTGGTAAGTTCTCTAATTCCTCACTGAAAATAAAAAATGAGTTGAATGCGCATGCTCTACAGTGGGATCTGGGGGTTTATTTCTCCCATGATCTCTTTTCCTAAGCTGTATCACAACCGTATACTTACGGTTTATAAAGGGGGGAGGGGAGCAAGTGAGCCAGCAGCCTATTGGACACATTGTAGAGGGAGTGGCAGGGTTATTCAATACCATGCTATGCATGTGTCTCTGGAGAGCTTCATTCTGGTAGGTTCTGGCCTCTTTTCTAGCTTTTTGAATGAAGTTGGCTCTTGCTCACAAATTTGCCTTTGTTTATCAGTGAATAAACACTTTTCAGCCTGCAGTCTATGTTGGAAACTAAAACAACTTCAGACCCAGGATAGATTGGTCCAGTGCGGTGTTTACATAATCTCCACCCGCCCACCCCAGCGCATACCCTGCCTTTCCTTTAAAAATGAACCTTTGAAAATGCCTCGTGGATTACTAACTCCAAGCCATCTTATGCTGCCCAATAAAGAAACCAATTGTTTTATAGATTCCCTTCTCCACATTAATCTGAACCAGCATTCTAGGAAGAAACCCTTTTGTGCATTTTCATTTAAATATTCATTTTCCTTCTCTGGTATGACTTCTGTCAATCCTGTGGGCAAATCCTGCCTCAATATGCCCTTTGCTTTCAAAGCACCAGGCATACAGCTGTTAGTTTTAATGTCTGTTTGTAAAAGTCAGCCCTAAAATTTTAAATACAATGGAATCCCTCCACATGGTGAGATCACAGTTGTAAAGTGGCCCCTTTATAAATGCCAGGGAAAGAATACAATCTTCCGCTTCTTTTCTGAGGCTACTGCAGCCTGGCAGCTGCTGCCTTGGTTACAGCCATGCGGCTTCTCAACAAGCTCTTAATTTGAATGGCCTGTTTGTGTTCTGCTTCTAGGAGGCAAACCTAGGTATGATGTCCTCTAACCACAGGAGAGCTGGGCTTGATGAATGACTTTCTTTGCACAAAATAGGCTTTATGTGCCCACTTAAGCACACAGGGCAAATGATAAGGGATCATGTTGGTGTGAAATAAATTGGATTCAGGATACTCCCACCACCTCCAGCAGAGACCGATTAGCCAATTCCGGAGATGGATGCCTCCAAGGTCACTTATCACACAGTCTAGCTTGTATTTCACTTACAAAACTCTACTCTTTCATCTTGAATGCATTTCTAAAAACATCTAAAAGTAGAGTTCAAAGAAGCTTAGTTCTTTAAAAACTAAGATGTTAATTTAACATTCTTAATTATATCCTGCCACTTAGAAATACCTCTCATCAACATTTCTGTAGAATTTTATTTTTTGTTGTTTTTTTAATGTCAGCAACATCAAAATAAATAATTAAATAAACATTACATTTCAATAAGAATCTATTTGTGTATTGTGACTAGACACTTATGGCCCACTTCACGGTTTATAACTATAAAGTGTTTAAGGAGGTAAAATCACCTACTCCTACTAAGGAGTTAGCAATTCCATTTTGGGGTTTTAAAATTCATTCTTATATAAGGACTATTTCAAAAACCTGTGAAATGTTTCTAATTTGTGACATCAATTTGATAGAATAGACAAATGATAGGCTATTCAAAGCTAAGTTTATGGGTCTCAATGACATGAGAAGGTCAACAAATACCGTATGGAATGAAAGTTACACACAAGCTAAATTACAGGAGACTAAGAGTCTCTGCATTCCCTGATAAGAAAGAAATATTCTAGAGAAAAGGAAGTAGATCTGACAGTCAACCAAATGGTTAAGAGTCACTGTGTATGTGCCTGTGTGTGCACATCCGTATGTGTTTGTGTGTGTATACATGAATATGGTAGCTGAAGATCAGCTTTAGATGTTGTTTCCTGGGAGCCATCCATCTTATTTTTGAGATAGAATCTCTCATTGACCAGCAGTTTGCCATGTAGGCTAGACTGGCCAGCCAGAGTGTCGCAGACAGAGATCCACTTGTCCCTGGCTCTGATCCCCAGTGTTGGGATTACAAGTGCATGTCATCATGCCCAGCATTTTTATGTGGATTCTGAGGATCAGAATCAGGTCCTCATACTTGTACTTCAAGTACTGTGCTGTCTGAATTATTTCCCCAGCTCCACAGTTGTTCCTGACTACTGAAGGGAAGTGAGGCTGGATAGAAGACATCTTGCCAGACTATAGGTATTTTATTTCCAGATAGGATTTCCAAAGAGGGAAAGTGAAGAACTGTATGTCTGGAATTCAACAAACATTTGACAAAATCTGTTATGGGATCCGTTTGGGCAAGGGATGTGTAGTAGCAATAACATGTCCATGGAGTCTCTGCTGACCAAGTGCCCTTTAAAAAGTATTGACTAAGTGACCATAATTTTAGTCTCCTGTATTAAAAAAAATGACCAGCCATTCAGCTTGACCCTTAGTATTATGGTCATTTCAATGTTTGGTAAGAATACAGAGAGCACATCATAATCAAATTTGTGATGAGATAAAAAAAAGCTAAAAAGGATAGCTAACAAATTTCATGTGACAATCAAAATCTGAAAGCAACTGTCCCATTTTTAGGCACTCAAAAATATGGACATTTAATAAATTGATGAATGAGACAGGTCAGAACTAGGGATTGAAATGAAGCTCAATAGATATAAACAAAATGCCAAGTACATGACTGAATGGCTATTTTACCAGCTCTAGAAATGAAATCAGCACAAGTCAAAAGTGCACTAATGCCCTCCAGAAGTTTAGCAAGTTATGCTTAGGTTAGACATGGGATGCTGTGTCCAGGATGTTCAACAAGTAAAAGCAATAAATAAACTTCATTTAATCTGAGCAGAGTCCTTTCTGTGGTGTTATAGTCAGTTCTGAAAATTATATTTTAAGAGGAGCCTTGAAGAATAACCATGTCAACCTCAAGTGCATTTAGAGAAAGAAAACAAGGAAAAGTCAATATCAGAAAAACAGCATGTAGTTATTAAATAAAAATAAGCATGGGGCTCTATGTAAAAACACCAAAGTCCAAGTAGACAGAAACTGTATCTATAGCAACTGTATCTATAGGTGGCATAAGAGTTGGTTTGTGAAAGAATAGGTAGACTTCTTTTTTACAAGAGTTACTTTATTTAAGTATGCGTTTGTGCATGCATGTGAAAACACATTGTGTGCATGCATGTATATGTGCACACATATGTTCATGCATACATGCAGGTCCCAGGAGAGGCTAGAAGAGAGGAACTGGCTCTCCTGAAGCTGGTCATCAACTACCTTGACTTACTCAGTCTTGAGTTTTGTGGATTACAGAGTGATGTTGCTGATGACTCCTACCTGGTGAGGTTCTGATAGCGAAATAAGAGAATCTGTGCTTTGCAGATTCATAAACTGTGAATTGCTGTTAATGAATATCGAGGTGCTTTAACTTGTGTGTTGTAAAACTTTACTTCTGTTCATTTCGTTTCACTGAGTCTATCTGTGGAATGTGCAGACACAAGGTGTGAAGAGAATCTTACTGTGGTCATCACGTTTGCCTTTCAGATTCACTTCTGTGAGTATTCGAGGACCATAGACACTTCTCAGCATGTGATGACTAAGCAGATACAGTGGAACAAGGTTTCCACACTTTCCAGAGCTGAGGAAGTAATGGGAGGATTTCTGAAGGCTCTGCTCACCCTGACTCAGTAGAAAAAGAACAGATAACCATGTTGTTGTTTTCTCTGCAGAGGTTTTCAGCCTGTATCTAGTCTTGACACATCTTTGAATACTAGGGTAGTATGCTTACAAAAATTAGGTTGCAGCCTTGGTTAGTTGAGAGACATATTCATCTTTGAGCTTACTGTCTCTGGACATCCCCAGACCATTTCATTGTCTATAGATATATCTTCCCCCAAAGTCAAATCTCTCCCTGTATTTTTTCATTGAAACAATCTCTGAGTACCTATACTTTAACGATTGCTTTTCTTATGAGCATAACTTTCCACCAAGATTCAATGACCATACTCCTGTACCTTCCTCAGTGCCTCTCTTTTCTTAGGTTAAAAAATAGTAAGAGTGTGACTCTGATACAAGTCCAGTGACAAAAAGGGTGCTCACTGATGTGTGAGCCTTCCAAAAGGATTTTGAGAGTCAACGTCCAATGCAAGGGTTGAAAGGGTATTTGTAACTCTTTAGTCTTCAAAAGAGAGGTCAGCCTCGAGGACTCCACTGCGGGATGACAGTGGTGCTGAGCGTCTTAGTTACTAAAGCCCCACAACCAAGGACACTTCTAAGAGAAAGCATTTGCTTGGCTTCTGGTTCCAGAGGGTTAGAGTCCGTGTTGACAGAGTAAAGGCATAATATCTATGAAGGCATCATGAAGGCAGCTGGAACCACAGCTGAGAGCTCACATCTTGATAAGAATGCAAGATTCAGAGAAGACACTAGGAAAGGCCAGAATCTTTTAGCCCAAATCCACACCATGCCAGTGACACACCTCCTACCACAAAGACACAGGTCCCAATCCTTCCCAAACTGTGTTATTCACGGAGGACCAAGCATTCAAACATATAAGCCTATTCTCATTCAAACCATCACAGTAAATATGAGGTTGAAAATAAGAAAAAAAGGAAGGGAGTGAGAACAAGTTATTTCACCAAATGAAAGGCTATTTGAGACAGGGTAGACGATGACTCCGGAGAGGGTAAAGCTGAAGGGTCACCCAAAAGAGGATTCCTGGAAGATGGAGGAAGAAGAAAGGGCAAAGAATTTCTTCAGAGGATTTTACATCATTTTCCCAAGTGGCTGATAAAGACCTTGTTTGCTTCTTATTTCTCTAGAAAGCCTCAGGAAAATAGATGTCTCTTGTTAATATTTGTAGTGCTGGACGAGGATTCTATGTTGGACTAAGAAGGCCTTGACTCTAGCAGAATGAAGGGAACACATTTGGTTTCCAGAGAGAAAAGCTGATGTCTAGTTTAGCTGAAGGAAGATAACAAAGGCAAAGCAAGGGGGTGGAGCTGTGTTCTCCTTCTACCTCCTTTCCCTGGTGATCACTTTCTGAGCAGTACGCCCTAAGCTAAGGAGGCAGGATGGAGAGAGGAAACAGAAGAGTCTGCGCTACATTTATGACCTTAGCCTGCATTTCAGTGAGAATGTGGACATTAATGCCCCATCTGCTGAGAAAATCCACCAGAGATTTTCAGTTATTCAAAGTGATGATAGGACTCAAGTTTCCATTTCCTTCCAGCTGCAAAGAAGGGCCCCTGCTTCTAAGAGAAAAATCAATGACCTCCGCTGGCTGCCTGGCAAACTAGTGCTCATTTTCTGAGCACTGAGGATAGAAATTATACCCCTCGCAGCAAGCCTCGGAGCACACACCTGTGCTGGATGGGGCCTCCCGCATGGGGTAATAGAGAGCTCTGTGCGGTTCCCACTACTACCATGGGGTGACTAAATGGCCCTAACAAACTCATTTCCTGTCTCACTGTTACACTTTGTCCAACCTTAACACCAAGATCAATGTTTCTTCCTCCTGTCCCAGAGTGGGCAGAAGCCATCAGCTCTCCTCTTAAAGTTAACACTTTCTTCTCTCTCCCTAGATGCTTTCCATTTTCATTTGGTACAAATTCACAGCCCTAGGTTTCTCTGAAGTCATCCTGTGGAAACTCTCAGTGTTGCTTAATGCTGTCTGTCAGATGCTTCGTTCATTGGACAGCTCAGCTTCTTTTCCTGATGTGTTCCATTTCTTCCTTCCAACCCTAAATCTGGAAGTAAGTCTCCATAAACCTTGTCTCATTCCTTCTTTATAAATTCTCTTTATTCTGCTTCCACTTTTCTATCCACTCTAACCAGAAAGGCATGACTTGGTTTTTTTTCATGCTAGGGACTAGGGTGGTAGCTCAGTCAGTGTGACATTCATAGAACAAACATTAAAAATAAATCTAGGGTTAGTGACATGCCTCTCAATCCCACAGCTGGGGAAGTGAGACAGGCAGATCAATGGCATTCAAGCTAGCCCATCCTACTTAGCTCACTCCAGGCCAAAAAGAGACCCTGCTTCAAAAACACAAGGAAGATGCCTCATGAAGAACAGTACCTAAAGGTAACTGGCCTCTCTACATGTGCCCACATACACAGTTGCACACGTGAATATGCATCCACCAACACCGACTGCCCCCCACATGAATCTGCACCCACATACCCATGCCCCCTATGTATCTGCACACACTCACACCCATGCACATTCATGCACGCACATTCACACACACACAGAGCTTTTAACCATAATCTTTTTAAATATTATTTATTTTATTTATATGAATATACTGTAGCTATCTCCAAACACACCAGAAGAGGGCATCAGATCCTATTACAGATGATTGTGAGCCACCATGTGGTTGCTGGGAATTGAACTTAGGACCTCTGGAAAAGCAGTCAGTGCTCTTACCTGCTGAGCCATCTCTCCAGCCCCTTAACCATAATCTTAAGACATAATCATCATACACAGAACCTGCCCTCCAACCACTTGTGTTAGACTGTTCTATGGTCAGTTTAAACTTCACCTTCTTCATAAATAACCCAAGATCACATCCAAACCAGAAATATATCATCCCTCCTTCTTCTCCATCTCCACCGTCACCTGTCCTTTTAACGATCTGGAGCAAAATCACCCCTTGCATTTCTAATGCACTTCACCTTCTTCTACCTCACGTATCCATTTTTTTTTTCTTTCCTACTCCTCCCGTTTCTGTTTTAAGTCACTGTCATGCCACATCTGTATCATGGCACCCGTCGTTCCTCATGTTTTCTGACCCCTCCAATCCATTGCTCTCCCGTTACACAGAAGGCTGGGGGCAGAAGGAATATCTGGATTTAGCACTGTGCCTGTGATGGTGGTGGTGGTATAAGTCCTTTTCTAAAGATTTTATTTTCAAAATTATGTGTATTGGTGTGCATGTGTGTATGAACACAATGACACTGTGAGCCCAAGGAAGGTACCAGATCCCCTGGGACAGGTGGTTATAAACCACCAAATGGTGGGTAACAGGAACCACATTCAGAATCCTGGAAGAGCGATATGCACGTACACTGAGCTATCTCTCCAGCCCTGGTGGCACACATCTTTAAAGAAGATGAGGATATAAGTTAGATCCTTATAGCCTGTACCAAAGGTGACAAACACATGAGGGATAATCACCAAACCCTGAACTAGTCCAAATTTGTCTCTGTGTTCCAACTCCACCCGTTTTCAAATTAGACTCCCTGGTCCTCCAGAACAGTCAAGCTGCGTGTCTTTCTCAGTTATACTTCTTTCTTCTCAATCCCCTTCTCTGAGCTGCACTCACATGTTCTGAGTGGATCAAACACTGCTTGACACTGAGGTGTAACTATTCCAATTGAGTGTGTGTGCATGATCCCATTCCTCTTTATAGGAAAAACTTGCTTATACTGCAGTGCTCTCTAACACTGAAAGGAAGCAAAACCAAGCTATAAAGGATGAACGAATCATCCTTTATACAAAGACAATGATACTGTAGTCCCGACACCCTCATAAAATATGCAAACAGTAGTCAATTAAAGAGAGTTATTCAATAATTACCATAATTATGATAGTCAATGGTTATCAATGGAGAGTGGGTGAGTACTTTACATTTGGTAGAGTGTCTGAGCAATTGCTTGAGTAGTGTGTGGGAAGAATTGCTTCCATCCTAAGGACACCAAATACAGAGACCCCAAGACACGGTTGCTCTGGGAGAGTCAGGAAAGGGCAATGTAGTTGCTTTAGAAATGCTGGATTGTATTCCAAGTAAAGTAACAATTGTTGGAAGGTTTTCACTGGAGCAAACATTTCCCATGATAGCATTGGCTGCCATGAGATCAGGCAGTATGAGAACACAGCTAGTTAGAAGAACCAGGGCACCAAGAGAAGTGCCAGTAATCTTGACCAGGGTTGGTTGTAGTGATGGAGAGAAAAGAGGAAGATGAAAGATAGATAGGATTGGATGGTGGGTTGATCATAAAATAGGAGAAAATGAGCATATTTAAAGATAACTTCAAGGTTTTTGATCCAGGCTGGTGTAAACCTAACTATGTCAAAAAAACCACAGTATGCATGAAATGGAAGGACAAGCTCCACACATGATGGAGTCTCCAGAGAAATTGTACCAATATGGTGTGTGTGTGTGTGTGTGTGTGTGTGATTGTGTGTGTGTGTGTCTGTGTGTCTGTGTCTGTGTGAGTATGTGTATGCATGCACACACACAGTCAAGCTTATGTGTGTATAGGAAGAAATTTATTTTAACAAATTATGGATACAGCTCATGGATACAGGCTTACAATCCAGGTGACAGACTAAGACCTAAAAATGAGCTATGTAGTACAGTTCTGGTCCAAAGGGCATCAGTTACAGAGTCTCTGATTACTTAGGGGGAAAGAAGTTGAACTTTTAATCCATTGAAGCCTTCAAATGATGCACAAAGCCATAATAGTGTAGGAAGAGAAATATGCTTTACTCAAAGTCTATCAATAGAAGTACTGATCATATCCAGAAGCATCTGCAGAGGAACAGCTGTAATAACCACATAGCTATACCTCCTGGCCAAGCCAGATGGATTCAAAATATGAACCGCCACAATCGGGAGTCTGGTATGGGAAATCATGGGCTGTGTAGTGAACATATGTTTAGATGCTGGATTGTAGGCATAAGAATAGAAGAATAATCTGTGTCAGACTGGGGATGGGGGGAGAGGAGACCTTGAGTGAACACATAAGGAGCCAGTAAAGTACTAAGTGGATATGCGTTATGGTCAAGGACCAATGCCTCAGATCAGTGGGAAGTGGCGAAGCGTTCCTTGGATTAAGCTAAGGAAACTGACAAAATCTTCCTCTGGTTTTTATGCAGATGTTGAAGATTGTGTGCAAAAACTAGCAACGGGCACCCCTCCCAGGTGACTGCAATCCAAGGCTGTTCTCCTGAAGAGACCTCCTGTGGAAAGTAACTAACTCTTAATCTTCCACTGTGTGTGATAAACGTGCTGAGGCTGGCTTGAGTGGTAGGTGCCCTCCATCGGTGAGCACAGCCCACCTGATCCCCAGTTTCTCTGGGGATCTTTAGTTCCTGTTGTGTCTTTAGTTCCTAAAATTTCTCCTGTCAGGGTTTCAAGACCAAACCACACAGGAACCAGATCGTAGCCACACAGGAAGCAGGGTCAGATTGTAGCTTTAAATCTGTGAGTGTTTCATAAAAGACTTTTTAAGCCAGTGTGAGAAGATGGCTCATTGGTCAAAAGCACACATTGCTCCTACAGAAGAACTGAGTTTCAGTCACCAGCGTTCATATTAGGTGGCTCACAATCACCTGTAACTCCAGTTCCAATGATTTAGCACCCTCTTCAGGGCTCCATGGACACCTACACTCAGAGTCAAAAACATGCATGTAATTAAAAATAAAAGTAAAACATTTTAATAAAAATAAGATTTTTAAAGCCAGGGAAATGGCTGAGTTGTTAAAGTGCTTACCTGGTAAGCATGAAGACCTGAGTTTAAATCCCTAGTGCCTATATAACAAGCTAGGTACAGCATGTGCTTGTAATCGCATCAGTGGAGAGACAAAGACAGGAGGATCCCTGTGACTTGCTGGCCATTAGGTCTAGTTGAATCAATGAGCTCCAGATCCACTGAGTGACCCTGTCTCAAAAAAATGTGATTGTAACAATGACCAGCATGCCACAGTAACCCTAAAAGCACAATAATAGTGGCACACGTACCTTACGTGTAACCAATAACTCTCTAATTAGTCTTATAATCTTCTCGTCAAGAGGGAAATCATGCCTGCTACTGGAACCCTAGCCAACTACCCGAGGCTAGTGGAATCAAGGATCTTGGAAGAGAGCCTACAACCACCACCTTACTAAACTCACATAATCCCTGATTACATTCTAAATATTTATTCTTATGCCCACAGATAAATGTAGTCATCACTCCTCATTAAAGAAACTTCTCTTTGCAACAGATAGAGACCATTATATAAAACCCCAACTGATAAATATACAGAGAACAAGGGATTAGGTGGTACTCAATCTCAAAAGATATGTCTGCAAAATAATTCATGTGCCCAAGACTTGGAGACCACTAGGGAAGAAGGCAAGAAAGGGTCATAAGAGTTAAAGAACAGGAAATTTGCTCTGAGACCATGTCTCTAGAAACGTCAGAGGCTAGACCCATAAAGTCTCATCAACACGGCTGTCTAAACAAGACCTGGGCAATGAGGACACTGATGGACATATTAATGTGGAAAGGGAAATGTTTTCAGGACCTCTGCTCTAAACAAGGAACTCTAGGCAATGGCAAGAGTGGGAGAAAGAAATCATCTTCCTTTGGGAAGAGCACCTCCTCTGCCATATTGGTTACTCAATACCAAATGGTCAGCTGAAATCATATACATACAGGTAATGTTACAGTGCCTGAACAGGTTTCTCAAGATTGCAGTGGGGGGGGGAGAGGGAGAGAGAGAAAGAGAGGCAGAGACACAGAAACAGACAGACAGACAGACAGACAGACGGGGAGGGAGAGAGATGACAATTAAAGAACAAGAAGCTGTGAATTTGAAAGAGAAAGGAAGGGACAGGGGTACATGGGAAAGCTTGAAAGGAGGAAAAAGAAGAAAATAATGCAGTTCTATTATAATTTCAAAAATTATAAAAATAATGTGGGGGCCCTGATGCTAACCTCTGAATTCTTCCCCGTGATTCACATATGAACACATTCACAAACATATAAGCATGCATACCACACACACACACACACACACACACACACACACACGGATTGTATTTGTATCATTTTTTATTTATGTGTATTTGTATGCCTGCAAGTGAGCATGTGTACATGAATACAGATGCTCTCAGACATCAGAGATGTCAGATCCCCAGGAGCTAGAGTTACAGGTGATTGTGAGCCACAAACTAGTGGGTGCCAAGAACCAAACTCAGATCTTCTTCCAAGAGCAGTGCCATGCTCTTGACTGGTGAGTCTTCTCTCCGACCTGATAAAAGGTTTTTAAAGACAACTACACAGGAGTTCATGAAAGAATTAGTGGTAGAAAAGAAGTCAGTGACATGTACCTGAGCAATAGGGAGCCTGGGAGGTAGACTGTAGACATCAAAAGAGGCTTGGAGGCAACCAGTAAGATCAGAAGAAACATGCGTATAGTGATTTTATGCACTATACAACATTGAGTGAATATATGAGTGTTAAATATATGAAAGAAATAATGATGAGTAGCAATGAATGAGGCTTCAATTATGTTTAATAAACACACCCTACTTGATCACAAAACAAAGGAAATCTCCCGCAAAAAAAAAAAAAAAAAAAAAAAAAAAGACACAGCCACACTTTATCTGAAAGGCAGTGGACCAATGGAAATGCCGCCCATTAAATAACTCATGAAGAGAAATATCACCTGCCCTTTAAACACGAATGAAAATAAAATTGTAAAAGGTTCACTTGTCTACCTGGTGAAGTAAGTCAGATTAAACATTTAAATGAATTTTATCTTCCTAGCAGAAGCCGTTTGCTTCTTAAAGGACCTTAAATGTCATTTTTTCCCATTGCTCAAACAAATATATTTTTAAATAGTCCTATCTTCTGTGGCCAGAACCTTTTCTGCCATAAAGGCTTTGCAGGCATACAGTCCATTCTAAACCCAACACTTCATTGAAAGGCATCCCTCCTTCCTCTGGCACCAATAAAAGGCTACTGAGAGCTGGGATTTGTGGTCAGCAAAGCCTGCTGGTTTGTTCCTCCCTACTCCATCCATAAGGAAACATCTTCTTATGTCAGTAATTTTGATAGCAGAGATTAGATTGCAGCAAACATTTCTGCAAAGGGTCACATGGAAACTGTTTTGAGCTTTATGGGTCATACAGTCCCTCCTTACAGACACTCAGCCCTGTTTCTGTAGCCTGGGAGCAGCAGCAGACCTGCAAACAAACGAGCCAGGCTGATGTTCTGATAAAACTTCATTTAGAAAAGCAGGCCATGCACAAGGTTTGGCTCTGCTTCTGTGGAGTTTTTCACCAGTTCTTCTGATTCTTGATTACTTGTTTATGCCCCAGAAACAATTTCAACACCCAAAGAGGAGCTGATGATGCAGTTGGTGGAGGCTTACTAGGAGTCTGCGAAGTCCTGAGTTTGATGCCCAACACTGCAGAAAGGCAAAAAAAAAAAAACAAAAAAACAAAAAAACCAAAAAAAACCAACCACCTTGGAGCCCCAAGCATAAGAAAAGAAAGATGGGTAATCCTAAGTTATTGCTACAGTATGATATTCCTTAATAAAGATGGCCCTTATATAAATGATTAAGAAAACAAACATTTTGGGAAAAGCTTCTAGAACTAGTAGGTCACTCTATTCCCCAGAGCCCCTCCCAATAAATTATAGGACTGAACAAGCAAACAGTAAAACACAAAATCACATCTCCTGCTACATAATACCGGAAACTGTCACTCCATTACATGGGTATTTCTGCAGCATGCAGTGTATTTTCTTGGCATTAATCTGCGGAGGCTGCAAGGGAAAAGAAATGTTTGAATTTGAAATTGAGATCCTTTTTGCCTTTGTCATTGCGTTTCTAAGTAAAGCCCTTCCTCTCAAAGCTATACTCCGTTTAATTTAGTCATGGTTTAATGTAACCTTCCCCTTAATAATAGCTGTGGAGGACTTCACATAGTCCTTTCAACAACGCTTTCAAGATGAAGATTCAAAGACAGATTTTCCTGCCAATGGTGGTTTTGATACAAAGAGCCCATTAGAAAACTTGAAATGTGTAAATTACACAGAAGGCTCTAAGATGAGGCTTAAATTGTCAGGGTGATATACCTTCCCCTGAAAAGGTTAATGGAGAGACGGGTACTTGTTTCAACAAAGGATTGAAAATGATGCCCAGAAAATCACCCTCATCATCAAAAGATGGATTGCTTTTGATTGCAGATGTATGGTATGGTATGTATGTATGGCTAGAAACCCATGTTATTCTTCCTTTATGCTTTTCCTGTTGCAAACACGGCATTAAAATGCAGCCCTGAGGAGATCCAGAATGTCTCCAGCACACTAACTCACAGGCTTCTACTCAAGATAGATGTAGTGACGATTGCTTTCACAATGCCTGTGGAGTATTCTATCAATATTTTATAGTAAGTTATCATCTTATACAGCTACACTTTAAGATGTGTAGACAAAATGGGACCAGAGGTTAGCAAACGAAAGCAGTGGTTAAATCTAAAAATAGCAATTTTGGCTATGGTTTTCCTTCCTCTTCCCCATTAGAAATTGCTTGTGACAATTTTACCTGTGCTCTACATTTTTTTTAATCTTGAAATCTCTACTAGCCTGTTTCTTAGTACTTCCTACAGTTCTAAATAAATCTTAAGTAAGTTGCTTTCATAGGAACGAGTACGTGCAAATTTGATCCCACACTTTTTTCGTGAGAGACATGTCACTCATTTATATCTCCAGTAGGTGTGAAGTAAGGATAAATACTAGAAACAAATATTTTTCAAAGTGCTTTATTTTATTTGTAATTACAGGAACGTGTGTGCCTATGTGTAGGAGTAAGCCCATGTAAGTACAGGTGCCCTTGGAGACTAAGGTGTAGGATCCCCTGGAGCTGGAGTTACAGGCAGCTCTAAGCCACCTAGTATGGGTCCTATGAACTAATCTTGGGTCTTCTAGAAAGATCAGAAAGCACTCATAATCACAGAGTCATCTCTCTAGCCCCCAAGGACTCAAATACTTTTGAACAGTGCTGCTCACGATTTTGGGCTCAAAGATTTTGGCCCTCAGTACCAACAGGCTGCCCTCAGTCATCTGACCCCAGTGTACCATCTAAACAAGTAATCATGAAAAGCAGAGAAAAAAATATTCATTCAACATGTCCACATTAAGGAGGGAAAAGAGTAATTGAATTGATACCCAAGTCCATCTTTAGGGCACTGAGCTGTAGGTTTAAAGAGAGGACAAGAATTATGCATTATTCAGCAGTACAGGCTAGATGTGGTTCACAGTTACTGACTCATTTTCTTGACTCATTTCCTACAAAGTGATACCATAAGTTGTGAGAACTGTTGAAATCTCTTCTTGGGGGTGGGAGTCAGGAGGAAGGGGATATCATACTCTGGCTGGCATAAAGGCCTTGTCTTCCCCCACCATGAGATTCCTGGAGGAATTTTAATTATTTGGTATATGTTATTGAAATAGTCGAATAGCCATAAGGAGATAGGCACAAGTGTCTATTTCTAATATCCCCTCCCCTGAAGAGGTAGTTACAAACAGAATTAAATCTACATGTAAGAGGTTGACCTAGAATTAGTCAAAGATGAGAAGGGAAGCCAGAAAATGGCAATCCTCATCTAGTGAAGTGCTTGTAGCACCTTTCCACTCAATCTCAATCCTTCAAAGTACGTATTATTTTCTCATTTTATAGAGAGGACTATCCCGTTCCTTGAAAGGCTAATTGGCTTGACGCCATACTCTTTCATAAATAGAGGGTTGAGTACATAGCTTCTTGTTATACAATGATGTGGGGGCAAATTGAGTACACGAGGTATGTTTTTCTGTAAACAAATAAGCTACCCATTAAGTTACAAGAAATAAGATGAACAAGATTTTAGAACAAAAGCACTCAAAGAATCACTGGATAGGTGTAGCCATCCAATCTGGACATAGGGACTTTAAGCTTTGCCTTATGGGTCTTAAGATGAATCATGTGTGAAGGAAAATTTTTCTTGCTCCTTCCTGGCTGGGGTTGAGTTATCTACTTTCTCTGGCTGGATCAAGAGGGACATTGAGAAATGGGCTACTCCACAAAGGGAGCTCTAGAACACTTAAGCTTGCTGCTGGTCTTCTACTGAGCTCATCCTTTATGAAGACTACAGTTGACCTTGTCAAGAAAGCAACAGTTGAAGACTCAATGTCATGATCCCTCTGAAAAACATAGCCATCATTGTTCCTCTAATCACCCCATGACTTATTGTGGTTCATTAAAACTTAACATAGGTCTCTCATCCTTTCTGCTAGAAGTTGGTGAGGTCTTCATGGGGCATGCAGCCCCGGTGACATGTTATGCTACACTTGGTGCTAACCAGCGACATTCTCATCAACATATTTTAAAGGTGCTATGAGTTTATGACTGTGCTGGCTAGTGTTTTGTCAACTTGACTCAAATTACAGTCATTTGGGAAGAGAAAACCTCCACCTAAAAAATTACCCTGCAAGTATGGCTCGTGGAAAAAGCCTGTGGGGCATTTGCTTGATTAATGCTGAATGGGAGGACCTAGCTCACTGTGGGCAGTGGCATCCCTGGGAAGATGGTCCTGGATTGTACAGGAAAGCAGACTCAGGGGCTGAAGAGACAGCTCAGCAGTTAAAAGCACTGCTTGCTTATCCAGGGGACCTGGGTTTAATTTCCAGCACATGGCAGCTCACAACTGTCCTTCATCTGTTGATGAACACACAGACCAATTCCATAACTTGACTATTGTATGCCATCTTAATTTTCTTTGATTGTATATCCAGTAATATAGTATCCTATGGTGCTCTATATTTTCCTGGTGGAGCCTTCATATTGATTTCCACAACAGTTAGATTAGTGTATATTACCAACAACGGAGCATACAGGCTTTTTTGGTCTACCAACCATCATTTTAAAAATGAAAATATTTTAAGCTAGCTTGAACTACTACTTGATATCAAGTTATATCTCAAAGCTACTATAATGAAGGTAGTATGGGATTGGTGGAGAAACATGTATGTAGAATGATGGAATAGAAGAGAGAACCTGGGACTAAATCTATACACATATGATCAATTGTTATTTGACAAATGTGCCAAGAATAAAATTACAAGTACAATTTCTTCAATAACAGTCTACAAAATTGTATATCCATAATCAAAGGAATAAAACTAGTTACTGAATATGAAAATCACCTCAAAATGGATTAAAATCTTTGTATAAGACTTAAAAACAATAAAACTCCTGGTAGAAAACAATGGAAATATGCTTCTTAACATTTATTTTTATTATTAAGATTTTTTAAAATTATGAGTGTACATATGTGTACACGAATGTAAGTACCCACAGAAGCTAGAGAGGATGTGAGATCTTATGGAGCTGTAGTTATGGGCAGTTGTGGGCCACATGGACATGACACATACGCATACATGCTGGCAAAACACCCATACATACAGAACAAAGAGAACATGTGTCTGCAAAACAATGGAAGCAATCAGAAAATGAAGTAACATCAGTAATGGAAACAATACTTGCAAGCCATGTCTGATATGTGGTAAGATCTAAATCATACGGGACTCAAATTAATGGCCAGAAAGCAAATAACACAATCTAAAAGCAAAGGACCTGAACAGACATCAAAACAGCCAAAGCACATGTAATAGCGATTGAGCAAAGGCAAAGCAGGACCCTGAGGAAGTGGTCAAAGGCAAATGTTGGTGCAAGTGTGAAGAATCATCATGCAGTGTTGCTGGAAACATAAATGGGTATAGCCATTATGGGAAACTGTACAGCACTTTTCCAAAGAATAATATTCATAAATAACTACCAAACGATCCAAGTATTCATGCTATCAGTATGTTGATGTTGAGAAGGCATTTCATCATCTTGATTATTACAGCATGAATCACAACAGGTGCCATATGAAACCAATCTGTGTCTATCAATAAAGGAAGGGATTTAAAATGTACATTATAAGATAGAAATGATGACTCAATGAGTTAAAAAAAAAACAATGTTGGGTGAGCCTGAAAACTGGAGTTCAATCTCCCACGGGAAAAAGTCAGAAATGGTGGCAAACAGCAGGAATGACAGTATTGCAATGGGGAGACAGGAAGTAGAGGCAGGAATATCAGCCAGAAGCTTGGGAACACTTGAACTGGAACACATACACAGAGGCAGAAATAGGAGAGACCTGCCTCAACAGGTGGAAAACAAGAACTGACTCCCCCAAACCTATCCTCTGACTTCCAAAACCAAGTCATATCACATGATCCCACAGTCATACACACATGCACATGAACACAAATAAAATTAATTAGTTTGAATATGCTTTACATATTATATGTAGAACTACATCCTAATAAATGTATTTGCATTTTAACAATATTATTCAGTCATATGTGTATATATTCACATACATATTTTTGTGTACACATATGTACATATTGTATGTATATGTATATACATACACTTTTTACATACATAGATGTATGTATGTATAAAATGTGTGTGTTTATGTCTCTGTGGGTATATTTATACATCGCTACACAAGTGTGTACGTGCACGTGGAGACCCTAGGACTATCTCAGGTGGCAGTCTTCAGGAGCTATTCACCTTGTTTTGTGAGACATATTCTCTCTCTTGCCTGGAGTTCACCAAATGGACCAGGCTAGCTGGCCTTTGACCTCCAGTGTGCACCTGCTTCTGCCTCACCAGCACTAAAATTACAAGTGTGCACCACAGAGCTTAGATTCTTCATGAGGGTCCTAGGGTATCAAACTCTCGTCCTCATGCTTGCAAGCCAGCACTTTGTCAACGGGGTTAACTTCCCTGTTCTCATATACATCTTTTAAAGTCTCATAGGAAAGAAGAAAATCCTAGCAAGAACATGGATGAGCGTGGAGAAAGTTATGCTAAGTGCCAATGCCAGGTACAAAAAGGGGACACCATTCTTCTCACTTGTGCTTGGAATCTGAAACATCCAGACTCATGCAAGCAGACTGTGGAATGGAGGCTGAAGAAGATAGGTGCCCTTATATAGTGTCTAAAAAAAATTCTAATTTAGAAGAAACATCTGGACAGGAAGACGACCATGTTCTGAGTGAAGAAGGCTATGAGAAGGTATGGGGAGCTTTAAATCTACACACAAATCCCTTCTGGTCTCTAAGTGACCTTTATTTCGACCATCATTCACCACTAGGCAAAATTAAGGTACTGAGAAAAACAAACAAAGGAAACTAATAAGCCATGGCATGTAGACCAAAGCTGCAACTACACTGGCTAATAAGATCCAGCACACGGCTACATTTATCTTAAGTTCTTGCAAGTGTCTTGAAGATCGGAGTCTGAAAAATGATACAAAATTGCTTTCTACCCTGAGAGCATTACTGACGATTCATTACTTAAATAACCTCCTCCATTTCACAGATTACACTCCATCTAAGTCCTGCATGCTGTATAACAACCTGTCTTGTCCTGCTTTTATCTCCTCTGAGTATGTCAGCATCGAGGCTCACAGAGACTAGGCTGCAGAAGGAACAGAAAAAGACATTTGAGAATCCAGAGACGAAGGCATGCAGGCTACAAATGTTCAAATTAGTCAGTGCAAAGGAAATGCCCATCTTCCTAATGCTACCAATGGGGCCTTTTTAATTTGTGTTACCTGTGTGGATCTCTGTGGGCCTGTAGAGAATGAGGACATTTATTTACATGGTGCCTTTTATTGTCATAAATAGCTGGGCATTTAAACAGTGTATATGTCTCCTTAGGCACAGGGTAGCAATCATCTAATATGCTTGTGTATTAGCATTGAGAATTAGACCAGTGGGCAATGCATTTGTGAATGATTTAAATGGACTTGTGTAAAGATAACTGACTACAGGTTTGCTCTGAACTAAAACTTAAAACACAAATTTAACTTGGTCTCTCTCACTGGGTCCAGAAATACATGTGTCTCACCATGAGAACAAATACTTTTTCTGAGAGGTTAGCTATTTCTCCAGATATCAAAATAATCCAATGGATGGACCGCTCACTCCATTAATTCATTCTGTGAGTAGAAACATCCCATTCCCTAAAGATTTGTATAGCTTGGTATGGGAGCCACACAAGTAAAGCAGTGCTGGAAGTAAACGGGAGAGATTGTATTCAGTGCCGGAGAGATAGATGGCTCAGAGGTTAAGAGCACTTGCCTTTCTTCCAGCTTATAATTAATTGCCTGTGATTCCAGCTCCAGAGACCCTGACACAAGCTCTGACTCCCACAGATACCCCACATGCACAGGAGGTATACATGCGCATGCATACACACACTCAAACACACACACACACATCATAAAAATGAAACTTCAAGAAAAAATATATTGACACCAATTTCCTGATTTTAATATTGCTGCATATTAATATAAGTTAGCACTAATGAGAAAACTGGAGGAAATGTACATAGTAGCTTCCCATAAATTCTTTTTTAAACTTTCCTGTGCATCTACAATTATTTCAGAATAAAAATATTTCTTTTCTCCTTTTGCATATTGAAACATGTCATTTAAGTAAGACATGCAATGCAGTGAGTTGATTTGCATGTACATTGTGAAGTGGTTGCTGTAATAGTCAATTAACATCTTCTTAACTTTACCCATGTTCATATATGCAAGTATGTGCATATGAAGTAATGCATTCTTTATTATAGAACATACCCTAATAGGCATTTTTTAAAGGACAAAATTTGCATCAAAGAGTGTAACAAAAATGGACTTAGCAGGTTGTATATAAACATTTATATGTATGTAACAAATATAATTAAAGAAAAAGACTACCAACGTGATGGAGACATGGGAAGAGTTTGAGAGAGGGTAGCTGAGAGAAGCTGGAAGGATGACAGGGAGAGGAAGTGATGTAATCCTACTGCAATTAAAATCATTAGAGTAAAATGATTTACAGAATTCTTCCCATAGCCTGATACATGACTTATAAGTATTTTCTGATGCTGCAGCAAATCTGAAGAGCATTCCTTTATCTAAACAAAAATACATAGACATGGTCTGGCCTTGTGGGATGCCCTTAGGTCTCTGCAGGGAACTGTAGGACCCCACACCTTCCTTTTTCTCCTGCTCCCATGTTCCCAGAGGTCCAAAGCAACAGCATCACTCAATCATAGACTACAACTGTGAGCCAAAGTAAACCTTTTCTTTCCATAAGTTCATTATCTTTGGTATTTTGATACAGTGATGGAGAGCTAACAGGATTTTCCTTAAATTTAATGAAAGCATAAAGTCCAATAACTATACCCACTTGCATTTTATGAAGTAAGACACTTAGCCATAAAAGGGTAATATAAAGCAAGAACAGCCACATGGAACGAAACAGAAAGGAGCTTTAGAACATGTGTTCTGCTCTTGAAGGAAAGGTAGGATTGTTACCAAGAAGGACAAGGATAATATTTACATAACACAGTGCTTGGCTTCATATCCCTTTGTCTATAAAATAATAGTTATCTGCAAAAATACTTTAAAAAATTAAAAACCAATTAGAGGCCAAGCTCAACCACCATAACTTAGAGACAAAGCCTAATCATTGCTTGACTCTCCCACAGTACCTTCAGATTGGAAGTACTTGGTGACATGTTATCTGCCTTAATTTAATAGAATAACATGTATCAACACTATTTAATGGTGGGACACTTACAGGCAGAAGTGGGTAGCAACAGAGCCCTGGATCCCATAAGTAAATCGTTCCAGGGACTGAAAGAATGTGTAGGAGGAATGTATCCAGAGTGAAGTAGAAAATTAGACACAGCAAAGAGCAAAGAAAAATGGTATAAAGACAGAAAACAAAGGACAGACAAAGCAAACTCCAAGCCTGGTCAGGGCTGACCCCTATAGGTAATGAGGCAGCTTACACTCCTGCATGTGCAAGGAGATAATGTCTCTGGCGGGCATATCTCTCTATACACACACACACACACACACACACACACACACACACATATTCTCAAGCGATCAGGGGTAGTAAAAACCCTCAGATCCTAGATTCAGGGATGCTGGACGTGTGTGTGTGTGTGTGTGTGTGTGTGTGTGTGTGTGTGTGTGTGTGTATTCAACCTTAATTAACCCAACCTAGATCAATCCCTCACAGACATACCCAGAAGTGTGTCTTCAAGATGATTCTAGATTCTGCCAACATGAAAATCAATATTGGCATTCAGTGTTCTTCTTCCTTACCTGGGTAACATTTACCTTGATTCTATTCACTGGGTGAAAATCCATCCACCTCTCCACAGGGTTTACACATTGTTATAAATGTGTGTAATATTTCAATAGAATTTGTTTGGAAAACTGACTAACAGGCAGTTTGATTATTCTCACTGCTGCAGGACTAGTAGGTGCCTCAGGGTGGCTGTGATGTTCAGAAACTAAGATTAGTGAGATCTTTCCTCAGGTAATCAGAGGTTGTAGAAACCCTCAGATCCTAGATTTGGGGATGCTAGAATATCTCATAATATGAGAGACTTACTCTGAACATGGTCTTCATCCCTAAGAATGAGAGAACAGGATGACTTGGTGACAAAAACGCTCCAGAGTTTGGATCTAGAATGACCCCAAAGGCCCATGTGTCAAAGGTGTGGTGCTATTGGAAGCTGGTAGTACTTTAGGCAGTAGAGTTTATAAGGAGGCCTCTGGTCATAGGGAATGTTCATGATGGCTCCTGCAGTACCCACATCTCGATCCTACCTCTCCATACGTTAAGGATATTCTCATGCCACAGGTTTACCACTACACCATAATATCCTCCTCACAAAACTAAGAATGACAAACTATACTGACTATAGATGAAAAACAAGAACACTGTAAGACAAACTTTTCTCTGTTTGTCCTAATTAGGGTTGTACTGCTGTGAACAGACACCATGACCAAGGCATCTCTTGTAAGGACAACAGTTAATTGGGGCTGGCTTACAGGTTCACAGGTTCAGTCCATTATCATCAATGCAGGAACATGGCAGCGTCCAGGCAGGCATGACAATGAAGGAGTTGAGAGTTCTACATCTTCATCTGATGGCAGCTAGGAGAAGACTGACTCCCACTTGGTTAAGAGAAGGGTCTCACTGCCAACCCCCACCTCCAACAAGGTCACACAAACTCCAACAAGGCCACACCTCCTAATAGTGCCACCCTGGGCCAAGCTATTCAAGCCACCGCACAGTTTAAGTTCATCGTCTCAGGTGTTTTGTTATAGCAATGGAAATCTAACTAACACAAAGCAAATCCAAAGGCAGAGACATTCAAGCAGGCCAGAATCATGAAGAAAATTTTCTTGATTTAGTATCAGGAAATTGTCTTACTCTTCAGTTCACATGGATAAACTGCATGAGAGGATCTTTCAGGGAACTAGCCCCTGCCTTTTTGAATTGTGAAAGAATATTTTGTCCAGCAGATAATGTTTTTACAGTGTCTGGGATTGGCATGCACAAGATATGCACAAAATCAAGTTGACCAAAATCCCAGCATGGATAAGGGAGGGGTTCATAAAGTCCTATCCTTAGCTAAGGAGTTATTGACAATTGATGGCTGGTAGGGGAGAGAGGGTCAGTTTCCTTCAGAGATACTGATCCTGAAAGGCTACCCATGCTCCAATAGATGGTCCCGCACCCACACACATATACAGCACAAAAATGAACTCACTGGGTATTCTTTTAAAAAGAGAGACAGTACACATGAAGTTAGGAGGAGAGAAAGTGGTGGTGGATGGGGGAAGGGAAAAATTAAAGGTGAGAGATTGGAGGGTGGATTTGATCAAAACATATTAATACATGTATGAATACTAAACAAAATATCTTTAAAAGAATTTTATTATAAGAACCTGCCCTAGGAGCTAGGGTTTCAAGTGCCACATCCTGTGTTAGATGTTCTCTGACTCTGACCAACGTTTCAACATTTGAAACTCAAAATGTACCTCGCACATATATACACACATACAAAGAGAACCCGTTATTTCAAAATCTTCACTGTATTCATTTCGGGAGGCCCATTTCCTCTGTGAAACTTCTGTTTCCTCAATGTGCCATTCAAGATGAGTCAACCCATTTTCACTCTGTCTTGCCCATTTCTGATTGGAGCCATTTAGCCTTCCAGTACAGACGGTCTTGTCTCCTTGTGAATATTGTCCTTCCCATTTTCATTTTTGGTTTATAATACTTTCCTCTCAATGTGACTGAGAGACAAAATTGTCTATAGTCTGGGGATGAATTATTCATTCTCTTTGTATACTTTCTCCCAGAAGCTACAGCCCACAACCCATGTCCAGGTAATGTATTCCCTCTCAAAGCCATGCTCATTTTAAGAGGTTCTTCCTCCTCTGGAGCTCATGTAAAAAGCTATTAAATATATTCTGTGTTTAGAGACAGTGCAGGACTCTAACAAGGAGCTTTAACATATACTAGTTACTTTCTTCTTTGCTGTAATAAAGGATCTGGCAAAAGCAATTTAATGGACAAAGGGTTTCTTTTGGCTGATAGATTGGGAAGTTGTTCAGTCTGTAAGGACAGAGGAGGAATGGCAGCAGGCACGTGAGGCCATTGGTCATATTCATATTTATGAAACACACAGGAAATAGGAAATAGAGCCAGGCTATTAAACATCAAGACCTGGCCCAGTGACCCACTTCCTCCACTGAAGTTCTACCTCCTAATGTTACACACTTTTCCAACACAGTACCACTAGGATGGGGCCAAGTGTTCAAACACATGAGCCTGTGAGAGAAGTTTCAGACCCAAATTGTGATAAATGATCTTTATTATATTCCTCAAATTTTGATGCTAACAGCTTACAATGCTCAGGCTCTTCCCAGCCCCTTGACATCATTCCCCTTGGTACATTTTCTGTGTAGAAATAATGATTTCTTCACACCATATACTTCCCTAGGAATCCTTCACATATGTGTGTGAGTTTGACATACATAAAAGATAAATAATCCTCATATGACATAAGAAGCATTAAGAAACTAACCCTGTACAAAGTTCAGAGGCAGTTCCTACATTATACAGACCTTTGTTTTATATTTCACCTGTGACAATGTCTTTACATATGATGTCCTTGATAATTCCTCTGTTATGGATTAAATGGTATGCCTCTGCCCCCCACAAATTCACACCACAAAATGATTACCTATAATGGGATGGTATTAGGAACTAAGAGATGGAAACTGTGGGAGATGATTTGTTCATAAGAAAAGAGCCCTCATGAGTGCCCTTACAGGTGGAGACCTGGGTGTTTGCTTCTCCCTGACACTAGAGGACAGAGCAGGAAAGTGACTCCTTACAAACCAGAGAGAAAACCCTCACTACATACAGCATCTTCTGGCCACTGAATCTTAACACCCTCATTTGCAGACAGACTGTGAGAAGTAAGATTTTGATGTATGACAGCAACTCTATGGCATTCTGTTACAGCCACCCAAGCCCACTAAGCTATCTTCCCTCTAAGATGTTTATTATCCCAATATTTCAGGCGAAGGACAAAGTTTTACTCATTGTTGTTCTTTGTTTCATGAATATTTATGATATGCCAGTTACATAAGTATTTTAGTTCTTCACAGTCTAAGACAAGAAATCATATTACCACAACATTCTTATACTTTTGGTTGTGAGCATACTCCTTAACAGCTGAGACATCTCTCCAACCCATCCACAACATTCATAAAGAAGAGCACTCTGTGATTTCAAGTGATATTCTATGTGTGCGTGCATGCATGTGTGCATGTGTGTGCATGTATGTGTGCTTTTTAAAGAATTTTATATATGTGTGTGTATATATATATATATATGTAGATAATAACTACTAATGCATATATTATTGTATTTTGTTTCATTTTATTCAATGACTGCTCTTAGGGGGCCAACAATATGCCAAATTCTACCTTAAACATGTTTCATTCGCAACTAATCTAATATTTTTCACATTGAAGCCATCTTACAAAGGTAAAAACTGAAGTACAGAGAAATCAAGAAGCTTAGAGACACACAGCTAAAGGCAGCAAGATGGTTCGTGGTAAAGGCTGGGATGGGTCCAAGGAGACTAGTTCTGGAGCCTATGCTCTGGTTTTCTGCAAGATAATGACAATATTACTTAACTTGAGAGGTCAGGGAGGCCTTTCCTGAGTAAGCATTAAATAAGCTGAAATTAGAACTAAAGTCAGACGTTAGAAGTGTGCAGGTGAGGGGAAGGTACTGGAATACTGAAAGAGAAAGATAAACCCCATCCCTGGGCACCTCAGGATGCTGCTTTCAAGTGTACTTAGGAAGGACAGGGTTCACATCAGGAGAGCTCCTAAGGTTCCCCTATGGAATGTTACCTTTTGATAGAAACTCAGTCCTAATCTACCAGGTCAGGACCTGAAGAAACTACATACTCACCCAAACACAATCCCAGCAAACCAAAAGTTAAAAACACTCACTAACTTGTTAAAAAACTAGCTGAAGTTCTGGGAAAATATGTCTGACCTTCAAAAGAGCTGCACAAAGAGTGGAAGCTGGGAGCCAACAGCCTTTTTGTCCCTTGCTTGATTCATCTGTGTTTGCTTTGTCTTTCTCACTGCCCCACTTTGGCACACACCTCAGAAGTGGTTACTTTAATGACAGTGGTTTATACTAAGAACTTTATTATTATTTACTGAATCAGTAAGAGTATTCTAGGATAAAAGCATCTGGAGAGTTCATTTATCTCACAGATGGTTCATTACTCTGAGTAATTTTTTATTGTATTCAGCATTATGATGATGAGAACTAACATTTTACCTCTATGTCACAGAATGACACAGATGCCACAGTGGCAGATGGCAAAAGAAAAAGGTGACTATGTGATAGACGTTCCACACAGAAGATGGCCCTTGGACATGGTCATGTGCCTCCCACCAAAAGAGTAGCAGTCACTCAGCAAAAATGAACTATTACCTGCATATCATTCTTCTTACACACAAACAGGGATGTTGACTAAGATGAACAAGCCTGAAATATACTCAGGAAAGATTAGTAGGTAAATACTGAGCCAGTTTGCTGCATTCAACAAGGAACACTGAGGTCAACTGCTGGCAGCCTGGCCCTCCTTGCTCATCACTAGCCATGGGACCATGAATAAGTTCCTTGACTTCTTTGTGCTTAATCTATTGAGTTGATGAGAAGATGGTGTGTCCTTCATGGCACAGAAAAAAAATGATTTACTGCACTGGCTTTGAGAAGCACTCATACATAGCAAGCAATGTCTATGAGAATCAGGATCAGTGGACATTTTTCTGAGGACTTCATAAGCTCCCTTTGCCCTGTTACTGGAGACATAATGCATTCTTGCAAACCTGATCCTTTTCTTCCGTGGATCTGGTACTTCCTGTCTTGTGTTCTGGTTTCCCTTTCCTTAGCCCTTCCCCATCCTATGCCTCTCCTTTCTTTCCTAAATCTAAATTTCATCTTACCACAAAAATTAAAACAAACCTCCATCTTCAAATATGCAGAAGGTTGCTAAACTCTTAGCATACCAGCCTCTCTCATCAGTTGCTGCAGTAGATTTCTAAGGCCAGTGAAAACAGTAGAGATCTAGAAGGAGGAAGTCTAAAATTAAAGTCTCAGCCTACAAGCTCCTTCTGACTGCAAGAGAAACCTTGATCATGCCTCACTCCTACCTTTGGGTCCCCATGCTCAGTCCAATGGTTGGCTGCATGCATCCATATCTGTATTGGTCAAGCTCTGGCAGAGCCTCTCAATGGACAGCTATACCAGGCTCCTGTCTGCAAGTGCTTCTTGGCATCAGTAATAGTGTCTGGGGAATAATTTCTTTTTATCTGTGGAAAGCATGACTGTAGGAAGAATCGACAAAGCTAGGAGCTTTTAGAAGCTACTTCCCAACCCCTTCTCCCCAGCTGAGTGTTGCCTGCCTGGCTCATCTCTGCCCTTTGTCCTTCATTCTAAATATTCATCTAGAAATACACATAAGAATAATGATACACCCCTGCTGTCTTCTTCCTTATAGAATTAAAGGAAGCATCAACCCATGTAGACTATATAAGCAGGAACAGAAGACTGTGAGCAAACCAGGCAGGACAATGACTGCTAATGCCCTGTGGAGCAAAAGGAGGGGCTCTTCCCTTCTGGGTAGTGCTCTCTCCCTGTTTCGCATCCAGGTATGGATAGCTCATACCTATAAGATGAAAGTACTGCTGGATCCTATACATTGAGTTCTTCTCAGGAATTTTGTATAGTTGTAGTGTTTTCCATGAAAATATTAAAATTAGAAACTGGGGAAGTGCATATGGTCTAGTCTTTGTGGTTGTCTCCGTAAGGAGTTGGCCATGATTTATAGAGGCTGCCAGAGATGATGTGAGTGCACTTGATAGCACAGATAATTCAGTCAACAGGGAACTGAAGTACTATCTTGCTTCAGAAGAAGCTAATGGGGCTATAGCAGCTGACAAAAGAGTGCAGGAGAAGGCAGCCAGAACCTACTCTGGAAAGACAATGGCCCTTGATATACCAACTCTGAGGCTTCGGGGACTATAACCATTGGTACCAATCTGGACCATGTGTTTCTTATCTCCAACAATGGCATGTTGACATTTTCTGCCTTCAAGTTGTTTATGCACATGTGTGTGCATTGATGTATAATAATTGTGATGTATTCACATGTTCTAAGGATTTTCTTTCTTTTATATCATACCCAGTTCTCAAGCAATGATGACACTGATCATTTGGAAGAGTCCCAGCTGGTTCAGACAGCTGCCATCCTAATAAGATTGTTATCTGAGCAGTCTTGGCCCATGTGAGCTCAGAGGTCAAGGAGTGATCCTGCTCAGAACTTTCCCAGAGAGTAGGATGAAAACATTTAAACATAGCACACTGGTAATCTGTCATATCTGAGTTTGGAAAGCATTTTTATCATTCATTAGCAGCAGGAATTTAGGCCATTCAGTTAACCTTTCACCTATTCAGTCTCCCTATCTGTAAAAAAGGCAATAATGATATTCATCTAATAGAGTTATTGTGAAGATGAAACAGGTTAGATCAAATAACTAAGCTGGGTAATAGCCACGTAGGTGACTTGATAAACAGTAGAATCTGTATTCTGTGAGTTTCTGCACTGACTTGTCACCAGTACTTTGACAGAACCTTCTCATAATGAAATCAGCAGCCTATATACCAGACTATGTGCCTCAGAGAGTAACAAGACTTTCTCCAGGTTTGAGTTCACCTTACCTCCCTTTGGTCATTTCTATTAGTGTCACAGAACAGAGTTTGCATGAATACTCACACTAAACTTAGGGTTTTAGCATCTTTCCAGAGGTGAAAAGATAGGAGTATGCCATCTTTCCTTCTTCTGTGCTGATGGAAATGTATCCCTTATTCTCAGGTGTAAATTGAACACCTTCCAGACACCTGCACCCTAGTTTGTGACCCAAAGGATAGGTTGTCTATCTTCATTTTCTGTATGTCCTGGGGTCTACCAAGGCAAGCAGTACAGTACAGATTCTAGATCTGAGAGATGGTTATTAACAACAAGGAGAGTGACCCTGGTGCTGGTTATTCTCTGCTGACTGATACATGCTGAGTCCTGGCCTTAAACTTTCATATTATATCATAAATGGTCATCTTTACGACTACCAGAAGTCAGGAAAACTGAAGCTCTGCTGACATATCCTGAAATGGGGTACTTTCTATCTGCAAAATTGTGTGTGATCACACATAGATGTGAAAGTGTGTGTGTGTGCTTATGTGTAAGTGTGACTGTATGTGTATAGACCCCATAGTGTTTCTTTCTTTTATATTACTGCAAAAACCTTGGAAGCAGGAAGTCCAACATCAAGGAGACAACATTCCTACTGCCTCTCTGACGGAAAAGGAAACCTACCCATTACCTGTCACCAATCCTTGGCCTTTGTGGGTTTGTAATTACATCAATCTGTCCCTGTTCTCATGACTGTCTCCTCTGTGTCTCTTTTCTTATAAATATACCACTTACTGAATGAAGATCCACACAGCTTCAACATGACCTCCTCATTAAGGATAACTGAAAAGATCCTATTTCCAGATAAGACCACATTCTGAGGTCCCAGATGGGACAGTAGTCAACCCAGTACAATTAACAAATAGCAAGTTCTTTTTTTAACTGTGTGGACCAGAAAAGCAAAAAAGTGATAGTAATATGCAAAGAAGGAGCTTTAAGGAACTACTTCAGAGGCCCCAGCTGATGGGTGCAGGTGCCTGCCTGGTTCATCCCTACTGTTTGCTCTTTATTTTAAATACACATTTAGAAACAAAAAGGAGAAGACTGTTGTCTTCTTCCTAATATTCCCAGGGACCATTTGCTTTTCAGACTAGGACATTAAACTATAACAAGGTTAAGTAACTTAGATTCCTCATGTTTTCTTTCTTCCCATTGGATTCTCTGCTATTGGAATTACCTGTAAAGCTCAGAGCTGGAAGGGAAGTGTGAGGCTTGTCTACTATTTCATTTTCTTAATTTCAGAAAGAATCTATGAAAAGAGGAAAGGGGAGGATGAGAAAGGGAATAATATATTTTGCAACACTACTAAAAGAGTTTCTTAGACATCTGCTGGATTTACTTCTCTCACTTCTGTGAACAAATCCTTCACAAGAAACAACTTAAGGAAGTAAAAGGTTGTTTGGGCTCACAGTTTAAGAATATAGTCTGGAGATTCCCTCCCAAACACTGCAGCTCATGTACTTCCCAGGGAATCTGCAGTGACCAAGGACAAAGGTGAGAATTTCACCCAAATACCTACACCAGCTGGGATACCCACATAACCCAGTGTCTTAGCCAGGGTTTCTAGTCCTGCACAAACATCATGACCATGATGCAAGTTGGAGAGGAAAGGGTTTATTCAGCTTACACTTCCAATTGCTGTTCATCACGAAAGGAAGTCATGACCTCAAGCAGGTCAGGAAGCAGGAGCTGATGCAGAGGTCCTGCAGGAATGCTGCTTACTGGCTTGATCAGCCTGCTTTCTTATAGAGCCCAAGACAACCAGCCCACAGATGGTACCACTCACAATGGGCCCTCCCCACTTGATCACTAATTGAGAAAATGCATTACCATTGGATCTCATGGAGGCATTTTCTCAACTGAAACTCCTTTCTCTGTGATAACTCCAGCTTATGTAAAGTTGACACACAAAACTAGCCAGTACAATTGACCCCTTGTCAACTTGACACACAAACACATCACCATTAAGCCTAGACCCTTACTTTCTTATTCATTCCTAAGATCTAAATAACTTTTAAAGTCCCACAGTCTTTGCAAATTCTTACATATTAACATGTCAGTCCTTTTTAAACATCCAATCTCTTAAAATTCAAAGTCTCTTAACTGTGGGCTCCACTAAAATACCTTCTTCCTTCAGGGGGGAAAATATATCAGGGCACAGTCACAATCAAAAGCAAAATCAAACTCCAACCGTCCAATGTCTGGGATCCACTCACAATCTTCTGGATTACTCCAAGGGCTTGAGTCACTTCTCCAGCTCTGCCCTTTGTAGCACACACCTTGTCTTCTAGGCTCCAGATGCCTGTATTCCACTGCTGCTGCTGTTCTTGGTGGTCATCTCATGGTACTGGTATCGCCAAAACACTGCTGTCTTCCACTGCAACTAGGTTTACCAACAGCCTCTCATAGGCTTTCTTCATGGTGCCAAGCCTCACCTCCTTTGCATGACCATTTCAATCCTGGGCTGTCAATTGCAACTGAAGCTGCACCTTCACCAATGGCCTTTCACGGCCTCTCACAGTGCCCAGGTCTCAGCCGCTCTTCACTACTCCTTCATGCCTTTAAAACCAGTACCACCTGGGTGACTCTTACACATTACCAAGTCCTGCCACAGCACAAGGTACAACCCTGGCTATCTCTGGAATGCAGCTTCTGTGCTCTCAGAAAACACTTCTCAGAAGATTTCACCCCAATGATGCTGATCTCTTCTTAATCACTGCTAATATCTTATTTGCTCCAGCTAACCAGCATCTATAGTCCCAGCAATGCAATGGTTTTGCTTTAGTAGTTCTGGTATCTTGTCAATCACAGCTGATTTCTTCAGCCCCAGCTAACCAAAACCACAGAATCTTAAATCAAACTAGCAATGGCCCTGATGAGAGTCTTTAATATTCCCTCTGAAATTTCACAAGCCAGGCCTCCATCTTTTGCACTGTTCTTAACATTATCTTCCAAGCTCCTATACAACATTCCACAGAGCAGCCCAAAGTTCCACAGTCCTTCCACAGTTCTCTCCAAAACATGGTCAGGTTGTCACAGGAATACCCCACTTCACTGGTACCAATTTGTCTTAGCCAGGGTTTCTATTCCTGCACAAACATCATGACCAAGATGCAAGTTGGGGAGGAAAAGGTTTATTCAGTTTACACTTCCAACTGCTGTTCATTATGAAAGGAAGTCATGACTAGAACTCAAGCAGGTCAGGAAGCAGGAGCTGATGCAGAGGTCCTGGAGGAATGCTGCTTACTGGCTTGATCAGCCTGCTTTCTTGTAGAGCCCAAAACAACCAGCCCATCGATGGTACCACTCACAATGGGCCCTTCCCACTTGATTACTAATTGAGAAAATGCCTTACTGCTGGGTGTCATGGAGGCATTTTCTCAACTGAAACTCCTTTCTCTGTGATAACTCCAGCTTGTGTCAAGTTGACACACAAAACTAGCCAGTACGCCTAGCTATAGAGGGACCTCCCTCCCTCCCTCTCCAGCTCCACCTTCCTTCCTGCCCACTTCCCCACCTGGGCCAGATAAGCAGCCTGGCCAATACCCACCCAAATGCTGCAACCTGTGTTTCTCAGGAGGTCCACACTGACCAATGACACAAAGCTCTACCTTCCTTCAGGTCCACTTCTCCATCTGGGCCAGACCAGTAGCCTGATACCTGCTCAGGTGTTATCCCAGGAGATCCATAGTAACCAGGGACACAAGGGGGGCTTAGTAACCAGAGGCACAGGAGGCCTGCTCTAACCAGAAACAACACTGCCTGCCACTAAGAAAACCAATCTTAACTCAGGTCACAAAGCTCTACCTGCCTCCAAGGAAACTGGTTTCAGCCATAAACACCAGAACAATAAATACCAGAGAGAACCATATAGCCAGAGGCAAGTGTAATATCATAAACAACAAAACCCAATGCAATTTGGCAGAATCAGAACCCAGTTTTCCTACCACAGCAAGCCCTGGCTACCTAACACATATGTAAAGCAAGACAATAACCTTAAATCCCATCTCATGAAAATGATAGAGGCCTTTAAGGATATAAAGAACTCACTTTAAGAAATACAGGAAAACACAAACAGGCAGAAACCCTTAAAGAAGAAATGAATAAACCCCTTAAAGAAATATAGGAAAATAGAACCAAGCAGGTGAAGAAATTGAACAAAATCGTCTAACAGTTAAAAATGGAAATAGAAACAATATAGAAAACACAAAAGGAGGCAACCCTGGAGATGGACAACTTAGGAAAGATGTCAGGAGTCATAGATGCAAGCATCACTAACAGAATACAAGAGATAGAAGAGAGAATCTCAGGCATAGAAGATACCAGAGAAGATAATGACAAACCAGTCAAAGAAAATACAAAGTGTAAAAAGCTCCTAACCCCAAATATCCAGGAAATTCAGGACACAATAAAAGGACCAAACCTAATAATAATAGGAATAAAAGAGGGTAAAGAATTCCAACTCAAAGGGCCATAAAATATCTTCAACAAAATCACAGAGGACAATTTCCCTAACCTAAAGAAAGAGATGACCATAAATATACAAGAAGCCTACAGAACACCAAATAGATTGGACCAGAAAAGAAAATCCTCTTGTCACATAATAATCAAAACACTACATCTACAGAACAAAGAAAGGATATTACAAGCTTTAAAGGAACAAGGCCAAGTAACATATAAAGGCAGACCTATCAGAATTATACCAGACTTCTCAACAGACAGGCTAAAAGTCAGAAGATCCTGGACAGATTTCATTCAGACCCTGAAGCGAACACAAATGACAATGCAGGAAAGTATACCCTGCAAAACTCTCAATCATCATAGATGGAGAAACCAAGATACTCCATGCACAAACAAAATTTAAACAATATCTTTCTACTAATCCAGTCCTACAGAGGATACTGGAATGAAATTCTCAACACAAAGAGGGTAATTACTCCCAAGAAAACACAAGAAACTAAACAGATCACACTAACCCAAAAGAAGAGAATCATACACAAATAATACCACCTCCAGCAACAAAAATAACAGGAACTAGCAATCATATGTCTTTAATATCTCTCAACATCAATGAACTTAGTTCCCCAATAAAAAGACACAGGTTAATATACTAGATACGTAAGCAGGATCCAGCATTTTGCTCCATAAAAGAAACACACCTCAGTGACAAAGACATATACTACCTCAGAGTAATAGCCTGGAAAAAAAATTTCCAAGCAAATAGTTCCAAGAAACAAGTTGGAGTTGCCATTCTAATATCTAATAAAATAGCCTCATGGAACTTTATCCAAAATTGACTGTATAACAGGACATAAGAGAAGCTTCAACAGATACAAAAAGATTGACTTAATCCCATTCATTCTATCTGACCACCAAGGACTAACACTGGTCTTCAATAACAACAAAAACAACAGAAAACCCACATACTCGTGGAAACTGAACAACTGTCTACTCAGTGATAATTTTGTCAGAAAGAAATCAAAGACTTTATAAAATTCAATGAAAATGATGACACATCATACCCAAACTTATGGGACACAATGAAAGCAGTGTTAAGAGAAAATTTCATAGCACTAAGTGCTTTCATAAAGAAATTGGTGAGATCCCATACAAGAAACTTAACAGCACACCTGAAAGCTCTAGAACAGAATAAAGCAAACATATCCAAGAGAAGTAGAGGGCAGGAAATAGTCAAAATCAGGGCTGAAATCAACCAGTTAAAACCAAAGAGAATGATATAAAAGATCATCAAAACCAAGAGCTAATTCTATGAGGTCAACAAGATAGACAAACCCTTAGCCAAACTAAGGGGTACAGAGACAGTAACAAAATTAACAAAATCAGAAATGAAAAGGGAGCCATAACAACAGAAACTCCATTGGAAAAAATCATCAGAACATACTACAAAAGACTATACTCTATAAAACTGGAAAATCTAGATGAAATGGACAATTTTCTAGTCGGATACCATGTACCAAAGTTAAATCATGATCAGGTAAATTATCTAAACAGTTCCATAACACCTAAGGAAATAGAAATTGTCATCAAAAATCTCCCAATCTAAAAAAGCCTAGGGCCAAATGGTTTTAGTGCAGAGTTCTACCAGACCTTTAAGGGAAAACTAATACAAATACTCCTCAAACTAATCTACAAAATAGAAACAGAAGGAACACTGACTAATTCATTCTATGAAGCCACAGTTACTCTGATACCTAAACCACAGAGACCAAACAAAGAGGGAGAACTTCAGACTAATCTTGTTTATCAATATTGATGCAAAAATACACAATAAAATTCTCACAAACCAAATCCAAGAGCACATCAAAACCATCATTCACCACAATCAAGGAGTCTTCACCCCAGTAATGCAGGGATGGTTCAATATACAAAAATCCAGCAATATAATCACTATATAAATAAACTCAAAGAAAAGAACCATAGGACCATTTCCATCTCATTAGATGCAGAAAACTCTTCAACAAAATACAATACCCCTTTAGGTTAAAATTCCTGGGGAGATCAGGAATTCAAGGCACACCTAAACATAATAAAAGTAATATATAACAAACCAACAGCCAACATCAAATTAAATGGAGATAAACTAGAATCCCACTAAGATCCCAGACAAGACAAGGTTGCCCACACTCTCCCTATCTATTCAATATAGTACTTGAAGCTCTAGCTAGAGCAATTAGACAACAAAGGAGATCAAAAGGATACAAATTGGAAAGGTAGAAGTTAAAGTATCACTATTTGCAGATGGCATGGTAGTATACATAAGCTAGCCCAAAAGTTCTACCAGAGAACTCCTACAGCTGATAAACAACTTCAGCAAAGTGGCAGGATATAAAATTAACTCAAACAAATCAGTAGCCTTCCTTAATATACATGATAAACAGGCTGAGAAAGAAATTAGGGAAACAACACCCTTCGCAATAGCCACAAATAATACAAAATATCTTAGTGTAACTCTTACTAAGGAAGTGAAAGATCTGTATAACAAGAACTTCAAATCCCTGAAAAAAAGAAATCAAAGAACCTCAGAAGATGGAGAGAGCTCTCATGCTCATGGATAGGTAGGATTAACATAGTGAAAATGGCCATCTTACCAAAAGCAATTATAGATTCAATTCAATCACCATCAGAATTCCAACACAATTCTTCACAGACAGGGAAAGAACAATTCTCACCTTCATATGGAAAAACAAAAAATCCAGAATGGCCAAAACAATTCTCAACAATAAAAGAACTTCCAGTGAAAATCATCATCTCTGACCTCAAGATTTACAACAAAGCCATAGTGATTTAAAAAAAAAAAAAAACCAACAAAAACTACATGGTATTGGTACAGTGACAGACATGTCGATCAATGGAACAGAATAAAATTCCCAGAAGTAAACCCATATATCTATGGACACTTGATTTTTGGCAAAGAAGCCAAAAACATATAGTGGAAAAAGAAAGCATTTTCAATAATTGGTGCTGGTCTAATTGGCAGTCTGTATGTAGAAGAATGAAAGTAGACCTGTATTTATCACCTTACACAAAGCTCAAGTCCAAGTAGATCAAGGACTCAACATAAAACCAGATACACTGAATCTAATAGAAGAGAAACTGGGAAAGAGCCTTGAACTCATTGGCACAGAGGAAATTTTCCTGAACAGAACCCCAATGGCTTACGACCTAACATCAACAATTGATAAATGGGACCTCATGAAATTGGAAAGCTTCTGAAAATGACACTGTCAACAGAACAAAACAGCAGCCTAGATATTGGGACAAGATCTTCACTAACTCTACATCCAATAGAGGGCTAATATCCAAAATATATAAAGAACTCAAGAAGTTAAGGCTCCAAAAAACCAAATTACCCATTTTAAAAATGAGTTAAATAGAGAATTCACAATAGAAGAATCTAGAATGGCTAAGAAGCTCTTAAAGAAATGTTCAAAGTCCTTAGTCATAAAAGAAATGCAAATAAAAACAACCCTGAGATTTCACCTCACACTAATCAGAATAGCTAAAATCAAACACTCAAGTGACAGCACATGCTGGAGAGGATGTGAAGAAAGAGGAACACTCCCCCAGTGCTGATAGGATTGCAAACTGACAGAACCACTCTGGAAATCAATCTGGAGGTTTCTCAGAAAATTGGAAATAGATACCTGAAGACCCAGCTATACCACTCTTGGGCATATACCCAAAAGATGCCCCACCATACCACAAGGACACATGCCCCACCATGTTAATAGCAGCCTTATTTTTAATAGCCAGATGCCTTATTCCCTGGAAACAACCCAGATGTCCCTTAACCAAAGAATGAATACAGAAAATGTGGTTCATTTATACAATGGAATAGTATTCAGCTATTAAAAACAAGAACATTGTGAATTGTTCAGGCAAATGGATGGAAGTAGAAAATATTATCCTGAGTGATGTAACTCAGACCCAAAAGGACATACATGGTATGTACTCACTAATAAGTGAATAATGACCAAAAAGTACAGAATACCTAGGATATAACCTACAGACTGTACGAAGTGTAACAAATAGAAATACCCAAGTGAGGAGGCTCCAACCCTACTTAGAAAGGGGAATGAAATGACTTCATGAAATTAACAGTCAAGTGGATGGAACTTGAAAATATCATCCTGAGTGAGGTAACACACTCACAAAATAATGAACATAGTATGTACTCACCGATAAGTGGTTATTAGCCCAACAGTTCAAAATACCAAAGAGTCACTTCACAGCAACTGTAGGGCTGAGTGTGAGGTCCCAAAGGAAGAGTTGAAGAAGGGACTGAAGGAGCTGAGGGAGTTTGCAGCCCCTGGAGGGAGCAACAGTGGTAACTGGCCTGACCCCTCAATGCTCCCGGAGACTGAATCACCAACCAAAGAATACACATGGAGGGACCCATGGTGCTGGCCACATATGCGGCAGAGGAGGGTCTTGTTAGACATCAGGGGGAGGAGAGTCCTTTGGGCCTGAGGGTGTTAGATGCCCCAGTATAGGAGAATGCCAAGGAGGGAAGCCAAGAGTGGGTGGGTGGGTGGGTAGGTGGAGGAATACCCCCATAGTGGCAGGGGGAGGGGGGAGGGAATGGGAAGGTTCCAAAGGGGAGATCTGGAAAGGGGGAAACATTTGAAATGTAAATAAAGTATGAAAAAACAAAAGAATGGAGTTCCCAAGAGCATTGATAATGAGGGGAATTAGTTTCTTAAAATCAAAGATGGCATTGTAGCTTCTTTTTGTTTCCTAGTTTGACTTTTAGGACAAATAAAATTAATCCATGTGCAAAAAGAAAGAAAGAAAGGAAGGAAGGAAGAAAGGAAGGAAGGAAGGAAGGAAGGAAGAAAGAAAGAATCACTACAGGAGGCAGAGGAAGGGAAGGACCTGGGTAGGAGAGGGGAGAGGGAGGAGAAAGGGTTAATCAGACCAGAAAGGAGGGGGAGATTGGACAGGAGAGAAGCCCAGAGGTCCAAGAGAATAAACGAAAATAAGCAGCCTCTGGGAGCGGGAGATGGGGGAATTTTCTAAAAAGTACCAGAGACCCAGGAGGTGAGACACTTTAGGACTCATTGGGGGTGACCTTAGCCAAAATGCCCAGCACTGGGAAAAGGTAACTCTACCTCCAGTAGATAGACAGGATATCAAGTGGAGGGATGAGGTTGCCAACCCACAGACAAAATTTCTGACCCAGAATTGTTCCTGTCTAAAAGAAGTACAGGGACAAAGATGGAGAAGAGAAGGAAAGGAGATCCAATGTCTGGCCCAACTTGGGACCCATCTCATGGGAGGTCGTCAAGGCCTGACACTTCTATGCTATGATGTGCTTACAGACAGGAGGGTGACATGGCTGTCCTCTGAAAGGCCCTACCAGCAGCTGTCTGAGACAGAAGCAGATACTTACACCCAACCATTGGAGTGAAGTTGGGGACCCCATGGTTTAATTAGGGGAAGGATTGAAGAACCTAACAAGGATGACAACCCCAAAGGAAGTCCAGCGGTCTCAACTAGCCCAGACCCCAGGAAGCTTCCAGAGTCTGAGCCATCAACCAGTAGCATACACGGGCTGGTCTGTAGCCCCTGGTACATATGTAGCAAAAGTCTACCTGGTCTGGCCTCAGTGAGAGAAGATGAGCTTAATCCTTGAGAGCCTTGAGGTCTCAGGGAAGGGGAAGGCAGGGGTGGGGAGCACCCTATCAGAGGCAAGGGGAAGAAAGAATGGGATGAGAAACAGAGGGAGGGGGACTGAGGCAGGGCAATGACTGGAATGTAAATAAATAAAATAATTTAAATTTTAAAAATAACACTAATATAAGAAAAAAAGAGAATAGTCTGTGGTTATGGGAAAAGCATGTGAGACAGCTAGTGGCCCTGTACCCAGTGAGGAAGCAGAGAAGGGACAGGAAGATGGATGGATGGATGGATGGATGGATGGATGGATAGATAGATAGATAGATAGATAGATCATGAGTGCTCTAGAATAAAGGGTTGTAAGCTACTAAGTAAGTGGTTACTGGGAATTGAACTTAGGACCTCTGGAAGAGCAGCCAATGCTTTTAACTGTTGCAGCTTCTATTCTTAAGACCTGCCTCTGGCTAGTGACCAAGTGTTCAAACACACAAGCTAACTGTCAGGTGACACTTGACATTCAAACCAAAGCAATCCCTGTGGGCAGCCACTAAATGTGGAGTGAAGTGTGATGTTCACCTGCATCAGGTACACCTGAGGGTCTGCCAGCTCACTATGTCCTTATCGTGGGTGATTAGCCTCTCAGATGACTCTAGAAATGGCACTAACTAGGACATTCAGATTGGTGGTGGTGGAGGGGGTTAATGGTAGCCTCTGAACAAATAAGAATAACTTGATGAACCTGCCTGGTCTGCTAAAATCAGAACTGATCTGTTTGAATGGCCTGGGGGTGGGGGTGGGGGAAACAGCCGTACAGAGTTGCTCAGCTCAGTAGCATCCTCTGCTGTCCATGAACAATGTTGCCAAGTCATGTATACTAGAGAGACTGGGGTCTGCTGTCTGCTTACTGTTTCCAAAGCAGTTGGGGATTTAAGATCCTTCTTTGGTTGCTTGAGTAATCAGGTCTAAGACAAATGCAAACAAAGCTGCTTCAAGGCCAATAATAACCACAGGGATACAAATGGGAAAATAGAAAGGAAGCAGAAACAAAAGAAAACAAAAAGAACTAATCTCTCAGACACCCTTGGCCATGACCTGATCTCATATAGCAACCCCCAGTACAGGTTAAAAGAAGGAGGTGACAGTGTTATTTTTCCTATCGTTTGAACTCCAAATCTGCTATTTTCCCTAGTTCTTGATATACTGTTTCAAGGGTATTTTCTCCAAACCTAAATGCAGGGGAGTCAGAAAACCAAATCCTTGGATTGGTTGCAGGAGCTAAATTACAATATAAGTCCAGTCTGCTTCATGCCAGGTCTTCTTGATGAAGACTCATAGTTCTTCAAATTGTTTTTTAGTTGTTGGGAAAACTTTAACAAATTAATTGTCCATCTTTCTTTCCTTAGTCTCTCCCTCTGAATATCACTGAACACTGACATAAATAAAATAGTTTTTCCTTTGGGCTGTCTCAGAGATAGGATGGAAGGAGAGTGAGTGACCTATGCTCTGCTAGAACTGTCTAATGCAGCGGTTCTCAACCTTCTGAATGCTGCCATCCTTTGAATGAGTTCCTCATGTTGTGGTGACCCCCAGTCATAAAATTACTTTTATTGCTGCTTCATAACTATAAGTTTGCTACTGTTATGAATGGCAATGTAAACATCTGTATTTTCTGATAATCTTAGGCAAAAAGGGTCATAACCCACAGGTTGAAAACTGCTAAGGGGGTGTCTCTTTCAGACTTACCAAGTCAGGAATCTCATCTGGAGATGGACAAGCCATACAATAGCTCTTATCTTACCCTTGGTGATGAAGAAGGCAAAGCTAATATCAGCCTTAAAATTTGAGCCTTCTGTTTGGAGAAATTTCATAGGTTTCTGAGAGGCAGGCTGTTAGGACTACAGTGCTTCACAGCGTCCAGATGGTACTTCACAGGGCTTGAAGGCAGAAGAACCTTCCAGAAGGGGGTGATACTCAGTGTGCCAGTTCCATCTGAAGTCATCCCAGGTAGAGGAAGTTTTATTTTTAGTGGCTTTAATGTTTTATTTTTTATTCCCAAGGATGGGATTTTATGTCAATGAGAATAGTAGGAAAGGCTGAAGTCATCAAGACAGAAATGTAAGAAGACTACAAATGGGCAATAAGCTTCCAAACTATAAAGAAAATAGACAGTCTTGTATGCAGAACAGACTGCTTGAAAAGGAAAATAAAGATTCCTCTGTGTTGTGAAGCCTGACAGCCAGTTTTTTAACCAGTTGCTTGCTACGTAAAGTTGCTGTGACAGAATCCAAATTTCTTCAGATTCATCCCCATGACCTTTCACAGGAATTTGTCCTTCTTCCCTTGACAATATAGGCTATCGCAATCTTGCGGGAAATTAAGAACCTCATGATCTATTTGTAGGAACTATTTCCGAGGTAGCAGGACATGGGCAGATGAACAGGTGATCTGAAAACAGGTTAGTACTATGATTGAGGACTAGCCCAAAACTGAAGTTTAGTTTCTGTGTTTAAACAGCAATCGAGCATGGATTTTCCTTTCTTTGATGTAAATTAGATAAAGGTGTGACTAAAGCCATCACAGTACATAAGTTAAGGGCAGTCGCGATGCTTGTAGAAGATCACACTTGAGGTTCCCAGAACCAACATTAGGCATCTCATAGCTGCCTGTGACTCCAGCGCCATGGCGTCCAACACCTTCTTTGGACCTGGATAGGCACCTATACACACAAGCACGTTCACACACACACACACACACACACACACACACACACAATTATAAAAACAAAATAAATCTTAAATATATTAGCTCAAGTTCAGCCATTTTGAAGAGAACCACCAAACAAATTCCTTCTCTCTATCCTTACATTTTACATTAGAGATCGTCAAAACAAAATAAATTAAACCCACTTACTAAGAATAAAAAACTCAGGCATTCCCTAGGTAATACTAATTTCTGACCATGTGTCCAAATAATGAGATTAGTCCTAAATTTGATATGTGAAAGGACATTTTGCCATTGGGCATGTTTTGTTAATTTTTTAAAATGTCCTGAGAGTTTTTTTTCCTTCGTACGTTCAACATTTTGTTTGTCCATGTTCAGGAGAGAGAATGTTGTCCTTCCAAAATAAGTCCCTGCTGTTTTCTACATACCACAATATTCACAGCTTGTCAAGAAGATAGTAATAAAACATTTGAGAATTATTTTTATTAAGGCACTTGAGTTTGACAACCCTTTCATGTGCAAATGAGTCTGAAGAAAAATGAGCTGTTCTTTAACCATTATTTTTATTTGTCGCCACTTATAATTTTGGAGTGTTATAATTGGTTTGGGTTTATTATTTATGCCACAAAACGGTGGAGAGATGAGTAAAGGAATTGGGCGATGATTCAGTTTACGGAAGCCTAAAGCCTTAGAAACACCAATTATGACTGTAAACTCTCAGTATGAGCATATAGGAAAAAGTTTACATTTTCAAACTCAACTCCCCACTCCCCAACTCATATGACTCAGTGATTGTCAACCCTTGAGTTAAATTAAGATCATCGGAGGGCTTTGAAAATACTCAGATTTAGGCTTTACTCTGAACTATGACATCATACCCTTCCTTTGATGAAACAGACCAGAATGCTTCTTTAAAGCAAGCCTAGCATCAGTGTCCACAATGTGTGTTGCCATTCCTAGCTTCCCATCTAAAGCAATGGTAAATAGCTCTCCTCACTGCATTCATACATACACAGACCCTCAGGATGTGACCTTACTTGAAACTGGATGTTTGCATAAGATGCTAGTGAACATGAACCTGTTGAGCTGACTAAGCATGTGCTGCCTGAGAGTGGGTCTTAAATCCAATGCCTAGTGTCCTTAAAAGAGGAGAAGACACAGAAAAAATATGGACATTTGTTCAGAGTTATTCTCTCACAGGCCAAGGAATTTCTTGGGCCACCAGAAACTGGAAAAAGATGAAGAAGGTATCTTCTCCAGAGGTTGCAGAGAGAGCAACAGCCTGCAGATATCTTAGATTCCAACAGCTTAGACTCCAGAACTGTGAAGAATTAGGTATACACTGTGGTTTGTCATCTAGGTCTTAGTAATGCATCATAGTGGCCTTGGCAAACTGCTACAGAAACTCCTCCCTTTTTTAGCCTACAGTAAAATCCTATAACACAATCTCTTTAAATCATTGGCATTTACATCTCACTGTGAATTTGAGGCTTCATTCCTTCTTGACATAAAAATATTCTAAGATATCATAACTTGTAAAAAAAATAAATAAAAACCTAAAAGTAGAGAGAACATTGGTCCATTGGCCCTAATTCCTCATCTCCCATATTCATCTTCAGTGTAAACTCGGTAGTGGTTAATCTTGTGTCAGCTTGAGAGTCACCAAGGAGACCCACTTCTGACTGTGTCTGCGAGGGGGTTTCTAGAGATGCAGGTGAGGAGGAGGAAAGATCCACCATACATGTGGGCATCTCTATCTTGTGGGCTGATGTTCCCGACTGAATAGTACGGTAGATGAGGGAAGCAAGCTGAGCTCTAACATTAAACTTGCGCTGCTTCCTGACTGTAAATGGGATGTGACCAGCTGCCTTATGCTCCTGCCTCCTCTCTGTCACTGTCTATACTCACAAGCTGTGATCAAAAATAAACCCTTCCTTTAAGTTGCGTCTTGACAGGTATTTAGTGACAGCAATGAGAAAAGTTAATGTTGTAACCCCTAAAAGCTAAATTCCAGTGGTTGTACTCCAAGTTTCTCCCAGAATTTACATAATTCATATTCCAGGTGAATGAAAGGAAAGAGGAGATATGTAGCAGACACAACATCAGCATTTAAGAGGTGAAGGTATGGGGAACAGGAGTTCAAGGCTATCCTCCATTACTTAGCGAGTTTGAGGTCAGACTGGGAAATATAAAACTGTCTCAAAACAAAAAGAAGAAGAAGATAAGGGAAACAGAAACAGAAGAATATGGCGTGTGTTAGTCAGATGAATGTTGTCATCATGCCTACATGAGTCATATTTTTTTACCATGGTGTCTTAGTCATTGTCCTAGTGCTGTAAAGAGACACCATGGTCTTGACAACTCTAATAAAAGAAAGCATTTAATTGGGGAGGTTTATAGTTTCAACAGTTTAGTGTATTATCAGTATGGTGGAATGTCCGGCTACTTGCTGGCAGACACAGCACAGGAGAGGTAAGTGAAAGTTCTACATCTGGATCAATGGGCAACAGGAAGAGAGAGAGAGACAACTGAGCTTGAGCGTTAGAAACTCCAAAGCCCACCCAGCAGTGACACACTTCCCCCAACAAGGTCACACCTACTTCAACACAACCACACGTCCTAATCTGTGTCAGGTAATCCCCACTCCCTAAAGACCAAGCATCCAAATCTATGATATGGTCCTACAAGGCCATTCCTATTCAAGCCACCACACACGGTGTCAACTAAAGAGCTAATGAAAGAATAACTGATTTTCTTTTATAATACCAAGCACAAGTGCTAGAAAAAAGATCTGTGTGTTTTTACAAGGTCAAAATATCAAATTAGAGTACTCTGTGCTGAGACATATACAAAATCAAGGACAGAAAGATCAACTTGAAACTTCTCTCCATATACTGTGGTTCTCAGTCCTAGTACACTTATCTGTAAATGAAATAGTTTGCTATTATGCCCTTACTATTGTGATACATTTGCACTCTCTCTCTCTCTCTCTCTGTGTGTGTGTGTGTTTATGTGTCTGTCTGTCTGTTTGTCTGTCTAGCACTCTCTGAGTTCCAGTTCTTATTCTCCAAGTTGATTTCATGTCCTATCAACAAGTTACAACTGTCAACTTCAAATCTACTAATTGGGAAATTCATCTGTGGGTTTGGTATTAGATTGCAGTACAAAACTATGTTTTGTGGAATTATTGTGTCAGCATGGTTCTCTTTAAAAAGACAAAAAAATTGCAACTATTCTGGAGAATCATTGTTTGTCCTAGTCTTAGTGGCTAAGCATCCTGAATTGGTCACCGGGCTGCAAGATCCTGGACTGATGGCAGACAATCTGCCCAGAAATGCTGGTTCTGGGTTTCCAGGAATGCTGGTTCTGGGTTTCCAGGAGGCACATTCTCTGGAAATTCATTGATATGGTTTGATATTTAAAGAAACTATGGGTACAGTAGATGACTCAGTGGATAAAGTGCTTGCCGTTTAAATCAAACATGAAGAGTGGAAATCAGATCCCTGCAGTCTGTGTAAGGCCAGAGACCACAGCACACACCTGTAATCCTAGCACTGCTGCATGGAATGGAAGACAGGGAATCCTCAGACTAGACTGTTTGAATTTTTTCTGATAAAAGGTCTTTGAAAGCCATGCTGTCCTAGAACATCTCTTTTCCCTTAGCTTAGGAATCCTGAAGAGTTTAAAGGTTATCAATTGATCCTCCAATTACTGCCTGGAAAGTAGAAAAGAATGAGAAAGAAAACGCCATATGGTAAAAACAAAACAAACAAACAAACAAACAAAAAGCCCCCTGTCTGGAGCCTTTATGAATTCTGCATTTGTGAGCTGACTCAACAGGGCATGTCCAGCCATTTGGTCTTCTTCCTCCTCGCTCTGTGCTTTTCCTTATCTTTAAGTGTGTCTAACTGGCAAAGTACTTAAGGGCAAGGGTATTGACCAAAATCCCTGGTTTAGAAATCCACCACTGTATACCCAAAGACTTTTGTACATATTTTCAATATATTTCAATTGCTGTAATTATATAAATAATGTGTAGTTAGGAAAGAATCACAATAAGCACATTTCCTTTTTCTTCACAAGAAAAAAAACTGACTTTTAAAATGCTCAGCTAGATTTCCATACCCCCGCTTATTCGATGATGCAATCTGAAGTATGATGGGTACTTCCAGGAGCCAATAACTTTATAGAAAGTGCACCACGTAAATTATCCTTTTAATCATTCAAGTGTTCTGGAAAGCAGTCAGCTACTCTCAGAATTTACAGATTGGAAAATTGAGGCAGAATGACGAGGATTAATGGCTTTCTCAAGGTCACAATGCTGATGATGTCAGCAGCACATTCAAATTGGGAGCCTAGAGAAATGACTGATACTGAAATGGTTTTGTTTGCTAGCCCATCCTCTCCTAGTTCAGGTGCAGACTGCACAGCAGAGCTCATAACTCTGTCCAAAACACACAAGAATGTGCTATAAATAACAAACACCTATTGGATGTTTAATCCACCAAGTGCACTATTAATTGCTTCTTACCAGGTGTTTGATCTACTCTTCCTAAAATCCTAAAAATCTTATTGTAACATTTATACCAGTTCTATACTTAAATATTACCACATCATCATTCTACTGCATCAATGTATAATCAAAATATAGATGAGTCAATATTATATTAGACATAAACATCAAGTAACTACTTAAATATGAGAGTCAAGGGAAAGTTTGTTATTTGCAATGAATTTCTGACCCAGTTTCTACAGCAAGGAAATGAGGTGAATCAAAAATCCTAAGCAGACTCCTCTCCAGGCTCAGGAATAGGTCATAGCAACATGCCTAGATGCCCCAAGAAGTTTGGCATCATCAGGAAATATGGGGTCAGCTATAGTGTCTGCCTCTATAAATAGCTTAGAAAGTTGAAATCAGTCAGCCCAACCAATTTTGTGGCAAGTCCGAGATGAAGAACCTGGATCGTGGACATTTGTCACTGAGTTTTCTACATAAAACCAGTGGCTAGTGGGGCATGCACCTATGACATTTTTGCTATCATGGTCAAGTCTGACATGAACAACTGAAGAAACTGAAAGACCAAAAGACCAAAAGAAACACTGCTGTCTCCCAGCCTACAGTAAATGAAGGAATTTATATTTTTAAATAAAAATGGTAAGATAAGCCTGAGTGCTACAAAGTATTATTTGGTTAATAAATGCATGAGAGTTTCCACAGTACCACAGGGAAAAGGACAAGGTTAGGGTCCCCAGGACAAGAGTAGAACTCGGTAAAGTGAAAAAAATAAAAAAAAAAGAACAGAAGGGTTAGTTTGAGTTTTGTTTTGTTTTGTTTTGTTTTGAGATTGTGTCTCTCTATGCAGTCCTGGATAGCCTGGAACTTGCTATGTAGACCAGGCTGGCCTAGACACACAAGAGACCAATGTACCTCTGCTTCTCAAGTGCTGAGGGAAAAGGCATGCACCACAATACTAAGCTCTGATTTTGTTTATAGGAATGAAAAGTGGTCGTTGGAAAGAGGGATTTGCTTTATATGTCTTGTGACCTTTCTGGTAGACTGAAGCCATAGAAAGAAGAAATCCAGAGTTGTCAGATCAATATAAAGAAATGTGTAGGTCATCAATAGATAGTCCCCAAGACACCCGACAGCTAGAATAGTCCAGCTTCCAGGTTTTTGACCCTTACCAGCCACATCTACCACATCTTCTGCCATTGATGATTTTCCAAAAGCTCTTCCTGCTGTATTGTGTCCCCAATGGAATTACTCGATATCCATGAACTGATGTACAGACTAACTTTCTTTATTCACAAACAGCTAGTAGAGAATTCTGCCCTTCCTGTATTGCTTTACACATTGTGGTTAATGCAACCTCTTCAGTGGTGGTCTTATCATATTGTCTTCTTAATGATGTGTACTGGTGTGGTCCATTAGTGTATCAATGCCCAGAAGCATGGTTACAACTAAAGTCTTGAACCCTTACAGTTAAACACAATATTCACAATATAAAGCCTTCATCACCTCTAGGAGTATCAACGCACTCCACTAATTCTCACACTTCATAACAATGTAAATCAGAGAGCAGATTAACTGAAAATGAGAGCTAAATGTTGATGAACTATTTTTTTCTACTGTGTGCTGCTGGGTTCTAGGCTGCAGCTGTAATGTTTACCATTATCTGAAAGTGACTATATTGTCAACCCAAAACTTCTAACATCTAGGTTATGGGAAATGACCTGTAAAACTTACAAGGAGTCGGCTGTCATCAGCTCAATGGAGATAAGCACACCCTGAAACCCTCCTTCACCACCTCCCCAGTTTTCAAGAGCTTGTAGAATTCGCCTTCTTTGTAACTAAAGGAGAAAGTTCTTTTTCTTTGAATCAGCTCCTAGACTATCCAATTCACTGTTCAGAGTAAATAGCGCTCTTTAATACATGTGAAGTAAAAATATTAAATATGCATATATTCATGCTGTGACATTGGGACCTTTCAGTCTCTCAAAATAATGAAATAAATAATAAATGATCCATCTCATTGAAGAGTTAGTTAGAGACCTACCATGAAATTTTCTGCTTTTTGAGTTTAACAATATTGGAATATTTGCACATAAATTATTAAAGGTGTCTTGGTCAGAAATGTCAGTGTCTCTTTCCTGGAGACAAAAAGTGACACTTTTTTTCCAGAATAAGATTGCTCAAAAGGTAGCCAGGAGAATAATGGGCAATAGGAAAAGAGTAGGTTAGGTTCACTGAGGTCAAAGGTTTCCAAGTTCAAATGAATGCTTTGTAAATGAGTGCTTTTGTAGAAGTGTCCAAATACTTACAGATTTAAAAGTAGGGCTGGTAAAATAGTCTAGTAAGCAAAAGTGTTTTTGCACAAGCCAGATAAACTGAGGTCACTTCCTGGAAGCCAGGCAAGGATAGGAGAAAACCATCCCCATAAGGTTGACCTCTGACCTCCACACTCAGGCTGTGACACATGTGCCCACCTTTACAATGTGCTCACACAAGTCTAACACTAAATTGTAAACATTAAAATATTGTGGGCAGGTGTAAAAGAAACAGAGATGTTTTGTTTCATTTCTACTACTGTAATAAAATTCTCTAACAAAAACCAACTTAGAGAAGGGAGGGCTTACTGGGATTAAAATTCCAGGTTGTAGTTTACTGTTTCAGGGAAGCCACAGAGAGGGGAGCCTGAAACAGCTAGTCACACCATCAGAGAAGTCTCAGAGATAGGACCTAAATCACACCATATCCACAGCCAAGAGTGGGGAGACATCAATGTGCACATGATGCCTACTTGCTCACTCAGTGCTCAGCAAGCCCTCTCTTTTATACAATTCAGGTCCAAAACTTGTGACTGGTACCTCCCACAGTCTTCATAAATCAATTAGCAATCAAGACAGTCTCCCACAGACCTAACCAGAGGGCAGCTTGATGTTGCTAATTCGTGAATTGAAGGCATCTTGCTAGGTGATTCTAGGTTGTGTTAGGCTGGCTGCTAAAGCTAACCAGCACAGATTATGGCACACTTAAGGGGTCAGGCTTGCTTTAAGAGCACCTTGGTGAAATGATGGACCAAGGAAAGGAGATTATACTGACATTAGGGGCGGTTGCAAATCTGCTCTGTCTATGATGATCTTAAAGGCCAATTGCCAACCATCTGATCTGGTTTCTGAAAGATTACTGTGTGAAACCAACATTGCCTAATACGTATATTGACTGCAGATTGCTGAGAGTGAGGGGCACAAGGCCTGCTTTAAGGATACCATAATATCTACTCGTGAGCCCATCTCAAACAGTGAAGAAACCAGAGCAGTGCTGCACAGGAGGTCTGGATGGAAGAGAGTGCTATGAGCTTAGAGAAGAGAGAGATGAGAGATGTGACTTAAGGGGATAGCCAGGACTCGAGCTGACAGTTGAAACTCAGAGAAAACTTGCTTTGGGGTGGAGGGGGAGAAGGGAACCCTTTTATCTTGATTATAATTGTGACAGATGGGAAATAAAATTTAGCATCTTAACCTTTGTAAGAGTACAATATGTCTATTCTCTTTGTAATGGAACACTGGAGAGTGATGCAGGAGGATCATTGTTGATACAAGGCCAGCCTGAACTACATAGGAAATTTTAGCACAGCCTGGGCTATGGAATGAGACCTTATCTTAAAACCACAGAAAGTAAATAACAATAAATAAATACAAATAAGTGACTGACATAGCCCAAATTTTGTATAGAATATCATTCAGAAGATAAGGGAGGAGGAAGCCAGACAGAGACCTGCAGACCACATGCCACACATTACAGGTAGGGAAAGGCACCCATAGATAACAGTGATAATGGGGACATTCATCTTTGGGGGCTCGAATGAAGAACTAAGCAAAGTCTGTTTAACAGTTGGAATCCTACAAGGGTCACTCATAAATATGAATTGATGATTCTGACTTCGGGTCCTACTAAATTGAAAGAGGCAGGCCAGAAAGATGGCAGAGCCAAAACAGGCACTTGATGCCGACCCTGACTCCCAAGTTCAATCCCAGGGACCCACATGGTTAGAGAAAACCAAACTCTTGCACATTATTGTCCATCACACACATACACACACACACACACACACACACACACACACACACACACACACCCCATGGCATGAAAATGCATACACATACAAAAACAAACAAATAAATGTAATTTAATTTTTAATAGGAAGGACTCTAACTCTCAAAAATCATTACAAAATTAGGGGGCACCTCCACTTTTGCAAAAAAGATAGGGCGAGGACTCCTGGTTAGAAGGCAAAGACTGCTCAGGAGAAATAAAATGGAGAGGAGATCTGACTGAATATAAAGTTTCTTTTGTCTCTTGAGTTAGACCTTTCAACACTTCTGTCTATTTACCTTGTTGATCCATTGCAGCACCAAGGGCCCCCCAAATACAACGTGCAAGAAAATTGGTTGGTGACATTTCCCAGTAGGACACCAGGAACCATCTAGCTCAGCTCTCCAATTCTCCTTGTAGCTCAAAGGGCTCAAAGCTCATAAGAGAGACCTCGGGTTGGCCTTAAATTAGAAATGAACAAAAACCAGAAGAGAAGCTATCTAACTGGTTATCTTCCCCAGCATGGTTAAACATAGAGATTAGGTAAGGAGGAAAGGAACCATGCTGGGCCTGCCCCTCACCAGCAACCCCATGGTTCTCCACAGTTGATGGCTTTGGGCACAGATAAAGGTGGAGAATGATACATCCTGTCTGAGGGGAAACTGACCACTAGTATTTTGACCATGCTCCAGTGAGTATATGGATCTTGCTTTGGTTTTGGTTTTTTTGGGGTTTTTTTGTTTTTTTGTTTTTTTGCAGGAGTTGGGGTATAGTGTCAGGGTAGGGGTGTCATGGAGGAGGGATACCAGACATGGAAAGACTGGGAGGTGATCGTGATTGGGGCCCATATAACTAATGATAGATAGATACATAGATGGATAGATAGAAGAAAGATACATAGATGGATAGATAGAAGAAAGATACATAGATGGATAGATACATAGATAGATAGAAGAAAGATACATACATAGATAGATAGATAGATAGATAGATAGATAGAAGAAAGATACATAGATGGATAGATACATAGATAGAAGAAAGATACATAGATAGATAGATAGAAGAAAGATAGATAGATAGATAGATAGATAAGCAGACAGACAAATATGTAATTGAGAGCCACCTGGAACATAGCCAGGAATGTAACCAGCAGGTAGTTTAGGCTTGAATCTCAGCTTCCTACTTAGTCTTCCCACTTTGTGGCAGTAACTTCCCCACTTGGCCTCCGACCCCAATCTGAGAGATGTGCATCACAATCTAAGGCTTGACCTGTAATCCTCATGCAAACTGTATTTGCAGTTCTTCTGAGTGAAATTCACCTGAGCATTTCAGAAGCATCATCCTTGAACCCTTCCTTCTACTGGATGCTGATTCCCAATCTCCCTGTAGGGACCAGAGTTTAAGGAAGGTAAGAAAGTCCCTTTTCTCTTCTCCATTCACACCTTCAGTGGACTTGGAAGGTGGCAGAGTGACAGAGAGTTTACTTAACATGTGTTACACTCTATTTCCTAGTACTACAGACAAAACAAGACTACCTCTGCAACCTGTTCTCAAGGCAAAGGAGGTTTCGGTAACCTCTGCTGGATGTGAATATTTTCAGAGCTCTGCTTGTCTTCTTGGATATGGGAAAAACAGGAAGCACAAGGATTACTTCCTAAAGAGTTTTAAAACTCTCTGAACAACTCAGACAGATAAACCACTCCTCCACCCAGGACCTGCAGGCTGCAGCAGAGACAGATGTTGGGCAGAGCTGGACAGAGATTAGCACCTGTTGCTGTTTCAGAATAGAAGTGACCCCCCTTTCCCCACACCCCAGGACACAGACACCCCCTCTTGAAAGGGTGACCTGTATTCAGTTCACACACAAAATGTAGATGGGACCCCCCCCCCACAAAGGATTCTTTAAACGATCTTTCTGAAGTTGTTTTTTATCCAGTTGCATAACGATTCATTAAAGGAAGGACACTGTATTTAAAGGAAGTGGTTGGAAAACCAATGAGTAAAAGTGTGTTGCTATTTGTGAAAATAGAAGAAGCTTTGATAGCCTGGTTTCCAGAAAGTTCAGTGAACCTGATTTTCCCTCTTATTTCCCTTGTGTGCAATAATTAAGAGTGCTGGAGGGCTGTTAACAACTTCCCCTTCTGTCACTTACATGGGAGAAAGATGAGGAATTAGTAATAATAAAAAATACATGTTTTCCAAAATAAAAGTTTACAGGCAGGTGAGTTTGAGGTGGACAACAAATCCTTGATCTTTTCAAGATCAGAACGTAGGAAAGCTGCCTGTAGTCTCACAATCCACACTTTAAATATTAACACAAACTGCAAAGCTTACAGAACAAAGTCTCAGTAGCTAAACGTTTCCGGCTACTTCTGGCAAGCACATTTCGGATGCAACTGATGCCACCCTCGAAATATTGACTTTATGTTTTGGTGGATATCAGGATTTATTGTCCCTTGAGGTAAATATTGACCTCTGCGTTGCCACAGTCAATATTTACTGTGCTTCTCACTTCCATAAATCTTTCTCTGCACCCAAATGAGAATTTCGGGTTGCCATGACTAAGCTAGCTGTTCGGAAAGAGGAGTTTGCAAGGAGGAGGTACAAGACCGGCATAACTCTCATAGTGTTTTATGCAAGAGGGTCCTGACTACTAAGTATGGGTTTCGATTCAGTTTTGTCTGTTCTAACTCCTAGGTTCTCTTGTGTCAGTTAAATCCAATTCCCTGACACCAATAGAACTTCAACATGAAAAATGTCTTACAGTTTGTTGTTGCAATGTTTTGTCTTTTCTTTCTCTCTCTCTTTTTTAGACAAGAGTTCTTCATGTAGCCCTGGCTGTCCCAGAACTCTCTATGTAGACTAGGCTGGCCTTGAACTCATAAAGATCGCCTGGCTCTACCTCCTGAGTGCCAGGATTATGCCAATGTGCTCAGCTAGTTGGGGTTTCTATTCCTGAAGTAAGAGACTTGATGCACTAGGGTGGGGGGATGCTTGGGTGAACTGCCCTCTCAGAGGTGAAGGGGAGAGGGGGTGTGGAGAGAAACTCTGAGAAGGAACCAAGAGGGGGGCAGCATTTGGGGTGTAAATAAATAAATAAATAAATATTTTCTTTTAAAATAGACCATGCCCAAAGAGCAACTTGAGAAGGATTTATTTCACTCAAACTTCCACATCACAGTCTGTCTCCAAAGGAAGTCAGGACAGGAGCTCAAGGCAGAAACCTAGAGACAAGAACTGACTAGGAGACCATAAAGGAGTGATGCTTACTGGTTTGCTCCTCTTGGCTTGCTCATCCTGCTTTCTTATGCACTCCCAGATCACCTGTCAGGGGTAGCACCCTCCACATTGGGCTAGCCCCTCCCATACCATTTGCTAATTATGAAACCTCCCCATAGGCTTGCCTCCAGCCCAGTCTGGAGGGGATATACTCTCAATAGAGGTTCTATCTTCCAGAGTGACTCCATCTTATGTCAGATTGGGATAAAAACCAGCCTGCACAGAAAGCCATCTACTTCTTTGGCTAGCTTACCAACAACCATCCATTCAGTAGCTGTTGCTTTGGTATCCTGAAAAGGACTTGTTCAGTATGGTCTGGAGAATGATCTACAATAGCCATGCTTTTGGTTTTGAATGAGTGTGTTTCTTAAGTATACAGCAAGCAAAAACTAAAGGACAGATGGCAAGTGCCAGGATCATGGAGGGTTTGAGGGTTGTGCCACCTTGCTTGTTTATGCAGTGCTAGCATTCAGACCCTGGCTTTGTGCATATGGACAAGCATTGTACCAACTGACATACCTCCCCAACCCTCTCTCTATTACAATAGGACTGCATTCAACTTCTGGAGAAAAGAGTCAAATACATGGCTTTAGGTGACTAATAGAGTCCACCTACTCTATTCCAAGATGCTCTTCGAAGAGACCCGAGGTTGAAAGTCAACCTGTCTGGAGTGGTAAGCCTCTGAGAGAGGAAATACAGTGGTGGTGTCCAGCTTCCTGTCCCTGAGCACAGTGCTGGAAGCTTACATTATTTAAAAGTGTATTTAAAAATAGGCCCCATTAGTTGCATTGGGGGAAAGACACTGGAGCTGAACGCTGGAATCGTGTGATAAGATGCCTCAAAAGTAATCAGGATGCAAAGCAGTGATGCCCATGTGCCCAATAAGAGTGAGGGTGTGTGTGTGTGTTGAAAGTAAAACAAAGAAATCTACAGAAAGAGCTACAGGAGAATTTTGTTGTTAGTTGTTGTTTTGTTGTTGTTGTTGTTTTATCAACCTATAAAGTTACAGGGAAATACAAAGACAATGCAAATTGGTGGAGGAGCTGCCTGGCTTCTTTTGAAAAGCTGGCAGAACCCATTTATTCTAACGCCTGCTGATGTCATCAATGGACTTTCAGGCTGAGAAGCAGACGGGAGAAAAGCATCAGTTTACCTCTTTATTCTCAGCTGTGCTTTCTGGGCAGGCATTGTCCATTGTATAAAGCTGAGAAGTGGCTCTTTGATGTTGTTCACATTTGATGAGGAAGCTCCGTGCTCGGCAGACCAAAATTCACCAAACTGCTAATTGTATTTTTAAATGAGAATTATGACACTTTTAACAAGCCACACTTCTTCCTGAGCATTGTTGTGGGGTGGCTGCTCTCATTCTGCTGAACTGTCTTATTCTGAGATCTGGGTCCCTAATTGCTTATAAACCACACTGTTTATTGAGTATTAACTCTGGCATGGTTGTTTATGATGGGAGCATATTGCTCAATGGCTATAAAAAGCAACATAAATGAGCTACTTAGTGTCTGTGGAGTCTCTCCCAACACACACACACACACACACACACACACACACGACACGTGAACATGTACATACATGCTTACAGGGCTACATTTGAGTTCATCAGTAGAAAGAACACACAAGCGTGGAATGGCCAGAATTATGCAGCAGTAAGGAGCAGGCAGCACATGTTGCTTGGTAACCAGGAAGCCACTCTCCCTTGATTCATCACGGTGTCAACCATACATTTTGTGCTGTACATTACCTACAATGAAAAGGTCGGTGACCCAATGAAATATCAGATTAAGTCAAACTATTAACTGAACAAATGCATTTAAAGTGCCCTTGTACGCTTGGTTTCCTGTGATTAGTATACATGATGTTCTGCCAAAGCAAGCATGAATCATTAATATATTTGGAGCCTGCTGCTCGTTGCAGTGAAACAGTAACTCACACGGAGTAACGCGGTGTGCTGTGTTTATAAGACGTAGAGCCTTCAGCTAGCGTGATCTATGCTGTTGTTATTTTGTGGTAAGGACACAAGTGCCTCTTTTCTCCTCCTCCCTTTTGTAAAAAGTGCTTGTTATTCCCTTTAAAAGACAGAAAAATCTTTCGCCAGGAAAAAAACAATTGGTCACCACATGACTGTGCCTGTGTGGGGGAGGGGAGATAACTGGGCCCATCAAATAGCCAAATTTTGAGGGCTTTTATCATTTTCCTTTTTCCCCCCTTCTCCAGTTGAAACCTATAGCATCTAGACCTGTGCTTCAGAGACTCTGCATGCTTAAAATTAAAATAGTGCAGAGGTTCCCAACAAGTAAAAATCCAATGACCTCCCTGTCTTCTCCTTGTCATCGATGGTTAGATTTAGTATGTGACCCCCACAAAGCTACAAGTGCCTCACTCTGTTCTATACCACTATAAGATGGACTAAGAACAGGAGATTCTATGCGGTTAGCCATTTACAATTTGACCTCTATTTTATGAGTTAAGTTCATGGGGTGGGGTGAAAGTAATTTCATGGTAAGACCTGGCCTCATTTTCCACCTCTGCCTTTAATCAGCCCATTTAAGCCACATAAAAACATTTTGAGGCAGGAAGGAGTTGAGAGGACAAAGGATGACATGCCTCTCTGTGACTCTCAAGTTCTTTCCTGGAATCTTCTCCTACCGTTAATTAGGGACACGCTAAGTCTTCCACAGCTCACTGATAGAGGAACTGAAACACAGTTCCCCAAGGCAGTGCAACCAACATGGGTTGAACACCTTCTGTGTATGAGGCATGGGGCTAGGACCTGAGATGGTAGGACTATCAATATCCACATCAACCCACCAGGCAGACACTGGGAACTGAGTTCCAAAGTGTAGACCAGAAGATGCTAACACAACATCTAAGATCGGTCCACCAACACTGTAATTTCTTACTATTCATTAACTTTTCACTGATGGTTAGAGGTGGAAAAAAATAAACCTACCAATAGTTGGAACTGCATACTTGGTAGAGAAATATAATGGTTAAATTGGTGAATTTGGGGTGGCTTCTGGTAGCCTGGAGATGTTCATTCTTCATCCTTTGCTTTTTGTTCTGCAACAACTTCATGTTTCTCATTCACATCTGTTCTCCTCATAGAGCTGGCAATAAAAAATTCACAGCTCTCATCTCAAGAGGCCTAAGAGGGAGTTTGTCCTAGAGGCAAATATGAAAACCCTGCCCCAGCAACACAGATTTGGGTTATCCTAGATCCCATGTTCCACCATGCTAACAGTTTTATTGAAGTTTTACAGTAACAGAACAGAAAAAGCATAAATCAAAATGACTTTTAAATACATTAGTAGAAACATCAAATACACAGGTCACAGAAAAGTGCGGAATGCTGAGCCACAGGTCTCAGATGCTGTCTGAAAGCATTCTTAGTTCTTTGGTTGGTACAAACTAGGGGTCTCTTTGTACATTCCAGAAGATTTACCTAATACTCACAAAATGTCAATGCACTGACAGAGGAAGACAATAAATGACTGGACAGGGGCTAAGGATGGTTCTAGATAACATGGCTCTTGACTTTCAACAATTCATCCCTTGCACATCACTGAAGTTCTAATCAATTCATGGGCCTTGTAGAAGGTGTGCTAATTGGCAGAAGGTGTGCTTCTTTCCAGGAGCTTCTACTCACAGAGAACACAGTGCTAACGTTTGAGGATACTGTCTGCTCAACCACCACAATGAACAACCTACTCCTGTGATTAAAACTGCTATCACCTAAGAGCTGCACTCGAACTCAGCACCCTTTGTGTTCGTTTCCTCTGCGTTGCTTATTGGATAGCTACCAGGCAGAGCTGCTGCTTGTTACAGGCTACATTTAAGGAAATAGCAAGTGGTCCCTATGAAGGTTCTTGTCTTAGGGTATTTATTCATGCACCAAACATCATGACCAAGAAGCTGGAGGGGGGGGGTGGTATTCAGATTACACTTCCAAATTGTTGTTCATCACCAAAGAAAGTCAGGACTGGAACTCACACAGGGCAGGAACTTAGAGGCAGGAGCTAATGCAGAGGCCATGGAGGGGTGTTGCTTACTGGATTGCTTTCCCTGGCTTGCTCATCTTGCTTATAAAACCCAAGACTACCAGCCCCGGGATGGCACCACCCACAATGGGCCTTCCCATCCTTGATCACTGATTGAAAAAATGCCTTACAGCTGGATCTCATGGAGGCATTTCCTCAAGGGAGGCTCCTTTCCCTGTGATAACTCCAGCTTGTGTCAAGATGACAAACAAAGCCAGCCAGTGCAGTTATGTTCAGAGACATCTCTCACCCCATCAAAGATGCCTGAAACCACAAATAATCTAAGCCTTATATTTAATACTTTTTTCATCTGAGCTGTTTACCAGGTGGTATGGTTATAACTTTTGCAGTCTCAGGTATAGCAATAAAAGTAGCATAATTTCTCTTTTACTATCTGACAATTAATACATGCGTGCATGCGTGTGTATGTATGTATGTATGTGCATGCACATTAACACACACACTTGATTGTACTGTACTGACTTTAATATATGATTTTTTTCTTTCTTTAGTTAGTAAGTTGTGAATCTGAAGCACATACAGCACTGTGAATATTCTAAACAAAAGAAAGCTCAAGCCCAGTGTCTTAGTTAGGGTTTTACTGCTGTGAACAGACACCATGACCAAGGCAAGTCTTATAAAGAACATTTAATTGGGGTTGGCTTACAGGTTCAGAAGTCTAGTCCATTATCATCAAGATGGGAGCATAGCAAAATCCAGGCAGGCATGGTGCAGGAGGAGCTGAGAGTTCTACATCTTCATCTGAAGGCTGCTAGCAGAATACTGACTTCCAGGCAGCTAGGGTGAGGGTCTTAAGCCCATGCCCACAGTCACAGATGGCCTCCAAGAAGGCCACACCTCCTAATAATGGTACTCCCTGGGTCAAGAATTTACAAACCATCACACCCAGGCAGTGAGGAAAGACTGAAACAGATCTCATCACCATACTTGAACATGCAATTTACTTAATAACTGCTTGCTTCTGGAATTTTCTATATAATCTTGCCAGATTATAATTAGTGAACATTAAAAGCAAAGCCATGGATTGCGTAGCTCTCTTTTCAAGGATTTATTTATTTTTGCTTTCATGTGTCTATTTTTCATGTGTGTGTCTGAGTGCCATGTGTATGACTGATGTCCTGGAGTTACAGATGATTGTGGGTCACCATGTAGCTGCGCCAACCTCAGCCTTGGTCATCTGCAAAAGCAACAACCACTCTCACCAGCCCAGAATCTCAAATATTTTATCTTCTAAAAATTATGTGTATTTACATTCCTTGCATTGTCTAACAAGGACATATAATTCTCTATTGAATTGATCTCTTTGAAAATTATCTTTATGAGAACACGACAGCCATAAGCATTCACTTCATGGGCAGAGTGAACTGTTTAACTACCTGATTGTGCTATGGAGTTCATGTAATTCACCTTTCCTTCCAAAAGTATCTCAAGCCTATGCACACCTTGATAAACTAGTACTATTTCCATTGTCATGGGCTAAACTATCTCCTCCTTAGAATTCATAAGTTAGATTTCCAATGCCCAACACCTCTACATTAGTTATAACTAAATATGATTTTTTAAAAAACACTATTGCCAAAACAACTTAGGGAAGAAACAGTTTCTTGTGTCCTGAGAGACAAGAAGTCATCATGGTGGAAGGCATGGCAACAAGTGGCAGTCATGGTAACAGGAACATAAAATCCATCACAGGCGTGGAGCAGAGAGTGAATTGGAAGTGGTATGAGTCTTAAAACACTCAAAACCCATTTCTAGTAACATACTTCCTCCAACAAGACCTTACACCATAAAGTTCCCCCAAACAAGTAAGCACCGGCAACCAGGGACAAGTGTTCAAATATCTGAGCTTATGGGGGATCTTCTCATTCAAACCACTACAGCTTCTGAATGTGATTGCATTTGGAGACTGAGTCTTGAAAGACATAAAAGAAAGTCACTGAAATGGGCTTGCATTCAATCTGAATCTCACTGTGAAAGATTAGGACCTAGACATATGTAAGGAAGACCACATGGAGATGAAGAATGAAAATCACTTCTACCATCTAAAAAGGAGACACAATTTTACTGGTCTCTTGTTCTTTGTTTTCCAGCATTGAGAATGAAGAAAAAATAGATATTTATAACTTGTTGTATTCTTTTTTGATAGATCTAGCAGGTCAATGCCTTTGTGTTCACATGTCTCTAGCAATATCAGAAACACACACACACACACTAAATCAACTACTAGATTAAATTCTGCTGTGTGCCAGAATAAATATTTATGTATGATTACTTAAATTACCACCCAATTCAAACTTAAAGACTTTAGTTGTCACCTTGGCTACAAAGCTATGCAAAGCAATGGCCTTGCCTCTTTTTTCATCGTCTTATGTTGATATCAAAGGCACTCACCTTGCAAAGGATGCTAGTTTGCCAGTTCAAAACATATATGAGTGCATACAAGTAGGCACACCTACTCACATGCATGCACACACACATGAATGAACACAGAATTCAGAGTATAAAGTGGTACTGAGAGTACCAAGAAAAATGTTTGGCTGAGTAAGGAAGGATTTATAGGTGCTTATCTAGCCGGAAGATCTATCTACACAATGGTAGAAAAATGTGGACTCCCGCAAATCCTTCACTCCATTATAACTCTGTATAATGGAAGCCATAATGACTCCCTTATTATATTAACACTCAAAAGAGAGGTCATAAAATAATACAGTGTGTTTATTAAGGCAGGGGATGTAATGGAAGCTGATGAATGTACCAGGAAAGAACCATTAACAGAACACTGAATTCAGGTTCTGTTTGCATTCCTATTAGGTTGAATCCACACTTGTTAGCTTAAGTAATCCCTGTGCTTCAGTTAGAGACATCCACATATAAAAACAGCATTGGAGTCTCAAAGGGATAGTGTTCTAATGTGCCCATGGAAACTCAAGTATATTATATCTCCCCTGAGATATGGAGGACTCTACAAGAACACAGTTCATATTAAACAAATTAGCTTGTCAAATAAGAGGTGAAAATTGCCCTAGGTTCATTTAGTATTCTTATTTACATAGGTCTGAGAGATAAAATAGTATTAACTGATGAACTTGTCTCTAATGGTTTTAAAGGTTCATTGCTTTAAAAGTACAAAGAGTTGAACTAAATATGAATAATATAAAGAATGATTGCAATGATATCAAGGTCATGTGTCCTTGTGGGGCAGTGTTCTTTAAAAAACCATTTAAGTTTTTCTGGACTTTAGGTTGATATTGGAGAATGTCAGGAAGCAGGACAGAAATTCTATTTTATAGGAAGGAAATGTTACCCATATCTGAAAAGCTCACTTCCTTCCCAAATTGAAAATGAAAGAACTCTACAAGAACCTTTTATTACTTTAGAGGTACTGTGTTAGTGCAGTATATAACACTTCAGTCTCATAGCTTTAGAGTCTATATTTTAAGGGGAGTTTTAAAAAGGATCAGAATATTTCATTATTGTGTTGGCTATCCTGGTTGCAGACTTTCTGACCAATTCTATGTGGATGCCGAGAATGATGCTGGAGTGGAAGTAGAGAAAGATAGACCAATGATCAGATTCACAGGACTGCATCCTTGGAAGAATGTGACCCCAAGCCAAGGGATGATGTTTCTGGAGTTATTAGAGTTATCCTGGTTATAGGTTCTGCTGGTCATCCTCAGTTTGCCAATGAAAGAAACGACTAATAATGAAAAGTAGAATAAAAGGAGATTGATTCTGTATGGCCACATGGGGAAGAGGATCATTGAGACCCAGTGACTCCCAAGTTCATATTCAGGAATCCGATATGTGGTTTAGTTTTCAAGACAAGGCAAGATGTGTGTATGACAGATCAGTTCTGGTCAGGGTGTAGTTCCACACACCATTCATCATCTCAGTTCCAGTGTCTTTTACAAGATGATCTGATTGTATCACAACTATATGAAGTCACGTTCCTGGAGACAACCCCCCCCCCCCCACAGGTACTCATCATTTTCCTTCTCCCATCATGAAATTCTTAGAGCAACTCCAATCCCTTCAATTCCTTCAAACTTTAATTCCTTGGCCCCAAGGAGCCTTCCAGGACCCTAAGAGAATCCTGCTTCCCCATAAAAGCCTTTGGGGCCACAAGACTAACCAGCTTGGAACCCTGTTTCACCAATCCTTTCCCTGTTGAGTCCTCTTGGGGCACAGCTGGCAGAGGTGAGTTGAGCACAGTCACATGACCTCTGGCACTGAACTCCCAAGGAGCCTTGCAGAACCCCAAGAGCATACTGCTTCCCCATGGAGGCCTGATGAGCTCTAAGAGTAACCACCAAGGAACCCTGCCCCAGCAATCCCTTCACAGTTGGCTCTGTCTGGAGCATAGCCAGTAGAAGTGAGTTGCATGTGGTCCCTAATCTTCATAGCCTAGTTCTGGACTCACCCTTCAGTTCCAAGGAACCTTATGGGACCCCAAGGGCACCCTGATTCCCCATGGAGGCCTGCAAGGGCCCCATGTATTAACAGCTTGGAACATTGCCCCACTACTCTTGTCAGTGGGGTCTGTCTGAGGCACCAACAGCAGAGTCTGTTCCTTGGCCCACAGCTCCCCCTACCTTCCTGAGAAGTCCTGCTGTCATCAGAATAATCCAGCCAATACCAGGGAAAACCAAGTGCCTAAAGGATTAAACACATGGGCATAGGGGAAAATTTCCTGAACAGAACAACAATGGCTTATACTCTAAGATCAAGAATTAACAAATGGGACCTCATAAAATTGCAATGCTTCTGTAAGGCAAAGGACACTGTCAATAGGACAAAACAGCAACCAACAGATTGGGGAAAGATCTTGACCAATCCTACATCTGATAGAGAGCTAATATTCAACATATACAAAGAACTCAAGAAGTTAGACTCCAGAAAATCAAATAACCCTATTAAAAATGGGGTACAGAACTAAACAAAGAATTTTCAACTGAGGAATAATGAATGGCCGAGAAGCACCTAAAGAAATGTTCAACATCCTTAGTCATCAGGGAAATGCAAATCAAAACAACCCTGATATTACACCTCAGACTAGTCAGAATAGCTAAGATCAAGAACTCAAGTGACAACAGATGCTGGCAAGGATGTGGAGAAAGAGGAACACTCCTCCATTTCTGGTGGGATTGCAAGCTGGTACAACCACTTTGGAAATCAGTCTGGTGCTTCCTCAGAAAATTGGACATAATACTACCTGAAGACCCAGCTATATCACTCATGGGCATATACCCAGAAGATGCTCCAACATGTAATAAGGACACATGCTCCACTTATGTTCATAGCAGCCTTATTTATAATAGCCAGGAGCTGGAAAGAACCCAAATGTCTTTCAACAGAGGAATGGATACAGACAATGTGGTACATTTACACAATGTAAATGTAAAATGTACACAATGTAAATGTAAAATGTAAAAAATGTAAAAAAAATTACTACTCGGCTATTAAAAACAATGAATTCATGAAATTCTTAGGCAAATTGATGGAACTAGAAAATATCATCCTGAGTGAAGTAACCCAATCACAAAAGAACACACATGGTATGCACTCACTGATAAGTGGATATTTTCCCAAAAGCTCAGAATACCAGATACAATTCATAGACCACATGAAGCTCAAGAAGAAGGAAGACCAAAGTGTGGGTGCTTCAGTCCTTCTTAGAAAGGGGAACAAAATACTTCCAGGAGCAAATACAGAGACAAAGTGTAGAGCAGAGACTGAAGGAAAAGCCAACCAGAGACTGATCCATCTAGGGATCCATCCTGTATACAGTCACCAAACCCAGACGCTATTGTGCATGCCAAGATGTGTTTGCTGAAAGGGGCCTGATACAGCTATCTCCTGAGAGTCTTTGCCAGAGCCTGACAAATTCACAGGTGTATGCTCAAAGCCAACCATTGAACTGAGCACAGAGTCCCCAATGGAGGAGTTAGAGAAAGGACTGAAGGAGCTGAGGGGGTTTGCAACCCCATAGAAAGAACAACAATATCAACCAACCAGAACCCCCAGAGCTCTAAGGGACTAAACCACCAACCAAGGAGTACATATGGAGGTACCTGTGGCTCCAGTTGCATATGTAGCAGAGGATGGCCTTGTTGGGCAACAATGAGAGGGGAGGCCCTTGGTCCTATGAATGCTCAATGCTCCAGTGTAGGGGAATTGAGGGCAGGGAGGTGGGAGTGGGGGAACACCCTCATAAAAGCAGGGGGAGGGGAAATGGGATACAGGGTTTCCAGGGGCCAGGGGAACCAGGAAAGGGGATAACATTTAAAATGTAAATAAAGAAAATATCCATTTAAAAAACTTTAAAAAAAGAACATATCCAACAAGAGCCAAGGTAATATGGCAGCACCAGAGCCTAGCTATCCTGCTACAGCAAGCCCTGGATACCCTCACAAAACTAAAGGACAAGAAGATGATCTTAAATTCAATCTTATAAAGATGATAGAGACCTTTAAAGAGGAATTGAATAAATCCATTAAAGAAATACAGGAAAATACATTCAAATGAAGCAAATAAATATAAAGGAAAATACAATCAAACAGATGAAGGATATGAATAAAACTATCCAAGACCTGAGAATGGAAATAGATACATAAAGAAAACACAAACTGAAACATTCTGGAGATGGAAAACCTAGGAAAGAGAACAGAAACTACAGACATAAGCATCACCCACAGAATACAAGAGATGGAAAAAAGAATCTCAGACATAGGAGATACAATAGATGAAATCAATACATTGATCAAAGAAAATGCAAAATCTAAAAAGTTCATGACATAAACATGCAGAAAATTTTGGACACTATGGAAAGACCAAACCTAAGAGGAATAGGAATAGGAGAAGGAAAAGACTTCCAGTTCAAAGGCCCAGAGAACATCTTCACCAAAATCATGGAAGAAAATTGCACCAACCTAAAGACAGAGATGCCTATAAATATACAAGAAGCCTACAGAACACCAAATAGATTGGGCCAGAAAAGAAAATTCTCCCACCACATAATAATCAAAACACTAAATATAAAGGATAAAGAAAGAATATTAAAAGCTACAAGGGAAAAAGGCTAAATAACATATAAAGACAGACATATCAGAATTACATGCAACTTCTCAACAGAGACTCTAGAAGCTAGAAGGGTCTGGGCAGATGTTTTGCAGACCCTAAAAGACCACAAATATTAGCCCAGACTATTATGTCCTGCAAAACTTTCAATTACCATAGATGGAGAAAGATAATTCTATGACAAAATCAAATTTAAACAATATCTTCCCACTAACCCAACCCTATAGAGAACACTAGAAGGAAAACTCCAAGTCATCGAGGCTAACTACACTCAAGACAACATAAGAAATAAATAATTTCACACTATTAAAACAAATAGAAGAGAAACACACAGCACTACCAACAACAACATCAAAATAACAGGAATTAACAATCACTGGTCATTAATATCTTTCAGTATCAATGAACTCAATTCCCCAATAAAAAAACACAGACTAACAGAATGGGTATATAAACAGAATTCATAATTTTGCTGTATACAAGAAACACATTTAAGCAACAACGATAGACATTATCTCAGAGTAAAGGGCTGAAAAAAAGTTTTTCAAGCAAATGGACACAAGATGCAAGCTGCAGTAGCCATTCCAATATCTAATAAAATAGACTTTCCACCAAAAGTCATCAAAAGAGATGGGGAAGGACACTCTGGAAAACAATTTGGCAATTTCTCAGAAAATTGAGAACTGATCTACCTCAAGACCCAGCTATACCACTCTTGGGCATATACCAAAAGATGCTTCACCATCTCACAAAGATACTTGCTCAACTATGTTTATAGCAACTTTATTTGTAATAACCAGGAACTGGAAACAACCTCATTGTCCCTCAACTGATGAATGAATAAAGAAAATGTAATTCATTTACACAACGAAATACTACTCAGCTATTGAAACCAAGGACATCATGAATTTTGTAGGCAAATGGATGGAACTAGAAAATATCATAGAGGTAATCCAGACCCTAAAGGACATGCATGGTATGTGCTCACTTATAAGCGGATATTAGCCATAAAGTACAGGATAACCATGCTATAATCAACAGGTCCAAAGAAGTCAAATAACAAGGAGGGCCCAAGGGAGGATGGTTGAAGCTTTCTCAGAAGAAGCAATAATATGGATATCGGAAGAGGATGGATGAAGGGAACTAGGTGGGAGAGGGGATAAGGAGGGGATCAGGGTGTGGCCAGGGGGATGAAATGTAGGGAAAGGAGAGGAAAGAGTATAGAAATTGGCAATTGGAAGCTGGGCAGTGGTGGCGCACGCCTTTAATCCCAGCACTCGGGAGGCAGAGGCAGGCGGATTTCTGAGTTCGAGGCCAGCTTGGTCTACAGCGTGAGTTCCAGGATAGCCAGGCCTACACAGAGAAACCCTGTCTCTAAAATCCAAAAAAAAGGCAATTGGTAGGGGGCAATCTCTAGGACATGCCAGAGAATTGGAAGGGAGGTCCCAGGGGGTTTATAGGGGAAACTCTAGTTGAGACTCCTAACAGTGGAGGATATGGATTCTGAAGTGACCACTTCCTGTAGCTAGGCAGGACTCCCAGTGAAGGGATAAGGACAGCAACCCACCTACAAAACCTTAGACCAATGTGTCCTACCTACAAGATGTGCAGAGACAAAGATAGAGCAGAGACTGAGGGAATGGCCAACCAATAACTGGCCCAAATTGAGACACATCCCATGGGCAAGAGCCAATCTCTGACTCTTTTAATGATACTGTTATGCTTACAGACAGGACCTAGCTTAAATGTCCTCTGAGAGGCTTCATCCAGCAGCCAATGGAAAGAGATGCAGAGGCCCACAGCTAAACATCAGATGGTGTTCTAGGAGTCTTATGGAAGAGATGGGAGAAAGATTGAGGGACCCAAAGAGGACAGGAACTCCACAAGAAGACCAACAGAGTCAACTAACTTAGAAACTTGGGGGCTTCCATAGACTGAACCACCAACCAGACAGTGAACTCAGGCTGCACCTAGGCCCCCTGCACATATGAGAAAATGAGATGCTTGGTCTTCATGGGGGTCCCCCAATAACCAGAGGGGGGACTGTCCTTTGGATCTGTTGCCTGTCTGGATCCAGTTCGCCACACTGGGCCACCTTGCCTGGCCTCAGTAGGAGAGGATTCACCTAGTCCTGCAGTGACTTGATGTGGTAGAGGTGTGGTAGGGGTGCTACCTAGAAGGGGCTCTCCTTTTCCAGCTGTTAGATGAAGAAGCCACTAAGGACACACCTGGAAGATATCTGATGCCCTTTAGTCCTGTTGGAAAAGAAATGCTAATCATTAAAGTATTTGGGTTTTCCTTCACTTGCATCTGAAGCTATTGTAGCATACACATTACTTTTGCAAGAGTTAGAGTTATAGATTGGAGCCGATTGTGCAGAAGTTTGTCTAATTATCGAATCACCAGACCAGAAAAGTTGAGAGTTAAATGGATTGCTCTGGAACTCATTTTATACATGAGAAAATTAAGAATGAAAATTAGCAATTTACTAATTTTGCTAATGTGCTTCCTTCCCACACCCCTGTTTATACCTTGATGACATGTATTGGCTTGTGTTCACATTTTAAGCTAGCAATATTACATATAGCTGAACTAGGGCACCTGGAAAGATATTTGTGCAGTATCTTCAAGTAAATTCTATAGATTGTTATTCCCAGTGTTCACTCAGATGCACACATAGTAAGTCCTTTTTTGTGTAGTCCATGACGAGACACAGGAAAATGATTCTCTGTCATTCTCTTCTATATAAGCTGAATGAAATCCTAGGCTGAGATTATAACAGGAAAATAATGATAACAATCATTATTTAATAACACTCAAATAATAATTATAACAATAATGATAATGTGTGTTTGTAAATTAGACATATTTTATATGCATAGATACTTCTAAAGCTTGGTATTTACAAAATCTGGACATAGTGCATGTATATACAATATCAGCTCTAGGGATACAAAATTAGATGGATCTCTAGGGGCTTGCTGCATAGATAACCTAGCCAAATCGACGTTCCAAGTCATTGAGAGAACCTGACTCCCAAAGCAAGGTGGATGGTATTCAAGCTCAAGAATAACCTCTGTCCATCACATGCTTGAGCATGCACACATACATAGATGGGTTGGTGAGGGGCCATGACTCAGAATCACCTTATCATATAAGCAAGAAATGCTACTTGTGTTGATTAAAGATTAGAAAAATATGTGACCCTCAGATTGCAGAGGACTCGGCTTTGGAGAATGCTAAACCCAGTTTCACAGCTTTCCTAGTGGTTGTTTCTTTCCCTTAGAGAACATTTACTTTATTTTAGAAAGAGTCTAATATCCTAACAGCATCTCTTAGTGTTCTAAATAAAATGAGAATGTGGTGTGAGAAATTACTTCTGTCTCCTCCTTGGAACAAGGGAAGAGATTCTCAGTGTCCCTCTCCTGACTTGGAAAGGGATACTGGTTACGCTCAGTCCCAAGTACAATCAGGGGTGGGCAATGGGCCAGCAATGAGTCAATAGGATGTGTCACCCTTTTCCCTATGCGCTTTTATAAACAATACAAATTAGTGTTCTGCTTTATAAGCCAGATATCCACAAAGTGCTTCTTGTTATGGAAAAGCTCTGTGTCCCACCATCAGCAGTGTCCTAACATGTTCTCAAGAAGCTATTCCTAGTTTGAGTTTAATTTTGTTTATTAGGCAGAATTGTATACTTAAGGCTTGAGAGAGATGTTTATTGCTGGTAACAATAACAATAGCTAATGTGTTGCTGCTCCTTGGGCACACTTGGATACTAAACCTGGTCCTTGATGTCTTCATCTTCCAAGCTTCCAGGAGCAGCTGCTTCTCATTCCTGCCGCTCCTCTCTCTCACCATAGTGAACTACCCCCAAACACGAAGCCTTCCTTTAGTAAGTTGCTGATATCAGATGCTTTGTCACAGTGCAAGAAAAGTAATAACAGCGGCCCACTGTGAAGACACTAAGTTTAATCTCAGGAGGCCCTTACACTCAAGTAACATGAGATGGTCTACTACTTTCAGAGGGCCAGAGCTACCTCACCTTTCTCCATAGGAACTATGTCCATAGTGATATTTCAACTGTGGATACTACAAAATTAATGTTGATTTGCCTTAAATACAAACTATATAAAACTATATACCTTAATATGGTGACTTTTATAAGAATACAAATCATAACAAAAAAAATCAAGCTAACCTTAAGGAAACTCTATTCCACTATCACCAAAACTTTCTATTTATCTTGACTAATGAGTCATGAAGAAGCCAAAATCCAGCTATCGAAATGCTACAGGTTTTCATACCTTATCCTCTTGTGGAAAAAGAATCTCCCAGCACATGACCAGTCCCAGATGAGTTAATTTGCGTTGTCATGTCAACAGTTCAACACAATGCATTGTTAGACAATAAAAGACCACCAACATCTTAAATTTTTGTTTCAAGGGATGATTCTGATATGAAAAGGCATTGTGCAGAGCACATGGTGGGTATTCAGTAAGTGGTTTCAGCTAGAAATAAATGTCATCAATCAAGACTAATAGTGAAAACGGCATAAGAGAGTGGAACCCTTAGGATTATGGGAAAGACGTAAAAGTGGTTCTGTCAGGTTTTGTGTTAGATTGACTGATTGATAAACTGAGCCTCACCCAAGAAGTTCTTAAATCTATTATGTAGCTGAAAGATGACCTTAGACTTTTGAATTCCCTGTCCCCAACTCCCAAGTACCAGGATTACAGGAGCTATGTTATCTGTGGCAATCCAGCCCATGTTCACAATGGCCCCCAACCCTCGACTAACACAGTCATACCAGCCAAGCAGGCATCTGCCAAGTTCAAAGCTCCTTAGAAGATATCACAGGCTCCTTGCCTCACACCCAGGTCCTGTCTTCAGATGGTCCTCGTTAGTGATGCTTATCCTGCAGGAAGTAACAGATTAATGAAAGGGAAGCAGAGGATGAGTAAATGGGTCTGGAGGAGGAACCTGAGGTCACTGCTCCAAAGGCATGCTTTGGCATTTGGTAATTGAGATGCCACAATAGAAAGCACAGAATGTCAGTAGACAGGTCCCCTACAGAACCTGTCTATAGAAAAGGGGTAGCCTTGGGTGCCAGGGTCAGCACATGCTGACACCCAAGTAAGCAGGCTCTAATCCCCTGAATATAATCTGGCTCTTTCCAGTTCAAAGCATCAGGGACCTCAAACAAGTCATTTGGGTCTTCATCTATCTCATTTAATTAGGTGCATGCATCTGAGCACAGGAAGCCCACCGATAACTGGCATAGAATCTCCTAGTAAGCTTACATGGTGGTGAATATTACATTGAAAAATGGAAACATCTGGCAGAGAGACAGAGACAGGGAGACACAGAGAGAGACAAAGAAAGACAGAGAGAGAGATTGACTTGAGGCCAGATGAAGCAAGAGATCTGGGAGAAGCTGAGGTTTGTCTCTTCTCTCTTGTGTGTTCCTGATTTCTCTATTTTGTCTTCTGAGCACTCAACACACCATCAGTATTTACTCCGCTCCCTCCCCTAAGGACACTCAAACCCATGAGGCTTCCCAGAATCCATAGTCTCTGCTCTACTACCAGAACCCAACCCAGGAGGAAAGTGCTGATCTTGGAAGAAACTCAGTCCTCTGTGTTCTAAACAGGCTGTCTTCATGGGCTCAGTTGGCAGGTTTTTGAAGACTTGGCCTTTCAATGGAAAAGTCTGATAACCCAAGTCCACATTCACTCCTCATGCTTTGCAGGTTTTCAGGAAGCCAAAATTTCCTGCCAGTTTTAGTATTCTCAGTTTTCAAGGCCTGGGAAACCCCTTACAGCTTGCTGTTGAAATCCACAGGCCTTTGTCTGTTTGCTGGCTGTATTCTCCACTGTGGGTACACTTTCAAAGACACTCATTTATCCCTAATTAATCCAAACATTTAATACGACATAAATGAAGGACTGAGTCTCAAGACAATAGGGACAAGTCATGGGAAAAATAATTTAGATGTCTCCATTCGGTGGTGACTAAGCTTGTGAAGAGACTGAATCAGCAGAAAAAAAGGGACAGGGACGTGCCAGCATTTCCCCTCATTCCAGGAGAAGAGAGGGGAAGGAGAGGAGAGGGGATGTAGAATTGGACCACAGTTGCCTCATGCTCCTGGGTCTTGTTCCTTCAACTTTGATTTTTCATACAATCTTTCAGGCACTGGGAATACGAGCTGTCAGGCAGGCAGACAGACAGACAGACAGACAGACAGAAAGTACTTGGGTGCTTTTCCCACTGGGTTCTTAGGTAGTCCCAACCTCATAGAAGTAAGCCTAGCAGTCTAACTGAAGCAAAATAGTCTCCCTAAATTAACACATATACACAAGTGTGCACACACACACATATACACACATACATAGACACAC
>JADRCH010000240.1:94641-106426 GCA_019843965.1 Rhynchomys soricoides | reverse complement strand
TGCTGCTGCTGCTGCTGCTGCTGCTGCTGCTGCTGCTGCTGCTGCTGCTGCTACTGTTGTCTTGGATTTTAAATGCTGGGTGTGATAGCAATGTTTGTTTCCCAGCACTCAGCAAGTAGAGACACGGAGATCCCTGGAGCTCTCTCCAGCTTAGCCTGGTAGACAGATGAGACAATGCAAGAATTATTTGGGCCAATGAGAAAAACTATCTCACAAAACAAGGTGGATGACTCGTAAAGAACAAAACACATAATTGACCTCTGGTCTCCACATACATGTGCACCCATACACCCATATGCACATGCAAACAAGGAAGAAGAACTACCCAGTAAAACTTGTGTCAGAGGAAATCCCAGTGGAAAATAGACCCAGGAATTTTCTTACAATGCCTGGTCCTATAGATTGACTTTACATCAACTATGGGAGTAAATTAAACAAACATAGATCATAGAATCATTACTAAGATGGAGGAACTTTGGAATTCAAGAACTCTGCACATCAATTCCTTCGTTTAAAAAAATTAGAATGCTTATTGCCATCCACCTCAGAGGATCTGCACTAGGAATAAACAAGCAAATCCATGTAAAATAGTTTTGATGGTGTTAGAGCTTCACAAATAAGCACTGTTGGTGTTAGCTACTGTCCTGTCATGGTTTTGACCACTGTCACTGTTGTCATAGTCTACCATCCCATCTTTTTTTAGCTTTATCTGACAACTTGATACAGCCTAAAATCACATGAGAGGAGATCCTCAACTGAGGAACTGTCTAGATAAGACAGGCCTGTGTGCATGTCTCATGGCTGTGGGGAAGGTTGTCATAGTTGTTATTTAATGTAGGAGGGCCCAGCTCACTGTGGGCAGCACCATTCCCTAGGCAGGTGGTCTTACTGTATAAGAACCAGCTAATCATGATTCTGTGAGTGCTATAGTTTCTAGATAGTTCTCTGGTATGAAGTGAGTTCCCTGGCTAGAGGTAGTGCTCTATGGAAGAACAAGTAGGATGGCCTCCAAATTCTTGCATGAGTTCCTGCCCTGCCTTCTTCCAATCATGGTCTGCAACCTGGAACATTAAACCCATTTTCATTTCCTACATTGCCTTTGATTTATCACAGCAACAGAAATCAAGCTAGACTACTTCCCAAGCCTCACATCTCCTGAGAGGTCACCAAGAGCCCCTCAAGACTCCTGAGCTTTGGTTCTTTGAGGTAAAAAAACTTTAGAGTGAGATTGTAAGATTTCTATCCCAATCAAGTAAAGAAATAAAACTCTATTATAAGATAGAGCAAAACATATTTGAGAATAAATAATAGTTCTGTGATTGGAATAAATTCTGTTTAGGAAATAATCATTTCTTAGTTTATGTATCAGTAATAATTTGTCAAGAACTGTGGGGACTCAAGGCCCAGGGTTTAGGAACTACCGTTCTACAGGATAGAATTTTATGTGAATAGCTAAAAATCTATATAGCCTGCATAGCCTCAGAGCTTGTATGGGTGGAACTCAATGAGCATTTCTTATCAGGACCATGATGACAGCATCTTGGGTGGGTGGATCAGTGCAAACTCATGAATTCATCTCTATTCAATGTATGCAGTGTTGGTACATAACTTATACACCAACCAAAGTGTTAAAAAAGGAAAAATAAAGCAGCAGTAAAAGAATCTGGAATATACATTGTATAAAGACTTTTTATATTCTAGGTTACTCAAGAATCATTAACCCCCAAATTTGTAATTTTTGCTGCAATGTGAAGGTAGTCAAGAAGCAATGCAGAAGAGACATGAATTTGAAGCTCACCATCACACAATTTAAGCAATATCATTTTCATTTATCCCTTGATGCCAATTTGGATTATTTTATTGTTGCCTTTTTTAAGTAAATAAAGTTCTATAGGGCTTGAGGGAAGCATCTCGGGGCTATGTGATCAATACAATGTCTCTTCCCTCTGCTCCATTTAAGACCTAGAGAGTTGGAAATGCCAGAAACGACAGTTCGACCACTCAATGGTGAAAGAAAGTACCCACATGGGGACAAGTGTCAAGAGAAATAAACTGTCGCTGATATATAGTGGGGCTATGGGTGATTTTGGTTTGGTTTGGTTTGGTTTTTTCTGCCTCCTTTTTTTCTTGACTTTAAAATTTTCCCCAGTGCACACACAAGTGCACATGCATAGCAGGAGCACAGGGAGGTTGCAGCAAGGCAGTCTGCCTTTGTTACTTCTAACTCTCCAACTTGAGAATAGCAATTTTGCCTTTTATGGCTAGGTTTTCTTACGCAGACAAGGAAGAATAACATTAATATTTACCTATCAGATATGGAAAGTGCTTAGCCCAGCATTTAGTAACTAGGGGCCTTTCAATAATTATACGTCTAAGAGAACAAATAAGATAATGTTACAAAAGAGCTAGGGAATGTGTGTGTGTGTGTGTTTCCAATTGAACTTTGTGTCCAATATACTAGCACACTGAATTCTAATTGACGAGAAATTCCTCATGAGAGCTGAGTCATCTACAGAATGGCTTTTTACACAAAGAAGCTGGTGAAGAAAACCTAGCTTTGGCCAAGAGCTCATACTGAAGGGCTGGGAGTATAGCTCAGTAATAAAGCACTCACCTTATGTGTAATACTTCAGACTTGGTTGCTAGTATTGCAGGAAAAAGATCTCATATTAATTTAGCAAGACACTGACTGGCTATCTCTTTTAAAAGAGCCTTGAAGTGCTTCTCATAACTTCCCCAAGTCCACCCCAGAACTCTCCTGTGAAAACCACAGCTTCTCACCATCATTTTTAAGGCCTAGTCTGTCAGATAGTATCATTCGTAAAACTGGGCCAACATTTATCTTGCTTGAGTTTGAAATTTTTCTTACTAAAACCCTTATCAGCATCCTCACAATGTGCCTTATCTCCATCTGGTAAACTGTCAGGCTGAAGGATGGGTCAGATGGGTAGGAAGGATTAACAATAGTTTCTAGGAGTGGTGAGTGGGAGAAGCCTGGTGAGCATGCCCTCATCACAGAACAGGTTGGTTTCACTGAACAAGCCACTGAGATTCTGAGTGTCCCTGACTCACCTCCATAGTGTCTGCCCAGGACTAAAGTAACTCGTACACGAAGTGCCAAAATGAATATAGAACACTCCCCTGCATATGCTTGGCTTTTGTGTATACAGCCTTTTCCCACCTTGAAATTGCATTTATAATTGATCAGGAACTGCCTGTGTTCAACATATTCTCATAAACCGACGGGGCCCTGTGACTCTTCTGTGGGGACCTAAAGGAAAAACAACAGCAAAGGTAGCTTGAGAGGCAACTCTTGGTGAACCATCTGACATCAGCTTTGTCTCCAGGGAATGCCATCAAGGGGTCATGGAATAAAGATTTTTGTTTCTGACCACAACTACAGCTGAGCTGGCATATGACATCTGTTTATATAGTGAAAACACTTCAGTTTGTCTAATTAAAAATTCCTCTTCTGAGACTGTATCCTCAGATGAACACTTTCCCTGACAAGTTCTTAAGGTCACCTAAACCTCCCCTTGTGACAAGGATGTTGCTTCAATTTCAGAATAGTGGATATAAAATGTGGAAACAGAATTAGTGAGCTCCCTTAACACCCCAGGCTCTGCACCTTGAGAAAAGACCTCATTAGCAAGGAGAGAGAGAGAAAAAAAAAAAAAAAAAACAATTTCCAACTGGCATGCTTTCTGCTGCAAATGTTGATGCAATTTCAGTCATTAGTCACTTTCATAAACATGGAAACCATTAGTTACATTAGTGTAACACAATTACCATGAGGTACTTCTGAATACTGAATTCCCCAAGTGGCTATGCCACCATGACTGCCTCCCTTAGGACAAGAGGGAAGACTGGCATCGTGTAAGAGCAGTCTTTAATTTTTGTCAAGGAATAGGACAAGTTTGTTACTATCTTTTCTCTTGGGACCTAGGAATGTACAATATGTCTTTTCTTCCATAATAAAAACTTTCAATTTGCTTTCAAGTGAAATTTTTGGCTATAAAGGGAAAGTAGAGAATAGGAATGAAGTTGTTTCTCAATTTTTAATTAGTAACGTTATTCTTGCAGTTCCTTTTAAATATATAAACACACCTATGATAGCTAGAGGCCAAGACAAAAAGTTTCTGAGAGTCATCCATCCCTGGTTTCGAGTCCAGTCTTCACATCGCAATAGCATCTGACTTGGGTTCTTAACTGTTTGCCTCCTTTGCTGAATTGTAAAATCAGTAAAGAGTAGATTCATAAAATCACTGTGAAGACTAAGTGAGTAACTTGTGGAACCTGACATATGACAAGCAGTTAATAGACAGTAGCTCATATTACTGTCACCTTCATAACCGCTTTTGCTGGTCAACTTGGGGCTGAAACTTCTTGCAGAAATAGATTGTACCTGTGTAATCTCTATGGACAGCAAGCTGACGCAGGATATTTCTTAATTGGAACTGGAAGTCTATAAGGCTCTTCAGGGATCTTCAAGACACATTTTTTCCTTAATGTTTTTTATTAGAATCCTTACTATAGCTAAGGGGTTTCCTTGTGATATTTCTATGCTTGAGTACCATGCAGCTTGATCATGTTCATGTCTTCTAAGACTTTTTTACCTTTGAGAGTAAGTGGCTAGGTTGAATTTCTTTGAGTTTATCCTGCTTAAACTTTGTTAGGATTCTTGGATATTCATATTCATGTCTTCTGTCCAATTTGGGAAGTTTTCAGCCCTTATTTCTCCAATATTCTCTCTCCTTGTCTCCATCTGGGACTCTGACAGTGAAGGTGTCAGTGTGTTTGACCATAGCCTTCAGATTTCTTAGGCTCTCACCTCTTCTTCAGTCTTTTCTCATTTCTGTTTCTCAAACATAATAATCTCCTGTTTTATCTTCATTGATCCCCTTTCCCCTGTGAATGCAATGAAGTTTCATTCACATTGATTAATTTTTTACTTTAATTCTCATGCTTTGGAATTCATTCAGAAGAAATCAAATACAAATTGAACTACTACTAGAGAGTACAGGTATGTACAAGACAGACCTCTGAGTAGGTTAGAATAGGGTTACACAATGAGCCCATTTAAATAAACAAACAAAAGAATATAGAATTACTGAGTATAGGCATTACATCAAATTGTCATAGGTAAAGACTTCACTTCTAATTGTAATTTCCCTCACATGAAAGTTTTTCTCTTGAGGCAAAGGATACTGTCATTCAGACAAAGTGGCAACCTCCAGAATGAGAGATTTTTACCAATTCCACATCCAATCAAGGCCTAATATCCAAATATATATACAGAACTCAATTGAAAACTGGGTACAGATTTAAACAGAGAATTTTCAATAGAGGAAACTCAAATGGCTAAGAGACATTAAAAGAATTGCTCAACATCCTTAGCCATCAGTTAAAAGCAATGCAAATCAAAACTACATTGAGATCCCATCTTATACCTGTTAAAATGGTTAAAATCAATAACACAAGTGACAGCTCCCACTGGCAAGTGTGGAATAAGGGGAGCACTCATTCATTGCTGGTGGGAGTGCAAAACTGTACAGCCATTGTGGAAATCAGTGTGGTGGTTCTTCAGAAAGATGGGAATCTATCTACCTCAATATCTAGCTATATCCCCACTCTTGGGCATATACCCAAAGGATGCTTCATCCTGCCTCAAGGACACTTGCTCAGTTCATTGCTGCTCTATTCATAATAGCCAGAAATTGGACACTTGCATAAAAATTTGTGAGTTTATAAAGTAAGGGAGTCACTTCCCCCAATCGTTCAGAGAAAGCATTCTAGGGCACAAATTGCCCTGTTGTTAATATATCTCAACATGGCACCATCTATCCAGAGCATAAGCTTAGATTTATTTGCTGTGTCAGATCTTATTCCATTTGATCCCACCTTGCAGTAGGTGTTTGTATATCACTTTCACGGGCATGCCATTTGTGAGCGCTATCAAAAAGTTCCCTTTAAGAGAATTTATGCCTCTCATTGTCTCTCACCCCAAGCATCTCATTCGACTCATTGTCCTCATTACGTGGAGGAATCTTGAGAATCTAACTCAGTTTCTACTACCGAAGTGTAGTCTTGCTATAAACAAAGATACAAGCACATGGGTTAATGGACACTGGCTGATTTGTACCAGTAAACAGGAATTGACCCCATTTGTTTGCCCAAACCATGATAATCTTACTCACGTTTATCACCCAGTGATAAGAGATACTTTGAGATCTCATTGCTCTTTGGCTTGCAGCATCCCCACCCAAACAACAGTTGTTTAAAATTTCCAAATAAACTAGAAGCTCCTCACCATATGGATTTTTCATTTTTCTCTCGAGTCAAAATTAGAACTAGAATGGATTTCCCCATGACTTATATTGAGAGACGGTTTGAGTTCAGCTTTTCAGACTGCACCAGTGTTCGCTGCTTAAGTGCATGACACCTTAAGCCTCAAGCAGAGAGCACACGAACTACAAAAAACCCTACTGACTAAGAGTAAACGTCCTGGAAACATGGTCATACTATAGTTAATATCTCTGCTTGATGTTTCGTTGTCTGGGTGAATCCATGACGGTTAGAGGCAGGCAGCTCTGTTCAGGAAGATGGCAATAATCAGGGAAATGTACTCATGAGTGCTTTAAGTTGCCCATTAGTGGTGGATGCTAGGGCTGGAAGCTAGAGGTGCACATCTAATTCAGTCTCTGCTTTCCTTCTCCAAGTTTTAATTTCTATATGTCTCCATTGAAAGCAGCAGCACAGAGTGAGCCTCGTTATGACTTTCCAAGAAGTACTGACACAAGTCAATAAAAAGTAGCAGCAGAGTACCCTGTGAGCCATCACTACGTGGTGACTCTTTCCCATTTGTTATAAATATATTCCAGGATTAGAGAGATGGACCAGAGGCTAAGATCTCTTGCTACTCTTCCAGGGATCCTGGCTTCAGGTCCCAGCACTGACGTCAGGGAGTTCATGACCACCTGAAAGTTCAATTCCAGCCCTCTTCCTATTTTCCTAAACCCCATCTTCCTAACACACACACACACACACACACACACACACACACACATACACACACACACACACACTCTCTCACTATACATATATAATACAAACACACTCACTATACATATACAATACAAACACACTCACTATACGCACACTCACACACATACTATACACACACACACACACACACACGCATGAATGCACATGCACACACTTGAAATGAAGTAATAAAAATATTTGAGTGAGCACCTTATGTTTTTGGAATCCCATGTCTAGACGTTGGTTAGATTTCCTAACCAAAGTAGAACATAAGAACATGTCTAAAGCAGATTTGACCTCATTGTCCATGACTTCAAACCGAAATAAAGGGAAGAATCTGTGTAAAGAGGACACACCAAGATGTGTATTTGAATTGTCAGACATGCACATAACTTTCTCCTCTGGGTAGATAGGAAAATGTAATGGTAGAGCCAGGACCTAGAGAGTACTAGGACAACACACATGCTCCAGGACTTGTTGACCTTCTGCAGCCTTGTGTAAAATATCATATATATGATCATGGTGTGTTTTCTATGGAAGCGATTGGGATGGTTAATCTTGGTGAGTTTGTAGATTGCCAAGGAGACCAACCTTTGCATGTGTCTGTGAGTGCTTCCTGAGAGGGGTGGCTGGTAAGACTTAACCTGATGTGTGTGGCACTGTTTCATGGGCTAGGATCCTAGACTGCATGGAACCAGTAAAACAGACATTATAACAATGCCTTCCTGTGACGGGCACCATGTGACCAGCAGCCCCAGTCTCCTTCCACCACACATGGTGAGCTTTATTCTCAAACCCTGAGCCAAAGTAAATCCTTCTGTGCCTACGTTATGTTTTCCAGGCATTTTGTCATAGCAATGAGGAAAGTTAACTACTGGACATGGTAACTAGCAATAGTATTTCATCAGATTCCCACAAACATAAAAATCTTCCACCATATTCAAAAGCACTAACTCAGAGCAAATGCATTCTGTAACACTACCTCCAGTGAGTACCACACAGACCATCAGTCTTAGTGTCTGTGCTAGCTGATCTTAATTGTTAATGTGACAACATCTGAAATGAACAACTAAAATCCAAGCAGCTGGGCATGCCTGTGAGGGATTTTTCTTGATTGGATATTTTGAGGCGAGAAGAGCCACTCTAAATCAGGGTGAAGCCTTCCAGTGGCAGCTCACATGAGAGAACATGGAAGAAGGAAGCTTTTGTTTTGCTTGCTTGCACTCACTGTCACTGGCAAGTTCATCTGTCTTGTTGCTGGGGCATTCCTTAGCAGGTATTAAGACCTACTTCTTATGGATTATAATTTATACTATAGACAGACACCTCCCTAGGACTCCAGCACCAGATTGGGGCTGCTGAGACATCCAGTCCTGAAGACTGAACAACTACCAGAGCCCTGACCTTTCTACCCCGAGACAACCATTGTTCGACTACTTAGACCACAGCCTCATGCCTGTCTAATACATCCTGTGTGTGTGTGTGTGTGTGTGTGTGTGTTCGTGCGCGCACGCGCACATTCTATCAGTTCTGCTCTTCTGGAGATTACTGACTCATACAATGCCGGATACAATATGGAACCTAGAAGCACTTTTCAAGCTCTACTCTGTAATCTCCTTTCAAGAATGTTCCTGATGTGGATATTTTGATTAAAGGTAGTGGGAAGAAGAAACTCTAATTAAGGAAGAATCAACCTATTGGTAATTCAAGTTGAAAATCACTGAGACAAGAATGTCTTACCCACTTGAGTACAGGTTACACACTTCTCCATAACACATGAGAAAGTGACTCCTGAGAATCCTCAAGGAACTATTGTTATAAGAAATTAATCTTTAGTTATAATCAGAACTAATAAAAGATCTCAAGAGAATTCTCTACTGAGTTCTGGGAGTGGTGCTCTACAGCTCATTGAAATTCACAGTACCATTCCCTCTATCCCTCTGTCCTTACCCACAAAAAGAAGATAATGGGGCCGATAGTCTTCATGCCATTTTAAGATTCACCACAAGTTATTGAGTGTAGATCAATACATGCCAAACAGACAGCATTTGAAGTCACATCCTCACAGAAGGCAGCACCTTCGACCCTCTGCCCCACTTGCTTGTATAGTTTCTATGGGACAACCTGTCTCAGTATCAGAACTTGAACTAGGACTTCTGACTCCCAACTCTGGTCTTTCCTCTATATGAGAGGCTCCTAAACTACAAAAAACATGACACCCAGAATGTACTCCCCAAATATTTGTGTGTGTATATGTGTATATACATATATTATACCTTGTATATATAATATATATACTATATAATATATACACATGCATAATATACATATATATAGCCTATATAAACATTAAATGTTTGTATATACACACCATATAATATAGTATACGGTATAAATATACAATATACACACATACCCTCTATCTCACTATGGTTTAAGCTATTAAAATTTTTTTCCAGCTTTACAATGAGGCTACATAACAATACTCAGGAATGTACTTTGAATTCTGGTCATTTCCTAAGTTCATAATATATGGCATGACCTTCTAAAAATATTGGCAAATCAGCAGCCACTTTTCAGTCACAGGCAGCTTTCGTTTTTGTTTGCTTGCATTTTTTATTTGTTTTGTCTTAATTCCAGTATCCAATAAATTACATGATATACCCAGTGAAATACTTTATATGTCATTGTGAAATGGGATTTGTGAGTCTGGAGATGGAGATGAGTAGGTAGAAAGTGCTTTCCTGCATGCATGGAGCCCTGAATTGATTCCCAGAGCATCAGAAATCTGAGTTAATGGAGCCACAGCTCAAATCCTAGAACTATAGAGAGTTTGAGGCCAGTAGGAGCTATGTAAGACCCTTCCAAAGTAAAGCAAAATAAAATAAAATAACCTGTGTTAGATGATTTTGTTGCCTCTTGATTAATGTAAGTCTCTGGCACACGCAAGGTAGGATACACTAAGCTGTCATTGTTCGTAGAATATATACATACCTACATACCTACATACACACACACACGCACACGCACACGCACACGCACTTGCACACACACTTGCACACACACACACATTCATTTATATGAAGCTACATTCTGAGAGTATATATGTAGCTTCATATAAATGAAGAGGAATTTGCATTTAGTAAGATTATAAACCACCTATACAGATGCAAGTCATTTGTACAATGTATATACATGCATGTAGCACATTACTCACACACATGAATATTATCCATTGTAAATAAACATATATCTGTGTGAAAAAGACACATTCATAGCAAAATATAGACAGAGAGATGCTTGAATGTGATGAGCCTAAGATCCTAACAGTGGACAATTTGTTGCTGGGACAAAACTATCTTCTAAGTATAGGCAACTATCACTGATATATTGTAAGGGGTCAGGTGATCAAACACTTGTCATTAATTTGAAATACCTGATTAGATAGTTTATAATTTAGCAACCTGAAGATCTGAATCTCAGTTTAGCTGTTTTTCCAGGGTGGATTTAGTGGCTATGGTACCCAGAAGTGAAAGTCTCTGGATGAACCCTAAACTTTATATTTTTCATCACTTTTATCAGACACCCAAAGGTTTGCTGAAGCGTGCATTATCTGTTTCTCTCTTCCCAGCCTTCCAACTGTGTCATTTTACCAACCACAAGATATAACCTTTTATATGTTTAACAAATGCTCTTCAAATCTCTATAACATGGTTCATATTTTCAGATTGTCAGTGGATTCTTTCCAAGTTTGAAGTATGAAAATCTCTATTAATCATACAATGAAACCATTTTCCTCCAATAATCTCATGTAAGAAGAGAGGCACTTACTCCCAAGAACCATTTTCAGAATGTTCTCTCCATAGCATGTGGTTCTTTCAAAATGCTATTATTTCCCCCTGCTAAGCCACGTTTACCAAAATGGACAGATTAGGAGCACGTGTCAGTGCTCCTTGGTACACTCCCACAGTGACTCTTCAGCACAAACAGGCCACCAACTAGGAACTCGTTTTCTTTATAAAGGAAATATATATATATGATACATGTACCTCTCCTTTATATTCTGTTATCACAGCAGAGAGTGATTACCACAACTCTCATAGCTTCTGATCCAGCCTATAACGTCAACAGTCCTACATTGCTTTCTATTGCTGTGATGAGAACCATGGCCAGAGCAATTTGAAGAGCAACTGGTCTGTTTCATCTCTTACTTTACAGTCCATCATCAGGAGATACAAAGGTAGGAACCCAAGCAAGGCAGAGACATGGAGGCAGGGACTGTGGCAGGATCCTAGAAGAAAGCTGTTTGTTCCTCAGGCTCATATCCAACTACTTTTCTTATTATTTCATAGGACAACCTGCCTAGGTGTGGAACTCACTTTTACAGTGGGCTGAGACCTCTCTCATAAATCATTACTTTAAAAAATGCGCAATAGACTTGACTATAGATAGAGGTGAGTTCTAGGCTGAGGTTCCCACTTCCTACAAGACCCGAGTTTGTATCAGGTTAATGAAAAAAAGTAAGCATCACATCAGCACTTATCCATCTCTGTATCTGTATGCTAAACACAAGTGTTAATAATATTCTTTATTTTGAACCTCAAGACACTTTAGAGTCCAAAGACTATCATTATTCATGTGTTTAAAAATAGAGTCAAACGGTCTTTCCATAAGGGATTGGAGCTTCTCTCTCTCTCTCTCTCTCTCTCTCTCTCTCTCTCTCTCTCTCTCTCTCTCTCTC
>JADRCH010000240.1:0-88504 GCA_019843965.1 Rhynchomys soricoides | reverse complement strand
AGAGAGAGAGAGAGAGAGAGAGAGAGAGAGAGAGAGAGAGAGAGAGAAATTTGAACCTGGCTTTTATGTCACTGCTGGGGATCAAATTCAGGTCCTTGTGCTTACTTAGAACATCTTTTTCTCCCACTGAGCCCCCAAAGTGTTGTTGTTTTTTAATGGAAAATACAGACAATTGGAAAAATGCAGTAAATTGGCCATAGAAAAACCAAAGATTGGTTTAGGCTGGTGTCTCTATAGGACCTGGGAGATACAATAATCCTGACATGTCCCTTCAAGCCTGTTGCTAGCTGTACAATCCTGTGCTCTTTACCCTGTTTCCTCTGGTGAATGATGCTTAATGTCTAATCTAGCTCCAAATTTAAAGGCAATAATTAAGCTCTCGAAACTTCTGGTGCCAAGGCTGTTCTGTAGCACTGTTAGTGTTCTGTAAATCACAATCCTCCACCCCTGGGGGCTCCTTCCCAGAAACTGTCAGAGGCAACTCTTTGTTTATGAGAAGTCTCTTGATGCTTTAGACTCAGAGAGATAAAATTTAAGTCAAAGAGCATTCCATAAAAATGGCAGGGTAATTAAATGAGCTGTGCAGTGTCCCTTCATTTAAATTGTATCAAAGACTCTGAATTGAGGCAAGGAGGCTGTGAGAGCTGTTTTCTCGCTGAGTGATTCCCAGGTACTGAAGGCACATTCGATAATTAGGTCATCGGCAACTGGAGACCTTGGCATCTCTTCTGTGTATACTCAAAAATGACACAGGGAGTCAACAGTTCCCAGATTGACCCTCAAAATCTGTGGAATACCACAACTCTGATGCTTGGTTAGATCTGTTACTTTTCCTGTTGCTATGACAAAATAGCCAACAAAAATCTAAAGAGAAAAAGGATTTATTTTATCTTACAGTTCCAAGGGAAACTGGGGAAGTCATGGAAGCAGAGGAGGTAGCTAGCTAGACTCACTCCATCCATGGTCAGAGAGCAGAAAGAAAGATGGTGGTGGGGGAAGGGGGGAGGGTAGTGCTCAGGCCAATTTTCTTTTTATTCAGTCCAGGACCCCAGCCCATGTGACATTGCCACCCACATTGAGTCTTCCCATTTCAATCAACCCAATGTGGATAGTCTTAACAAGTACACCTAAGCACTAACCTAATCTATACAATTCCTCATAGATGTGATATCAGGGTGGAGGCTTGTCTCCTAGGGGATAGAGGAGAGTGAGTGTGGTCTCTGGAGACTTACAGGAGAGCAGGAGAAGTAGTTTAGCCCGTGAGCCCATACTGAGCAGAAAGGATGCAATAAGGAGACTTTGCAATCTCCAAAGCAAGAACTGTAGGCACTTTCTGGTCCAGAGGTCTCAGGCCTTTTCCAAAGCTGCCAGGAAAGTATGACACATGTTACACTATCAGCTCATTTTTTTATTGCATAGAAACTAATATTTTTAAATTAATCAATCTTCACCTTTGGCCTCATTAATATCCCATTGATCTTACAACTCTAAATGGGAATTTTATCAGGTGTACTGCATCCACACACACATGCATCCCCCTCCACTAAGGTTGCTGCTGAAGTTTATCCTATGAACTTGCCCCTAGTTCATAATTACCTGCAGTCTCCCCTCCTCTGCCTATACTCGGCCAGTCCTGCCATGCTGATCTTCAACTTTCTTTCTGTCACCTATTTGGCCCGCCCACTCAGCCCAGAGGAGGCCCAGTTATTTTCACCGAATATCTTTATTCTGCTTATACATTGACTTTAATATGTTGGTACTGGAAAATAAGTATCTTTCATATGCACTATAATATATGCAGGAGTATCACATGATGATAAATGTTTGATGAATTAAATTTTAAACCTACATACAAAATAAATAGCATCTGATTTATATTCTTGACATTCAGAAATAGATATTTTATTTACCATAACTCATTCCTTCTATTTGCCTACATTTAATTCATATTTATTTAATTCTAACAAACTGTATCAAAACATTCAAGACTTCCTTTCCAGTTAAGTGTCAATCATTTTCATAGACCTTGCCTCCACTGATGGTAGGTTACTAATTTTATGCATTTTAATGCTTGTAAAGATTTAATCAAGGGTAGAGATGTGTGTGGCATTTTCTGACAGAATTTGTCTAGTTTTTCCAAGTTGCTATAAAACTCCTTCCTTCTGATCTAGATTAGTCTTAGCTTAGTGGCCAGCTCTTAATTTTTCAGAAATCAAAAAGAAGCTTCTCTGGTTGCGTTTCTGGAGGCTCCTTGATCTTGGAACTTCTGTGACTGTTGCCCATTGTCTTGTCTATCTAGGTCAGTGGTTCTCATCCTACTTAATGCTGTGACACTTTAGTACAGTTTCTCATGTTACTAACCATGTTACTAAAATTTATTTTTGTTGCTACTTCGTTACTATGATTTTGCTACTGTTATGAATCGTAATGTAAATATTTTTGGAAACAGAGCTTTGCCAAATGGGGTCATAAGAAACTCTTATCTAGGATTTTTAGAAAAAATGTTTAGGATTACTGCTATCCTAAGCTCTTTATCCCTTGCTGGCATTTGGCAACCCTTGTTGGCACCAGGCTGAGGAGTAAAGACTATTCGTACTGGCTATTTGTACTGCCCTGGGGTCTTTTGAGTTTTGATTCTGTTAGAGTATTTCAGTCTCAGCATCTTGTTTGACTAAAATAGTGGTCCTCAACCTATGGGTCATGACCCCCTGAGGATCGAATGACCTGTTCACAGGGATCACCTAAGACCATTGGGGAACTCAAATATTTACATTATGATTATGGTTGAGGGTCACTACAACATGTGGAACTGTATTAAAGGATTGCAGCATTAGGAAGGCTGAAAATCACTGTTCTAGAAGTTTCCGTGTTGTTGTCATGCCATCCATGGACATATTACATGATTTGATGTCATGCTGATGTCAGTAGTCCATGCTGTTGCAAAGGGCCATGTCTGGGTCTGTGATCCTACTACAGTCAGGGACAATGTTGATGTTCATAGCCCATGTTACCATAGAAGGCCATATAGATATCCATGGCCTGTGCTGCTGCCTAAAACCACGTTGATCTTCATAAGCCTTGCTGCTGCCAACAGCCATTTTGGTCTCTGTGGTCTGTCCCGACACTGGGGACCATTCTTATTAGGCCCATGTCCTGTGTTGATGCCAGAGACCATGTGGAAGTCCATGATCCATGCCCCTGCTGACTATAAATGGCAAGCTAGCTACTTTTGCAGTGGTATCAATGACTGAAGACTCACAGTTAGGAAAGAAGGACATAGAAGACTTCTGTTACAAGACCCCTATCCCCCTGACCCCTGACCCCTACCAAAATAACAGCTTCGACGGAAAGCCATCTAAGAGAACTCTTAAAACTTGAGTTAAGGATGTTGAAGTCAGCTCTCCGTAGCTGATTGCTTACAGCAGGGTGTGGATGGGGAAGGACTCAGTTTTCCTTAAGGGGCTGGCCACTGGGAGTTTGACCATGCTCCGGAGAGAATATGGGAAATGCAAACTGGACTTAGTGTTTGTTTGTTTGTTTGTTTCTGTTTACTTTTCTTCTGGGGAAATCATGAATGCAGAAGCTTGAGGTAGCTGGTCACATTGCTTCTGTGGTCAGATAGCAGAGAGAGGGGAGAGAGAGAGAGAGAGAGAGAGAGAGAGAGAGAGAGAGAGAACACGCTTATCTGCACACACCAAGCATTATTTTGTGAAAATATTGACAAGAAATGAGAGGCATACAAGATGGGAAGGTGGGTAAGCCTCGGGCATATCAGGAGTTAGCTGAGGTCATTATCTTTGAGGGAATATTCTCTTGAAAATGAAAATGTGACTCTCAATAGCTGTAAATCCCTAAAAGACAGAGATCCCTGTGTTACATATTTCATAACACTGAGATTTGGGTCTTGTAAGCAGAGACCACCAAAGTGAAACACTAACATCTTGTGGATTAAAACAATGGCTGACGAATGGGGTGCACATGCAGCTTAGTTTGTAGAATGCTTGCCTTGAATGCACAACACCCTGGGTTTGTTTCCCAGTGCAGCATAAAACCAGGAGTTGTGGCATATGCCTACAAAGGAGGGTCAGAAATTCACAGTCATCCTGGGCTGTGTAGTGAGTTCAAGGCCAGACTGGGTTACAGGAGACTTTGTCTCTAAAAGGAGGGCAAGGTGCGACAATGGGATGAATGGATTAATACCATTGCTATCAACATTGCACTTCTATATCATCTTCCACAGATATATACCATGAGACACAATCTTATTAAGATACCATTGACAATGTAAAAATATTTTGGCAAAACCAAATTGTCTGTTTCTTAAGAACCAGGTCCATTATGCACACATAGCAACAGACCGAAAACAGATTAAAGAAATGTTCTGTCACAAATAAAAGCATTATAGTTAAAAAAATAACAAAATTTTTTAAGAAGTAGACTGTTCAGTAAGATTCACACAGACATTTAAAAAGATTTATGTCTTGGTTGCCAGAGCATTTTGGTACTTCCCAGTGGCATTTTATGTAAAAACTGAACTTTAAGAGAATTTTATAGTTCATTCTAAACTTAATTCCATTTATTATTAACTGAGGAAATACACAACCGTGATAAAATAACAGGCTAACAGTAGCTGCCCAGAGATTACAAGAACTCTATTGTATTATACACTGTCCTTTGCATATTTCATTTACTTGGGAGGAAGATATTCTAATTTGTAATTTCCATATGGCCAAGTTACTGCATGCTCTCCAGTGATTATTCTCTGTATTTGTTTAGAATCGTCAATTTCTGCACAATTTAATAAGAACTTTTGACTTCCCAAACAGCCACCAGATCTCAGATGGCTGCCTTTCAAGTGAGAATTGAGAAGACATAGGTGTTTCTCAAGACTCCAAGCCCAGCATTGCCATCCATTCAGCTGTTTTCTTTCTCCCTTCCTCTATGTGCAACTATTTGATTCCAACCTGTCATAATACAGTTTTCCAGAGCATAATCTTCAATACTATTTTAACGCTGAAGTGGTACTCGCTGAAGATGCAGGTATGATGAGTTTACCGACTGCTATAAATTGCATTGGTGGATTTACATGGCTGTTAAATGAGGCAACTTGCGAAGACATGGTGTGATTTCCAGGACATTTAACATGCCAGCTGTATCAAACAGTTTTTGAAAATCATTAAGTTGAAGAGGTCCTATTTGGATATTGTTTGCACTTGACAGTGTTCTCAGCTCCCTCCCAGCCCCAGTAGCAGTGAGGTTCTAATAACATACTACCACTTGGCACAAGTTCTTGCCACCTGAAAGAGAATGACCTGGAGGAAAGGCTGTAACAAAGAGCTGTTGCCCTTAACAACCTGCTCACTGCCAGGAAAGCTTCTGTAAAATTGTGCTTGCTTGCCTATCCCACATTGTTTTAGAATACAAAAGAGAATACAAAGTGGGTCTGGGATGGAAGCCTTTCAGGAGCTGTTGTGGCTTTGGTCCTCTGGTGACATCTCTCCCTCCACTCTGATTGCTCCTGCTTATTCCAGAAAGAATCCCCCAACAATCTAGTTGTTCTGTACTGTTTGCTACATGTTCCTCCATGCTTCTCAAGCTTTTAACAATGTTGCTTTTAATATTAGTCATTTACCTGTTGACTAAGCACACAGTTACTGGGAATGGAACGTGACCTTGGAGAGAAAGGCGCTTAGCTTGTTCAGGCCTCGTTACATTTATAAAAGAGCAGTGGAAGTGCATAACCGAATGCAGCTTGGCATTCTGTGACATAGGATTCTGGATTCAAAGATTTGATGCCACCTAGAACTGGTTCTCACAGGGCTTCTTGTGCCATATGAGAGTCACTGTAAATGGGTAAGTGGAAAGAAAGACCATACAGTGGGTAGCTCCGGCATAGTGAGTTGAACAGTGCCAACATAAATGGCTTGCTCTTAGCACATGAATAGCCTCTTTTCTGCCATAGCATGATGGGAAAGGTAATAAGCAGAGATGGATGTTAAAGTTCCTTTTGTAGCTTCCACAAATATAACTAGGATCTGGAGACACTGTTTAATTGACAATTGTAGAAATGCAAACAAGGGGATGTGAATTTGATTCTCAGAACCCACATAAAAACATGGATGTGATCACACTTGTAATCCCAGTGCTGAGGAGGAGACAGATGAGTCTCCTGTCTCAGGGCTTCCTGTCCATCAACCTAGCCGACTTAGCCAGTTCCAGGCCAGTGAGATCCTGTCTAAAAATTCAAGGTAGGCAGACCCTGGGAAACAACACATGGGATTGGCCTCTTGCTTGTACTTGCACATGCATATGTGCAATTATTATTTATTATTAACAACATTTTAAGAATACAAATACATTTTTTATCTGTACAGACTACAAATGATGATTATAACTTTTTAATTCAAGAGTAAAGGTGGCATTTTTTATGTTCTTAAGCTCTTGAGTACAAATATCAATTTTAGGATAGATGGTAGAGTGCTTTATCTAAATTGACAAAATTGATAGACTGGGTGTTAAGTGCATCTTATACTTTATAAATTACACAGTTGTAATAATTGTGCTCAATTTAAGTTTGAGGGAAAAGAGGCTTTTCATTGGACAAAAAGGGGGAAAGATGGATTGCCCTGGTGCTGTTTGCATTTTGATGCTAATTCTGCTTTCTCAAGAGAGGCTGCCCCGATGAGGAGTGGATCAGGTGATTTCATGTGAACCTTCTCCCCATTTTAACTGGTCAAAAAAAGGCTAGAGCCTGTGATTGAGCAGTGGAAGGGAAAGGTGGGGCTGGAGGTTTTAGAGAAGAGGAAGAAAGGAAGAAAGGAGAAGAGATGGAGGAGACAGAGGAAGACTGGAGGAAGAGGAGGTGGAGCAGAACCTCGTGGCCCGGAGAAGCCACAAGTAGCAAGAGATCTCCTAGCTGGGGAAGAGAGTAGTGTAGTGGTGGATCTGCCCAATCTAGGTGTGCAGCTTTAAAATATTGTGACTGAGTTGTGTGGTTTTTGCACGGGCTTATTGGGGTTGGAGATTTACTCCAACATACGTACATCTGTTTCTCACACATAGGGATGATACTGTAATGCTACTCTATGATACTCTGCCCCTATTTCCACAGTGATAGCTCACTAATGCAGCTAAATTCAATAAAGGAAAGTTGATCCTTGCTAATAGCTGCAGAGTTTCACCATAGATCTCTATTGTTTGTTGTTTAAACATTTTCTCTGTTTTCAACAATGGTTCCATTGGCATCCATACACATGCTTTGTATACACATGCAAACTTTCAACTCTTGAATTTGTTTTGGCTTAATGTTATAGGTATAACAAAACTGAAGTATCAGAATGAATGCCATTTTAAAATATTTTTACTCTAGTATTTAAGTCCTTTCAATTTTCCTGGTAAAATTTTAAGCAAAAAATGTAAATATTAACCCTGTCTAACAGGCAATAGCTTAATAGTCTCATTTGTGTGTGTATATGCATGTACACGTGTTTGTGTGTGTCAGTGTCTGCAAGTTGGTTTCTTTTTGGTGTTGTTGCCTGCTTCATGCTTCAGGCTGACTCCTAAACATCACTGTGATTACTGATATGAACTATCGTGCCCAGATTTATAAGGGGTCTGGGGATTCAAACTCAGGTCCTAACACTTGCAAAGCAAGCACTTAGTCCACTGAGCCATCTCTCCAGTCAGCAGTCCCATCTAACGGGTTCATAGTCTCGTCAATGGGCCTTGTGCACTGTGATTATTTATATGCTGTTTCTCTGCCAACATGTAAGTCACACTTTACTCTTAGTTGGGTAGAAGATATAAAAATTGTGACTGCTTAATTTGCATTTTAATATTAAAATTTATTTTTATTTGTTTCTTGAATATTAATATTTTTCTTTTCTGAATTTCCTAATCATGCATTTTATGAAACTTTTTACTTTGCTCTGGGGAGTTCATAGTTTTACTTCCTAAGGATGACTTTTGAAATCTAGCAAGGCCTGCAATCAAAGCTACTTGAGAGGCTGAGACTGAAGGACCACTTGAATCCAGGAGTTTGAGAAAGACCTGGACTATTTAGAGTAAGCTTTTCTAAAGTGAAGGAGAGACATTAATTAATTTCATTTATTAATTTTTGTGCTGGTTGGATTTTGCAATTGATACAAGCTTGAGTCATCTGGGAACAGGGAACCTCAACTGTGAAATTTGTCTCCATCAGATTGGCCTATGGGTTAGTGGGGATTTTCCTAATTGTTAATAGATATAAGAAGGCCTAGCCCACTGTGGGTAGTGCCACCCCTGGGTACCTAGGTCCTGGTTGTATAAGAAAGCAAGCTGAGAAAGCTTTGAAAAGCAAGGAAGTAAGCAGTACCCTCCATGGTTGCTGCCTCTGCCCCTTGTCTTGACTTTGCTCAATGATGGGCTATGATCAGAAAGTGTGAGACAAATAAACCTTCTTTTCCCCATGTTGATTTTGGTCATAATGTTTATCACAGCAATAGAAATCAAACTAGAACAGAATTGGTATAGCAGAATGAGATGTTGGCTGTGATAAATTTTGGCCATGCTGGTTTCGGAGAAGATTGTCAAAGCATTCAGAACCTCGGGCTGGAATGGCTGTTGAGTATTCCAAGATTAATTGGCTGTTCTGCAGAAGCTTGGAAAAGACTGCTGAAGAAAGTGTAGACAATGGTGGTCTGCCTGGCTTGTGGAGCCTCAGAGGCAAGTTTGAGAGTCCCTCAAAGACTGTGTCAGGGCCATTTGTGTGAAACAAGTCATTCTGTGCTCTACTGGGACAATAGAGGCTGGTAAACAGGTACCAGCACCAAGACTAATATAAACTCCCTTTTCCTCAATTTGCTTCTTGTCAGATACTTGGTTAGAGTAGCAGGAAAAAGTAACTAATGCATGGGCTACCTCCAAGAGACTGATCCTAGTAGAGTCTCACTGTCTCACAAGAGCTATCTGCTTTATGGTACCAGCATATTCAGTCATGTTCATTGTCTAAGTCAATGTTTCCATAATAGTATTTTATTATGCCAATAATTGTATGTGAATGCATATCATGTGCACATTCGATTCTCTCTCTCCCCCCCTCTCTCTCAGTTTTGATTTTAGGGCAAGGATTGCTTGACAGGTATTTGTCATTCTGTTGGTATTTTGTCACTCTGTCTGCAAAGTCCTTTCTCCATAGTTTCTGCATTTGTAGTAGCTATGAGCACAAGGTTATTACTCCTCCTAATGTGGTTAGTCCAGCCTACCCTACTCAGTAGGTACAAATATGTGCTTGGCAGATACAAACTACCTTATCCTATTCTATGAATGAATGATTCTTAGGTTTATTATGAGACAAGTTGGCATTATGATGCATATTAAATATTTCATAAAACATTTTCATTTCTGCTTATGGGAGTGAACTAGATGGAACTATTAGAGTTGAGTTCATCTAAGTCAACTCAGGCCATTTACACATGAAGGCTGCCTGCTTGAAATGGGCCCAGGTGATAAGCGGTACCTGTTCCTCCATTCATACTATCATTGCTTTAAAAGGAATAGATCAATTTGGTCATGTTGTGATAAGCATTAGCATTGTTTGCGTGTTACATAGAACAAAACAGGTTTATTCCCACATTTACACCATTCCAAACGCCTCTCTCAGCCACTGGAATTTATGAGAAAGCAAAGGGGACAATATGCAAAACGTTTTTTTTTCAAAATATTTGCAAAAAAAAAAAAATGGAGGTTTTACTATGTGGGAGAGACATTTAGAAATGTCAGCTAGCTCAGTGTTTGAGGAATTGTAACTTAAATGGACCCTGTGCCAATATAAATGTTCATCTGGGTTTAAACAACTCATTTTAAAATAGCTCAAATATCACAAGTGTTATTGTCATTCCCAGAACAAGCCGTAGTGACACCTGCTGCTTAGTAACATGGAGAGACTTTTAATGGTGATAGCTTTGTGTGTTTAAACTTGGATACATCTCTACTATGTAAACACACAAGAGCAATAGATGAACTCAGTAAGATATATTTGAGATGGGGAGAGAGAGAGAGAGAGAGAGAGAGAGAGAGAGAGAGAGAGAGAGAATCTGTGGAAACCAGAAATGGTACAGAGGACAAAATGACAAACTGTTGGTTTCAGCTGGGAAGCAGCCCTGTAGCCCAGACAAAAGCACTTCCTTTGACTGAATATCACAGAACAGCCTTCATGCAAGCGCTTTGCAAAATGACTTTATTTTCAAAGTCTTCCATAAATATGCTAGACTCTGGAGTGTTAAGTAGAAGCCTGGTTCTGTTTGTAGCAAGTATTTCAGGAGAGCTGGGTGAGGAACCAGGATCACAGTTTTACCCCAAGGATTAAGGTAAGATTTCTCCAACCATAAAAATCTGAGTTTCAGAGAGAGCCACCATCTTTCAGTAATTCATCAAAAGGACAAACAGAAGGGGAAAGAGGAGAGACCTTTTTAAAGGGCTGCAATTGGTCCTTTGGCCATGTATAGAGACAGGAAGGTAGGTGACACTGTGGGTCCCAGACAACGGGTACTGTTCCAGCAGCTAGGCTAGAAGAGTCTGTTGAGGTGAGACTGTAGAGCTGTGGACTGAGCATTCTTCTCAGTACCCATTGCGTTTGGTTTGAGTTCTTGACACTGGTGTATGAGCTGTCTGCTCCAGCTTTGTGCGCATGTGGCAGGGCTTTACATTAACATATTTATTCTTTTACAATAGCATACACATACTGTCTTAGTTAGAGTTTACTGCTATGAACAGATACCATGATCAATGCAAGTCTTATAAAAGACAACATTTAATTGGAGCTGACTTACAGGTCCTGTGGTTCAGTCCATTATCATCAAGGCGGGAGCATGGCAGCATCCAGGCAGGCATGGTGCAGGAGGAGCTGAGAGTTCTATATCTTCATATGAAGGCTGCTAGCAGAATACTGGCTTCTAGGTGCCTAGGATGAGGGTCTTAAAGCCCACAACCACAGTGACACACTTCCTCAGACAAGGCCACACCTACTCCAACAGGACCATTCCCTGTGCCACACATATACAAACCATCACACATATGGATAAATGTACTTTTATCATATTCTCTCCATTACTCTCTTAACCCCTCCCCGCCCACCAAACCCTTGCTTCTTTTCCAGTAAGTTCCTCTGCTATTTTCATGTCTTAAGAAAAAAATCCTGTGTGAACAAATGAATTTAATCAGAGTTGCCTACATGAGCACAAATGGGAACTTCCTTCAGAAAAGACAACTCTCCAGTGCCTACACCACTGAGGAAAGTGACTGCCTCCTCTCCCACTGGCCATTGATTCTGTCTGATAAGAGACATTGCTACTTGTGTACAGAAAAAGATGCACAGAAAAATCTCATGGCAACATTCTGTGAAACTATACAAATCCGAGAAAGGTCCTCCAGTGGAACAGATACACAAGTCATGATACGTATTCTTTCACGTTTATGCTAGTGAAAACAAATCAATGGATTAAATCGATGAATTAAAGGCATGGATAAATATCTTATTTGCAATGCTGAACAGAAGAAGCCAATTGCAGCCTAGTGTATAAGCAACATGATGAAATAACATTAAAGAGTGTTTTGAAGAACCACAAAAGTAGAATCAATTATTAGGTTTACATTGAAATGTAGCAATGTAAAAACCATGCTTAGCAATCTGTAACACCTGAATCAGAATAGTGGTTATCTCTGAAACACACAGAAGAGGGAGGGAATGAGGGAGAAGCAGGGAGTTTGGCTTTATCAGGTAAAAATATATAAATCTGCAGCCAGGACAGCAAAATGGTAAGTTCTATAGAGGCTGGGTAAGCACGCCTGTGCATTTGCTATGTTGTGTTGGATTATTCATAGGCTCATTCGAGCATCTAAAATAGGAATGCTAGCCAATGTTGCTCAAATGACCCCAGCCAAAGTAAATGTGTCACAAAATAAAACCAAAACTCATGAATCTGGGAAAGGGGAGGGTAGAGAGGAGGGTGTTTCACAGTGGGGGGAAGAGATGAAGAGAGAGGGGGGAGGAAGAAGGAGGAGGAGGAGGAGGAGAAGTTGTTGTTGAAGTTGTTGAGAGGGTGGAGCCATTAGAACAAATCATACACTCACATGAGATTGTGAGTGTAGAATATGAGATAAAGAATGAAATTTGCTGATCAGAATATAACACATTAAATATGAAAGCACTAATATTTAAGAATATTAATGCTGTCTCATGGAGGATGATCGCAGAATACCAGTGAATCTTTCAAATAGTATACACAACTTAATTTCAATATTGTATTCTAAATACAAATGCAAGCATTATGAAATTATAATTGGCCAGGCAGTGGTGGCGCACGCCTTTAATCCCAGCACTCGGGAGGCAAGGGCAGGCGGATTTCTGAGTTCGAGGCCAGCCTGGTCTACAGAGTGAGTTCCAGGACAGCCAGGGCTACAGAGAAACCCTGTCTCGAAAAACCAAAAAAAAAAAAAAAAAAAAAGAAGAAATAATTGAACATAATGAGATAATGGGCAACTCAATAGCACCTTTGCTTTCCAAATAATCTACAATATAAACATACCACTCTAATAATCAGAGACTACTTTAAAATTCTTCACCTCTAACCTAAGTCTTAATTCAGGAAAGACTTGTACTATGAGTGCCCCAATTTCTGGAGGCTGGTGAGGTTCCCAGGTCTGCTGAGTTATGCTAGAATATTTCATTATTGTTTGCATGTTGCATGACTGATAATAGCTACCTTTAAATGCATATATTTCATTTGAATTTCCTAGAAAAGAGGCCCCAAGGAAAAGTTTCTAAGTTGAGGGGAAGAAGTAATTTCAGGTGGAGAAGTTAGGCATGGGAGGTCGGAAAATAAATGATAACAGTGTGTTGTAAGGTTGGGCATGATTCTAACAGAAGGTGGATGCTTGCGACTTCCTGGATTGTGCAGAGCAGCCACACAGGGTGAAAATCCTTCTGGAGGAGTGATTTGTTAATACAACCTATGTGTCACTGATGAAAGTTAAGGGGAAGTCCTTAAACATTTCCAAGTTCTGTCAGCTGAAATACCCCCTTACCTAATACGGAACTAAAGATTTGAACAGTCAGGTACATGGGCTCTGAATGCCAGTGGTTGTGGTTCTTACCATGGAGCTGACAATGATCCCAGAACAGGTGCCTCTGATTCCCACTTTCATGCATCATTAATTCCTGGGTATCTGACCATTTTACCCTTTGTAATATCCTGGCCACCTTGGGCATGGCTGCATTCATATCTACCTTGTAGGTACCACAGCTATATAGGAAGACATAAGGAAGACAGAAATGCCAGAGTATCTTGGCAGTATTGATGCTGAAGTCAGAAGCTAGAAATTGGTATGATAGTAGAGATGTCATGTAATTAGGACCGAAGCAACTCCCAGCTCCTTGTAACAATATAGTTCATAGTCATTGGTTGTCTTGACATCCAGGTTTGACACATTGTTTGGTGGCATCATGACAGCTATAACTAGTTTGTAAGAATATCAGCAGAATGTATATCAGAGGCATTAATCTCCACCAATATTTAGAGACACGCCACATGACTACAGATTTAGAATTCCTTTGGATAGTTCCAAAAGCTCCCCTCCAAAGAAGATGTATGCTTTCTACCGTTTGCTTATATCAAAGGGATGATACATGGCTGACATCAAGCTTATAATGCTGCCAAAGACAGCCTAGAGCTTTCCATCCTCTGACTCCACCTCTGGAGAAGTGGGGTATGGGCACCATACACGGATGATGAGTTTTGTGTAAACATGCGTAACTTTTTGCCTTTTATGGAAAACAGCAATCTTGTGTTATATAACTGGAAGGTGATAAAGTAAGGACTTGAAGTCAGTGGGATGGGAATTATGTGCACGATTTCCCCTTACTCAACATTATCTGTCTTCGAGTTCTCTCTCTTCATACCATCCCGGATTTTTTATATGTATGTGTGTGTGTGTATCTGCATGTGTATATATGTATATGTGTATATACATTACACATACACACATATGTACATATATATCCACCTACATATATAATGTATACACACATATATACCTAATATTTGTATGTATGCTTACATGTATGGATATGTATATAAAATTCTAAAATTTCCCAGCAAAATCCCACTAGTAAAACAGAACAAATCTTTGTTAAGTGAGAAGGCACAGCAAAATGGTGGTCATTGTTTGTTGCCCCAACATCACACTGGCAAGGCAAACCTCCCCTTTATTTATTACCATAAATATATCTATCATTTGGACATACCAGCTACACATGACACTAAACGAAGCTTTGACATTATTACCATGACCTATCATTTGGACATACCAGCTACATATGACACTAAACAAAGCTTTGACATTACAAACTGCATTCGACAGAGATGTGTCATGTCCTGTGCTTGAACCAGTGTCATAAACAAGTCTACATGAATGTATTCTCACAACTCTCTGTGGCTCAGGTAATATTTTCACCTTTCAGGTCTTCATGTGGAATCACCCAAGGCCATCTTCACACAATCAGCATTTTAAAAATATGTTTTCTTAACCTCCAGTAAGCATTGTGCTTTCTCATAGACTTAGAACATTTGTACCCCAAACCTCAGAACAAAGGAGAAGCTTCTAGTGAGCTGAGAGTTGTACACAGTCTGGCTAAGTAGAAGAAAGACAACACGGAAAAGATACTTTTGCTTTGATTTATTCAGTTGAGAAATTTGGGAGTGTTCATAATAGCGTTTAAATTTCTGTTTTCAAGGATATTCAAGTCCAAATAGATATAGGATAGCTATATTTATGTAGCTGGACAGTCCTCTATGTGCTGCTGGTACTGCTGGGGAAAAGGATGATGTTTCTTATTGTGATTTCTAAGGCTCTGCTTCTGCTGTGAAAGATTTGAATTTTTATTTTTATTTTTATACTTTATTTACATTTCAAATGTTTCCCCCTTTCTAGATCTCCCCTTTGGAGCCTCCCTATTCGCTCCCCCCTCCCCCTGCCTCTATGGGGGTATTCCCCCACCCACCCACCCACTCTCAGCTTCCCTCCTTGGCATTCTCCTACATTGGGGCATCTAACACCCTCCGGCCCAAGGGCCTCTCCTCCCCCTGGTGGCCAACAAGACCCTCATCTACCACATATGTGGCCAGCACCATGGGTCCCTCAATGTATATTCTTTGGTTGGTGATCCAGTCTCCTGGAGCACTGGGGGGGGGGGGGGGGGGTGTCAGGCCAGGAGACACTGTTGCTCCCTCCATGGGGCTGCAAACTCCCTCAGCTCCTTCAGTCCCTTCAACTCCTCCATCTGGGACCTCACACTCAGCCCAATGATTGCTCTGAAGTGACTCTTGGGTATTCCAAACTTTTGGGCTAATAACCAGCCTATGGGTGAGCAAGTGAGCACTGGTTTTTCCATCAAGTTCCTGCTTGCATTCCTGTCTGTATTTCCCTTAATGATGGACTGTGACCTGAAAGTACAAGCCAAATAAATAATTTCCTCCTTTAAGTTGTTAACAACGAGGTGACTTTGGGAGCTATGATTCCAACCAACTTAACATCAGCTTCTATAATGAAATGCAAAACCAAAGCAGATTTCCAAAGAAAGTAACCCTAATACAAGCCCCAAGCATACATTCAATAACCTCTGATGCATAAATGCAAACACCACCACAGAATTTATTTTTACTTTATTAGCAATGCGGCGTCCATGTTTTCAAGTAAAAAGGGTTTTTTTTTCCATTTAGAATAAAAATTAAAATATAACTCTGATATATATTTTCCTTTATGTACATGGAAACATATATACAGAATACAATCTTACAGCAAGCTGAGAGAGCGTGCCCTTTGTCTTTTAAACTTCAAATGTAAAGACACTGATTTTTTTTTCTTTTATGCACCAATACACAAGATATGAACCAAATTTCAACAAAAACCTTTTCAAAGTAGAACATGAGAGGTAAAGGGCTCCCGCCATTAGTGACTAGGGTTCTCTCTGCTTAAAGAGATGATGTTAGCTTGCATTCTGAATGATAGGTAAGATGTTCACTTTTTCTTTTATTGAAATTTAAAAAAAAAAAAAACAAAACCCTTCCCACTGTTTTCACCATAAAGCAAATTTTTAGCAAAAGATTATTCTAGAACTCTCCTTCTTCAGTGTTCCTCTTTGTCCCACCCAAAGCACTGCGCTGCCTCAGTTCTGTGACATGGACTACATCTCCCCGGTACTGAGTCTTAGTCATCAAAAGAAAACTGAACAAGGATATGTATAGTTCAGAAACCTGAATCATTACTCATCATTTCAACCACAAAGGCTTTTAAAACCGAAACCCAAGGAGAGCAGGCAGGACAGCACTTACAATTTTTCAGCAAATTAAATGGGTCACAAATACCACAGTTTTGTTCTGTCATAGCATATTCTGGATACCTGCAAACCACCCTGGTTTTAGGAAGCTATGAGAATTAAACAGTTTGAGAAGTTAATCTGATTAAAGAGAGTGCTTTCAGAAAATTTGGGAACAGAAAGCAATAGTGAGCAAGTAGAAGAATCATTAGATTGTAGGGTTGCCAGTTCAGCTCCTCCTCCCTATTTAATTATTGCACCAAAGAGACACAAGCAGTAGATGTCCCCAGAGACTTCTGGCACAAACATTACTGCTATCTTAATTTACGTTTTCTTCTTCCAAATAATTGCACACTCAATCACAGCTCTCTAAAGACAGGATAGAGAGTAATTGGAGCCTAGACTCAATATCTTAACCCAAAAACAGCAATGTCAAACCACAACAAAAGTCCTGATACTGTTCTGTACTGTTTCTTTATACAGAGATGAATATAAATGGGTGTTATGTGGAAGTATGAAAATCCTGAGTGCGTCCAAAATTCAGGGACAAATCGCAGAACCAATTATTTGGTGTAAGATAGAAGACATAGCCAATATTTGCCTTATATAGCACTCAAAATACTATGACTTATATTAGGAGGGACCCATCTTCAAAGGGCTGATCAAAAGGAACCATCTAAGGATGGCAGTGAAGGTCAGGTGTGGCAGTGTGAAAGTGGGGATCATCTTAATTTATTGAGGACCAAATCAAAGCAAACATGGGAAATGATCTTTTGAATATGATCAAATAAGGTTTAGGGACTCAAATAGCTGTAGAGAGAGCTCAAATGCTGTCTGGGAATCAAACTCTGATCAAAGGCATCTAATTTTAAAAGTGACAGACCAGCTCTCCGCACTCTAGATTAGAAACTGTGGTGAAGGACACCATTGTTGAACAGCAAAGATATGCAATGCCAGTACAGCGTGCTTTGATCAGGGTATGTTTTATTTTGTGGCCAGGATCCTTTTTTTTTTTTTCTTTCTTTCTTTTTTTTTACAACACAGTACAAACATACTCTGGAAATTGGGGGCTGAAACAAACTTCCTACGTTTTGAAGGTGGGCATAAATGACAGACTGCTGTTATTTAAGTTGAGGTGGCATTTCCATTCCTCAATCACATGGCACGGACTGTGTGATGTCTGCTCGGCTGGTTACAGGAGGCCATGAATGGAGTGATGCACCCAAGGTGTAGATACATGAAGGAGGGGACGGATGTTGGTACCAGAAAATAATCAGAGAGATAAGGAAATGATACCATCAAGAAGAAATGAGGCAAAGGCACCATTTCACGGTATTTAGGGCAGAATATTTTTGGTGTATGTGTATAAAATCCATTTATTTCTTCCCAATCATTCTTGGAAATCAACTCTATGTTTCAGACATAAGCAGTGAGAGGCAAGTCTAGAGAGAAGCAAAACCCATGTTTACAATCTGGTGGCAAAATTGTATTCTGCACATGAGCACGCCATCCTGGATCAAAGCTCTGGAGGGCACTGGCACTTCTCTCTGAGGAAAGTCATCCTCTTTGGTCATTAAAAGTATTTCTCAAGTCTACTGCGGGGGGGCTGACTTGCATGTTATCAGCCACTATGATGAGAGTGGCCTCTGGTCACTCTCTTGTTTTAAGGTTATTGTCATCTCTTCCTTGCCAAAGCCAAAGGCTGGGCTGCAGAAATTAACTCTGTGCAGAGAGAGACTGATGGACGCTACACTGAAAGGCTGAGGCATAAAGAGAGGCTGGGACATTTTGTTCCGCAGGAAGAAGGATTTCTGACCAGTGGTGGACATGTCCTGACTGGCTTTTCTGTTAATGCTTTTCTGGCTCTTTCTGTGGGCTCAGCAGACTTCGAGGATATCCCCGTGCTCTGAGGCAACACCTCCTCCTTTTTGTCATTACTGGAAATGGCATGAGAAGGCCACATTTGTTCTGAAAGCATACCATGTCCTAGCAATGCCATAGCCACATCCTATTTCAGATGCAAAAGAAACAGCTCATCTTGAAAAGACCACAGTGAAGGATCAAGAAGGAGTCGGTACAGGAGAAATGACACCCCATCTTGAAATAGATACCCTTTCCAACCGATAGATTGAGTATTTACGGCCAAAAGCATGTGGCAGAGAAGGCAGACGAAGGCAGTGAAAGGTTCAACATGTAGCTTAGAAGAGAGAAATCTTACTGCAAGTCAACCACACAGACACCATCAGGGGCAGCACCATCTTTACAGATCCACACAGGACACAGTCCAACCATCAGTTGTTCCTAGGCATACCCATTCACCAAAGGTCTATGGCTTGACTGTAGAAAACTAGCTTAAGGAAAGACTAGAGAGTCTCAACCACAAATAATTCACTTTCTAATTCTCTCTGCAACCATGGCCTAGTGTTGAGAATGGGTAACTAACACAAGCAACCAGAGTTTTCAAAGCCTAATGGACTACTATGCCTTAAAACTCTGCCAAAATACAAGTAGCTATCAGCCTGTCGTACCATGCTCTGGGACAGTTGTGATTCTAGTCAAGGAAAAAAGATGAACGTAATCATGGAAAAATGTGAAAAACCACAAAGTAAACCACTAAGGCCTAGAGAGGTGGGAAGTTAAGTTTCCAAAGTGAGGCACTCCTAAGCAGAGCAAAAGTTTGGTTTTCTTGCCCGGTTTTCATGGAGGTGACTTCCATGTTATAATGTACCTCAGCCTCTTTGGGTTTACAAGCACATGCTGAACCGTTCATAGGAAAACACAGATGAGTGCTGGGTATCAGCCAAATTTTACAATCACTGATTAGTCTACAGATGACGTAGTGAAATTTCATAAGCAACACCAAAGAGAGTGAAAGGCAGAAACCAGAGGGTTAAATTCTATGGTCACATTCTTTTTCTCTTTTTTGGTCTACCTAGGCTCCTCTCCAGCAGGATCCAGGAGAAGGTGTGCTCAATGCCTCACTACTAAAGGTTCTACCTTTTCCCTAACGGGAACTTGGGTCCAGGGTGGTGGTAAGTTATCTAAGGATGTGAAGGTGGCCATTAGCCAATGGATGGAAACCAACTGGATGCAGATCCAGTATTTGCTCTGCTATCTTATGCTATGGAATACTGCTCCCTTGTGCTTGCTTTCCATGTGGCAAGTCAGGCACTAGCAGAAGAGAGGCTCAGAAGGATTTGCTCGCAGTGACGATCTGCGTTAAGGGGATACAACTTGTTCACAAAAACGCTTTTGCCAAAATCTCTACCTATACTTGCAAACTGAAAGCTTTTCTTCAGCAGAATTGGATACTTCCCTAAAGCAGTCTCCTCCTGACTGGTAACGGTGATCTTAGAGCATTGAAGCAATGCTTCTGCAGGAGACTACCGAGAGTGTTTGCTATTGCAAATGTGCTAGGCTTTGCTTACACAGTATTTGTCTCAGGGTAAGCCACCATACTTGTGAAAAGTCACCTCTGACAGAGGACAGAGCTGAACAGAGCCCAGAGTTGTGTGTGAGAATGGAGTTTAAGTGAGATCAAATGGGATAGGAGTTGACTCCAAATCATGGTAGCTTGCACGTGTGTGGCAGACAGAGCTGTAGGAGAGCTTGAGACTGAGTCAGGCAAAAGCGGCAGCAAGATGGACGAGTGTTCTGCTCAGATACACTCAACTCATTTTAGTTTCCCATGAACCTAGATCTCAGTGTAAGGAAACCTGGCTTCCAGAAAACTGCCTGGTTTGAATGGAAGAAAAAGGAAACTCAGAGGTCCTGAGCCAGGGAAGGCCTGCCTCAGAAATTTCACAATACTCTCAGAGCTGTTGGTGCCCCTTCCATGTGCTTTAAAAACAGGGATATCAAATAGGCTGGTGCAAAAGGAGGTCCTGGGCGTCTGGCTTTTTGGAGATCACCAATGATTGTGCCATTTCACGAAGCCCAGGAAATTAAGGTCTCAGTCCAGGAAACCTTTACAACAAACACAGCATTATCAGAATCAGGCAACACCTGCCAAGAAGGGCGAGTTAGTTGGCATACTGGGCATAGAAAGCCACCTTCACTCTCTCGATCTGGTGGCATAACTTGATAGCAGGTCCCAGCTTCAGCTCCATGCACTCCTGCACTGTTGGGAGAGTCAGCAGGAGGAGTGCCTGGCCATCAATGTCCTGCCAGAAGAGAAAGCCTCGTTAGAGATAAAGTAGAATACACTTGGAAGATGTGTTTGTCTTGTCAAGCTTTGTCCTGGAACTAAATATTTCAAAATCTGTTCTTTCTGCCTTTAAACTTCTGAGCATATTATCAAAGGTAACAATTAGCTTGATGACTACTGAATGCCTGTGTTAATAAAACTGTGTGTGTGTGTGTGTGTGTGTGTGCGCGCACGCGCGTGTGCGCACACGCAGGAACATATATTGAGGTCAGAGGAAATCCTTGGTTGTTGGTCCTCACCCCTACCTTGTTTGAGGCAAGTTATCTCTGGCAGGCTAGCTGGCCTGTAATTCTGTCTCTGCCTCTCAGCCCCTCCCAGGAGTGTGCTTGAATTACAGATACATGTACACTATTGTCTCTGACATTTTATTGGTTCTGGAGATACAAATGTGGGTCAAGGCTTTACCCATTGAGTCATCGCTCCTGCCCCAATCTATTTTTTTTTTTTTTTTTTTTTTTTTGCTAAGAACATTTTAGCTCATCTGAAATTCCTGAGCTTCTTCTGGTGGGTACAGGCAAGGGAACATTTAGAAGGCTCCAGAAGTTGTTTCCCAGGCTTAGTATTCTGTTCTGGGACAACAAGAGAAGAGACAGACAATTCAATGAAAGAAGAAGATCAGCTCCTAGTAAGAATGATGAATTTAGCTAAGTGATCAAGATTGAGATAAAGAACCAAAGCAAATCCCCAGAGCCAAAGAACTAAGTAAACCAACCACAGACACTGGCGGAAGCCTCAGCAAGTAGACAACTAAAGCTCCCAAGTTGAAGAGAATTCTTTTAAGATAACATATTCAGACACAAAAGGGAAGAAGGGAAAAGCAGCCCAGTGAGCAGTAAGAGATTCCACAAAATGAACGAATATTCAAATGAGTGTCTTAGAAAAGAGGGGTGGGACCCAGAAAACCTAATTGATGAAATAACAGCAATAAACAACTGAAATCTTAAGAAAACTATGGACAATCAGGTCTGGAGGCTCAGAAGACCACACAAAGACATAGTGGGGTGAAACACAAGGACTCAATAGCTATTCATCGTTGCCTAGGTATGCACTGTAGAAACACATCAGCATATTTCATATAGAGATCTTCCTATCTTAACGAAATCATTTATTTTCTAAAGGTATAATAACACAAATACCTAAATATGTAAAGAATGTAGCCGTGAGAAGGTCAGTGTCAAGAGAAGTATCATTTATCATCTGAGAACTGCCAGCAAGAACAAGGAGCTTACTACCCAATCAGACCCCATAGAGCAAGGAGCTTACTACCCAATCAGACTCCATATCCACAATATTACCGATAAGAACAGCAACAGAAAAAAGTAGACACTCACACTCACTTTAAAATATCACTGTGAACGCTGTTTATTGGTTTTAAATTATAAAAGAGCACTGGCTGCGCTAACGGAATAAGTCATGTCTTAAATAAAGACACAATATGACCTTATCAAACCTCAAAAATGAGTTGATCATTTTTGAAGCCATAAAGAAAACGAGTGAAACTTTGGGTGTGTTTCATGTTGCATACGGACCTCTCCTCTTCCCGGATTGTTCTACCATGTCACTCTACTCTTCTGCGGCTGCTATTTAGAAGTATGACAGTAGCTTGAGAAACAGGAAGTGCAAAGAAGCAGATCGTGGTCATGAAGACAACAGGGGCGCTCACTGATGTTGAAGAAGGTATCAACAACATAAGAGATGTTGACAGCCCATTTGTTTCCCTGGCTTTACCTTCAACACTTCAAACAACAACAACAACAACATTAACAACAACAAAAACCAAGTGCCTTTCATGTAGACAATAGGTCCAGATCACCCAAGACTTGAAGAAACCTACCCCGAGTTTAAGTCTTTTCTAAAACTTTTTTTAACTGTAGGAAAGAGTTGGTGGACTATCTGTCAGGCATAAGTGTAAAGCTTATGAGGTTTTAAGACTACCAATTCCTTCCTAATAGCCAATGTGTCTCTACCAGGTGCCTTAAACCACCCAAAAACTATACCAATTTCTACACTGCCAGAGTGTGGCTCATTCCAAAAATCTATTGCTTGAACATCAACCATTCGCCACTTGAAATAAATGTACTGGACAAGCAACCTTCTACACATGCAGACAGTACCATGGTGAACACAATGATCAAATCCTCAGCTCACTCAGAGGGTAGAGCCATGGCAGAGAACATCCAGCATGTACTTGACTGACCTGCATGTAATGTTTAGCACACAAGCATCCTATGAATGGATAGAAGTTCAACATAGGTATGAAATAATAAAGTTGGTCCTCAAGATTAAATAATAAGAACTGCTCCACTACTTTCCAGATTTGCTTTAATATGTGACCTCATAACTGGGTGACATCACCCTCTTCCTTTGGTCTGGGCATCTCCTAATTGTGTGTATTACTCTGCCTCAAATCAACCCCAAGTTTAAAGGGGGAGTCAGTTCTAAAGGCTGTTGTTGGATGGGGGAGGAGAGTATACACTTCCTGCTCTGCCTTTCAAGCTGGGCAGCCCAGAACAGAAACAGAGAGAAAACATACTTCTTGCTCAAGAGCCTGCTTACCTGAACTGCACACAGAAGCTACGTTTTCATTCCTGGGACTAAGAATAGGAACACACAGCTGAACGAAGCTCTGGTTGCAGGTTAATTCCTCAATTCTAACCAGTATGATTAATTAAGAAATCCTTCACTCTGCTTTTGTGCTTAGAAAAAATTAATTTAAAAATTAGACAGAGGACCTAAAAGGTGGGGGGAGGGATGCTTAAAACTACTGCAGCTTGCCTATATAAACATCTGGGACATTGGCACTTTCTTCTAGCTTTATATTCAGTCAGCTTTTCACAAAGCCCCATGCACAAGAAGGTTACTCTAAATTCCAGGAAAATGAGGACTTATCTGCCATACGATTAGCTGTAAAGACATCTCTATCTACAACATCCTCTCCTTAAGTTTTTGAGAATTTTATACATGAGTACTGGACATAAAGAATTTTTACCCCTCCCCTTTCTACTCCAATGCTTCCTGTTAGCAGTCCTCTGTAGACTTGGAACGAATATCATCTGCAGAAGTTCTTACCCTCCTATGATGTATTACACTCCCCTAAGAAGGGATGATAAAGGCATATGACTGTTTCCCCCAAATGGCTGGCATGCTGAAGGGCAAGCGTATGGAGAGGAGCCAGTGAGGTATTGATTAATCAGAAGAACAGTTAAGGCAGCACTAGTACACAGTGGAGTTTCCAGTGTGTAGGATTTGAATAGAATATAAGTGCTGAGTCATGTGTGTGGGGAACTGTGGGCTGAAGCCTGTTGTTTGGTTAAGCCGACATGGTTGTGCTGCCTTTTATATGTGTTTCTACACACAGGCAAATGCTACTTTCAGCTTCCTATAAACAGTCGTTGCCCCCAGCTTCCCATAGACCAATGCTACTCCTAGCTTCAACAGAAGAAGCCTCTCTCTTCGGTGAACAGCAGTGAATGCAGAGACTCATAGCTATTCAAGACGCTGACATCAGGCACAAGTGAGCGCTCAGTCCCAGACAAACCATTCAAACTATCCTTTTGAAAGCATCTTCTGGTCAAGACCCAGCCACTGCAGCCTTGACCTCACAGTAGCTGTGGATACCTGCACCAGGACTGCATAAGGACTGGTCCCTCCACAGTCAGGCATGGTTGGAGGAAAGCCCCATGGCGATTCTGCCTCTCATTTCTTAACTATTTGAAACTGGCAGACAGACTCAGTAGAATGAAAATCACTGCCTTTAGCTATGTTCCCACTGATGACCCAACCAGGCTCCTGTGGACTGCTTCAAGCCATCCTTAGACGACCCTGGAAATGGGTTACTAACCCAAAATTCCTGATTTGGGGAAAGGGACTGATAAATAGGGCTAGGAGTTGATGGAGAGAGGAGGGAGAGAGGAGAAGATGAGTGAGCAAGAGGGAAATCACAGTATAGTATACACATTCATGGAACTGTCTAGTAACAAAATTAATAAAAAGGAAAGAAAAATTATAGAACAGATTGGACTTAGGGGCCCTCAACACCTTTACTAAAGCAGATGAATGTCCTCAACATATTAAGTTAGCAATTACCTACAGAAATTAGAACATCATATAGAGGAAGGCTTGCAATAAAGAGACAGAAATAATGATCAGATACTATCTTTCTGATACACTCCACTAATCTTGTTTTCCTTTTAAAATCTTTTTAATCTACTAAAGTACATGGGTAACAGAACTAACCAACCTTAGTTGTATTTGTGTATGTATATATGTAGAATTCTTTCAGCAAACAGTGAGGGAGATAACGAGCTAAATACTTGGCACCTTTGTGTACATTCTTAAAATTGTGTATGTCCAGCCCATTCCAGCCATTGGCTGTGAGTGTTTTAAAAGAAAACTTGGTGTGGGGATGTATCACTGACAAAGTGCTTCTTAGGTACACATGAGGACTGGAGTTCAGACTCACAGTATCCATGTGAAAGCTTGATTCCCAGATGCATGCCTGTCATCTCAGAACGGGGGAGGTATGTAGAATGAGATAATAGAATAAAATAAAGAATAGAATAAAAAAAATCTCAAAATAAATAAATAAAAGTCATTAGGCGAGGAAACTATTCAGAAACTGATTCTATAGTGATCTTACGTAGAAGATTCTAGGCAGCCAGTCCAATGCTCAAAGAAATACTAAGTTCTTTACATACTCTCTAAACCAGAACAGGATTCCACAGCCTGCTGTTCAATATGATTGTAAAGGCCACCCTGGGGTCACAGCATTAAGGAAAACAGCAGACCTAACAGAAACCATGCAGGCTGGAGGAGGCCACTTTAAAAATGATGTCAAGGACCTAAAAATGGCATTCTCTGACCTTTGCAGATCAGGTGCCCTTTCTGTCCTGGCTCTAGCACCTGGTCAAGCATCCTACTCCTAGATTTCTCCCATGGAGAAGAATAAATGTCACTAAGGGACTACTAATTTTAAGGACCCAGACTCAGATAAAATATATCACATGAAAATAAGCAGACTCACCGCAACTGCAGGATATTTTGAAGGAATAATAGATGACCTGATATACAATAGGGATGTCACACTTAAGACATGGAAATTTCATATGTCCTTGGCTGGGGTTCATAGACTGTGGCAGTTCTTTAACGGGAGTATCTGGGATGTGAGGGCATGCATATAAAGGTCCCTCCTAGACGCTAATGTGTTAAAGCTGATGATCTTTAGGATAGTGGCCTGATCCTGAGGGCCATGACCTAACCTCGATGGAAGTATGTCACCAAGGGCTTGCCTTGGAACTTTGTTCCTGGCTCCTCCCCATCTTTGTTTGCTTTCTGGCCGCTGGGAAGCATGCAGTTCTACTTTACCGTGGCACACCACAAAGACACGGCCACAGGAGCTCAGACATAACAGGCACAAAGAGCCGTGGGCCAAAAGAAGTTAAAGCAAAGCTTCTGTCCTTGCAAGAAGAATGAAAATGGAAAACATGTGGGTCAAGGGGAAGGAAAAAGAGGAAAACCCTCCAAGAGAACTAAAGCTGCCAATGATCCTTTAACGTCCTCATAAAGTAAGTGACTCGTTCAGGTAGTCTACTTCTCTTGTGAGCAGACTGGCAATGGGCAAGCACATAGACTATGCTATTCAGAGTCATGTGTTTCAAATCGCAAGACATATGTGTAGACTCTCACTGTGCAATGTTCAGATTTGCAGCACAAAATTACAGAGAGTAGATTTTACTAAGGAGCTGCCACAACATTTTGGAAATAAAAGGTATATATGCCTTGCAATGGGGAGCATATAATGTCTGCAGTCGTTCCCGGTGATCAGAACCATCTCTGAATTCCTAACCTCCCTAGGCATGAATGCATGCAGCTGTGATCAGTCTGTACACTGTGATCTCCTGTACAGGCTGGTGAATAATCTGAAGGCACCTAGTTCATCTGACAGCTCAGAAAACACTTTCTGGAGGCCTCACCCAATCAGAACACTGCCATTTAGACAAAATGATAATAGAAAAAAGTTAGTAAAAAATAAATCATTAAAAGTCTAATGGACCTGAAAAGACTCAAGTGTCCACACATTTTAGACAGACCAGCAGGCAACACTCTTTATTTTATTATAACAGTTGAAAATCCCAATTGTGAAGTGTTAAATTAATTGGGAACAAGACTCATCCATTAAAAGCCCACCTAACGTCTAAATCAAGGACAAAGCTTTTAGCTGATGTCAGAGGAGGTGGGTGGGGGAAGCTGCTGCCCACTCTGACTCTTTGGTGGAATGTGCCAGCAAGTTCATTTCCTTGAAACAATCTGAGGTATTGTTGGAAACTGGGCTTATCAGAGAGATAAAAGAAGGATTTAAAAGTAGTGTTTTAGCTACCCGCCCCACAAGCCAGCGCCTCACTGAGAATTTGCATAATTCTGAACACAGTATGGACACAGGAGCCTGGTAACCATTTGGACTACAGATTTCTTGAGTTCCCACCTAACTTAGAATCTAGAAGTTACAAAAAACCTATCCTTTATTCTGGCTCAGAGCAGAATAATGTTTCTAAAGTGAATGTACAGCACATATTAGATCAGTATACGTTGAATGTATATATGGACCAACATAAACATGGTGGTGTATTTAAACCTATATAGGCAGAATTTATCTTGTACTTGAATATGACAGGTTTCTGCTTGTTTTGTTTTTTTTTTAATATCATTATATCTAAGTACCAGACTGGGAAAACACTTCCTCAGAAAGTACTCTGCATGATTTCCTAACTATTGCTTTGTGCTTGTTTCTAAGATAGAGATGAAATGTTATCAGTAAGCCCTGGATCAGCTAAGCAACAGCACTGTTCACCATTTCCTGTCTTGTCTGTGTGCTGTAATGAAAAGACAGATCATTGCCCTCATTCTTTAGGTCAGAAAGCATGTCTCCCTGTCTGCCTCTCTGTCTGTATCCAGAGAAGAAGAGCAGTGGACGGCAGAAATCCAAGAGCGGGACCTCCTGTCTGGCTCCTGTGTGTATCTTCCATATGACCTCCTCTGGAGTCTGCAAAAGTTTCCCGAATGAATGAGATTTATCACTTCACCTCATGGATATCAGGGCAGCAGAGCTTGGATACCAAGAACTACACTTATGGGAGCAGGAGGTGGAGTCCTGGGATGTTCTTTCATTTCCATTTTGCCACATTTTACTGCATTGACTTGGACAGAAAGATAGAAAATCCTCCATATCAATGGGAAATCAGACTTATTTTTCTGCCTCAATGTTTAAAATTTTATCTTTTCAAATTATTGGCTTTTTAATTGTAAAAACAGACTAGATAGGTATATCTTTAACCAACTACATAGAAAACAGTATTTAGAAAAATATTAGGTCTTAAAAGACAGATATGTACTCTGTGAGGTTCTGCTGGTTAGTGACCCTCCACCCCAATATAAGAATGTTGGCTGAGTCAGATATAGTAAAGAAGACAGCAAGCAAGTTCCACCAAGTCTCGGCTTCAAGTTCCTGCCTCCGGGTTCCAATCTAGAGCTCCTTCCCTGAAAACCCTTCGTGAGAGACTATGAGGTGTGAGAGGAAATCAAATCTGTCCTCCCTAGGTTGAGAGCACCTTATCACAGAAACAACACAACAGAAACTGGTACCAGGACATGGACTACAGCTATGAATAAGGGAGGAGCCTAGATGTTCACTCTTCACCTTCCAGTAACAGGTACTCTCTGCGAGAAAACCCTCATGTCAGGTGCACCATACCTGCTCAGCAGTGTGGGCGAACCCACTTACAGATATCAACTTCGGTAAGCAGCCAAAGGGCACGTGAGACTTTATCCCTCCATGTTGGCAAGTCATAAAGAAGCCAGATAAGATAGGCAATTCCTTTAAAAGTCTCAAGGCTGGGAAGACAGTTCAGTCAGTAGAGTAGTAGCCTTGTAAGGACTTGATCCCCAGGACTCACTTTAAAAAGCTGAATGTGCTGGTTGGTACACGCTTGGAATCCCAGCACATGGGAGGCAGGAGTAAGTCTAGGTAGTCAGCCTACCCTACTAAGCAAGTTCCAAGCCAGTGAGTGAACCTGTCTCATAAAGATGATCTCTCTTGAGGAAGGATACCCTATGGTGTCCTCAGGGCCTCAAATGCACATGCATACCTATGTGCATACAGCCATGCATGTAACTGCACACATGAACACACATAACCGCACACACATGGAGATACATACACTTATGCATGGACATTCAAACACACAGAGACAAGATCTGGAGTCCAGAAAATAAACTGATGACACAGAAAGCCACTGTACCTGCTCCTGAAAGATCCTGGCCAAAGGTGCACAGTCAGTCAGCTTAATGAATCGTACCACATCGGTGACCGACCACTCCAGTGGATTGCTCTCGAGAATCAGTCTCTCCTCCTCTGACTGCTTTGAATCCTGCAGGGAAGGGGGCAGGGCACTGTCACTGCACACTGAGGGGTCAGCTGCATTGTCTTAATAACCTCTGTGTCTCCACACTCCTGCACCAGAACTCCTAGCTCTCTTGGTCTCTCACTGGTCACGCAGACAGAACTCAGTCTTTATGAAGTTTCTTAGCAACCTGCCTCTGGTGACTTCTACACCTACAATGACCTGGGTATCTTCAAAAGCTCAGAAATAGTAACAACAGAAGGTATAGCAGGGCTGGGGACATAACTCAGTTGGCAAAATGCTTGCCATCCCAGTCTGAGGACCTGAGTTTGATCACCAGATCACACATGAAGAAAGAAAAGTGGAGGGGTTGGGAAGTGGAAGCAGGAGGATTCTGGGAGTTGCTGCCCAGAGACTAACCCACTATTAAGCAAACTCCAAGCATGAGATTGTCTGCCTCAAAAATATTTTTTGTAAAAAAGAAGAAAGAAAAGAGTGAATGGCATCTAAGAAATTGCATCTGAGCTAGATCCCTGGCCTTTAAGCATACCTATGAACATGCACCTGCCCTACACCACGGCATAATGATTATCAATTTTGAACTCCTAGATGTGAAAATCTAGGGCCTGACAAAGCATCTCTGACTAAAATGTGAACAGATAGTAAGGTACACAACTGGATGTATGCAAGACAGTTCACTGTCACCACTGGCTTTTGTGATAATGGCACCAAGGACGTTGGGAGCAGTTCATATATCACGTACGGGTTACAGGAGTGTCAAGTGTTCTGATTTAATATATTATGATATGAGAGAGGTGTCCCATACAGAAGAGAGGGATGCAAGGTCCAAGTGTGGAAATGGGACATGTAGAGATGGAATTTTGGGAGCCAGAACTGGAGATTAGACCCTCCCCTCCACCTGACCAGAAGCTCTGGAGGATTAAAGACACCCAGAAATGAAGATATTATTCCAACCCTGGGAACGCCTGTCTGATGTTTCCTGGCCCTCTACCAAGAGGTAAAAATCATTCTTTTGTCCTTTGACTTGGGAATTTTGACAGAGCATCTCTGGTCATTTCTGATATTTTAAAGAGGTTTTTCTGGACCACAGCCTTAACTTGACTCCATGTTCTTAAAGCTGAGCCATGCACCCTCCACTCTCTGAACTCACCTCTGATTTCTCAATCCTAACAAGTGGACCCTTGATTCTGTTATTAGAAGAAGCAGCAGTTGACACTGGGCGGCCCCTCCGTGCCCTTTCTACCGGAAGCTGCTTCAAAGCCTCTGAATTTCTCCTCAGGGTCACAGCCCTCCGTGACCGGGTTATGGGCACCTGTGCTGCTGAGGTATCTGTCTGGTAATCCCGGACCTCAAAACCAGTTTCCTCACTTGCAGTGTCCAGGGCATCTGGATCATCCTCTTCAGTTTCCTGAGAGGCAGAATGATGTGCTTAGTAGGGGTGGGTTGAAAGGGCCTTGAGTGAGCACAGTGTGACCCTCACCAATAGCCACACTGCCAGACCCTGATGCCACTTCCCTTCTTTCACAGGACAAAGCTCCTGGCAAAGTTTGTCCATGGAGGTCCCAAAATAGAGCCCAAAATACTTGTCATGCAAGCATGAGAACCTTGGTTTTATCCCCAGAAGCCACGTGGAAAAGCTAGGAATTGGGAAGGTGGAGCCAGGTGGAGCCCTGGGATTTGCTGGTCAATCGGCTTAGCAAAAAATGATGAGTTCCAGGGAAAAGTAAGAGACTTACCTCAAGAACAACAGCAGGTAACACAAAAATCCAAGGTGGATCCGTTCCCAAGGAATGACAACTGAGGTTTACCTCCGTTCTTAGAATGCTTGTACATCCCCCCACCCCAAGACCCACCCTCCCACACACGCGCCTGCGCAAAATTCAAGGGCACTCCCTCCTACATCGAGAGATGTCTCAAAACTGCAAGGGATAGGTTGTAGCTCAATGGTAGAGTGCTTGCCTAGCATCCCCCAAAACAACCAAACAGGGCAGGCAAAAGTGCATGTTGCACAAACCAGACAACCTGATTCTGATTCTGGGATCACACAGTGGGAAGGGGACAACAGACTCTCAAAAGTGGTTTCTACCCTCCACGAGTGCAGCACAGCAAGCATACGTCAGAGTTCTCATCCTCCCTGTCCTCTCCCCCCTCCCCTTCCACCCTCTGTCTTGCTCCCACACCCACATAAATAATAAATTAAATTAGAAATCAAACCAAACTCTTTAATGGCAGCGTACCTGCGCAGAGATAGCCACAGGGATGGCCACAGCAGCAGATTTCCGTCTCTTCTGCACATAGATTGATTTCCGCCGTTTCCTTCTCCTAGTTGGTTTTGGTGCACTTACGATGTTGCTGTCTCCAAGTGGAGGTTTAATGATTCTCTTTCTTTTTCCGTAATAATAGGCTACAGGGAGGAAGACAGTTTTACTAAGAGTATAACCATTTGATAGATTCCTCATAGAGCCATACAGCCCACTGGGAGATCACTGCTCTCACTAGTCCCAATTCTAACCAACAGCTATTTTGGTTTGTTTGTTTTTCCCCCGCCACTCTATCTCAATTTTCAGTGACAGCAATATTCACTCAGATGGATCTTAGCCTTTTGAAATTTGGTGAAATGAGATCCAGAATCATCTTTTAGTTCACTTGTAGGTCACAATGCGGACCCCATCTCCCTTTTGTCCAGGGACTACAGAAGAACCTATTTATAAGGTCAACATTCAAGCCAACTGAAGTCCTTGGTCAAGTCAGTTACCTTGAAGAGCAGTAGCTACTCAGTGAACCTTGCTGGCCCTTGCACTGCTCAAGGTAAGGTGATGTAGGAACAAACAGGGAGGTGTGAGCATCCTGGGGATAGAGTAAGTGATAGAGGGAGCCTAAATCACAAAGGGACTTTCTAGGTGATGCTTAAGGTTCATTGTCAATTTGGCAGACTTTAGAATCACCTGGGAAGGGCCTGTGGCAGATCAGGTGGGGAGTTATTTTGACTTGATTAATTGAGGAGGGAAGTGAGTTGGCAAGCTGACTCCTTGCATCCTATTCCATCTGATTACGGATGTGTCATGACTACCCCTCTCAAGTCCCTGCCTTCTTTGCCATGGTGAACTGTAACTTGGAAGTGTGCGCCAAAATAAATCCCCATCCCCGTAAGTTGTTTTTGTCAGTTCATTTAATCAACCACAGCAACAAAACAACTAAGACACCTTGTCTCTAAACAACAAGGTCTGTGGATGGGGCTCAGTGGCAAAATGCTTGTCTGGCTTGAGCAAGACTGGGTTCTATGCCAGAGACTGGGAGCAGAAGGTTAATTTGCCAAGTCTCTCTCTCTCTCTCTCTCTCTGTGTGTGTGTGTGTGTGTGTGTTACACGGGTTTGGTGTCTTTCTCTCTGTGGACATAAGAGCCACACTATGACAAGTACTCCAACCATTTTCATCCTCTTGGTTCCAACAAAGCAGTTGCTACACCACAGGTGGCTGTGCTTCAGTGCACTGACCACACTGTGTGGGTCCTTCGACTCTAGGTCTAGGTGGCTGGAACCTAGGCTGGTAGAGCCAACTTCTTTGTCATGTCCCCAGGACCAGAGATGACTAAGGGAAGATTAGGAAGCTCAGAAGCTGTAGACTGGAGTTGTCAGAGCTTGAGATGTCTGGTATAGAGGCTTCTACAGTGGTAAAGGCTACCAGGGTGGAAGAAAAAAGTTCTCAGAACAGAAGAAGTGAATGGCAGTGGGAGGCTGTCTCTGTAAGGCCGAGTGGTGTGGTGGGGGATGGCAGCCACAAGCATTACAGGTTGGGAAAATGGGACCATCTCAGAGTCCTGTAGAGCAGTGGCAAAGCAAAGGCAGCTGGGAAGGCAGGGAGATGGCTTCTGAATCCTCTGGTGACGTGCCTGAGAGAGTGCTGAGGGAATGATCTAAGGAGAGGAGAAGCAGACAGGGTCTGTGCAGAAAGAAAACTTCCCAGAGACTTTCTTGCTTGGGATGAAAGAACCACTGGCCAGCACTGAAGGACTCATTCATATCTGTAATTCCAGCACAAAAGGACAGAGGCAGGAGGAGCTCAGAGTGTGAAGCCAGCCCAGGTCACACAGTGAGTTTTAGGCTAGCCTTGGTTACAGAAGAAAGAGACCATGTATCAAAACCAAACCAAACCAAACAAACAAACAGAACCTCAAAAAGTATTGTCATTACAAATCCTGGGTTTATACCAGTACATGAAATTAATTAGTTAGAATCGCTAAACATTACCAATAATCTATTTATAATGTGTTCTTTCACACACACAGCTTAGGAATCAGTTGGTCCTCTGAAGTTCTCACTTCTTCTTGCCCAAACCGTCTAGTGACAATCCCCCCTTGTTTGATGCATCCCATCCCCTTCTTATATCAGGCTAAAACATACATGGATCGGCAACAGCAAATCTTAAAGAGTTCTCCAGGTACTCACATGAAGAACTCTGCAAAGAGTTAAAAAGGAAAACAAGACAAACAGACAACAACCAAGCAAACGAATAAGCATCCAAGTGCAGCCCAGTAGGGCTCAGGCATGCCGGGTGTCTTTGCCTTCCTTTGTACTCACTGTATTTGGTTTTGGTGTAGATAGAACAGTTCTCCGGGCAGGTTTCAGAGATCAACACAGGGCTGAGTAAGTTTGGACAGCATTCCAACTTGGCACAAACTTGCCGGCAGAAATTTGATACTTGGTCTGCTGTCTGCACGATCTTGACCACGGCCCTGTATGTTCTGCCTCGGTATCTGGACAATAACAGACAGGGTAGAAACGGTGAGTTCATTTTCATACTGTAAGGCTGGCAGGTGTGTCTGATCTTTTTGGCACTGTGACAGATAACAGGTACTGTCACCTACAAAGTTCCCTTGAGAACTGCACATGAAGCTATTTGTTTTTTCTTTAATCCATCTTAAAATGGCATGATGGTCTGGAGAGAAGGCTCAGTGATTCTCTTAGCATAGGCTGTACTTCCAGAGAAAGGAGCTGGGATCCTAGCACCCATAAGGTGACTCACCGCTATCTATAACTCCTGTTCTAGAGAGTCTTACCCCCTCTTTTGGCCTCAGAGGACATTGCAGGCGTATGGTACACAGGTGTACATTCAAGCAAAACACCAACACATATAAAATAAAAATAAATACATACATATAAAATAAAAATGAATACATATTTTTTTAAAAAATACAAAGTTTCAAGTAAGTTTGTGATTAAGTGTTGGGCCTCATTTATAGCTATCTTGGGGTGCATGCATCCTAAGGGTCAGGGGCTGGAGACACACAGCATTGTTAAGGTTTGAATCTGAGGTATCCCCTAAAGGTGTTACGTGTGTGGATGCCAGCCTTGGGGTTTTGGGGAAATGACTGGATCACGAGGTGTCTACTGATCAGCAGAGTGACTTCTCAGTGGATTCATACATTGATGGCATCACTGAGAGAAGCTAGAGACTTTGGGGGTGAGACCTAGTTGGAAACAATGAGTCACTGGGGCATGCCTCTATTTTGTCACTAGTCCATTTTGATCATTCACACATTGTCCACGAGGTGAGCAGCTATGTGCCACCATTCATTCCCCGCCAAGCTGTTCTGCCAAGGACTGAAACTTCAGAATCTCTGAGCCCAAACCAGGGCTTCCTCCCATGTTTTCCTCAGGGTGGGCATGTTGTCACCTCAACGGCAATAACAAAACCAGACCAGATCAAGTGTATTACCAAAGTGAGATCTCTATTTTCTAATAACGTAGTGCACTGTGTGTGACATCTATTTTCTCTCTATAATTTCTTAGAATCTCACTGGGAATATGTTAGAGAATTATTTTCTGGTGGGCACAAAGAGCATTGTAATAGTACTTGAACCTAAAGATTTCTGAGTGACAGGCTCTGACCATGTTAAACATAGCCTCAGAGTCAAGCTTAGGATGGCATAGTCTATAGCATAGCACTGCATGGAATAGCATAGCATATATGTAACTGTCATGGTCCTCAGAATGAAGCTAATGAGATCTAATGGGTATTCTTTAGTTTTTGAAGGTGTGAGTGCATACTGGATGGTGAATATGCTTTGAAAAACTGTGCAAAGTCAAATCATTGAAAGTGACATCTTTTATCAAGATGGCACAGTGCATTGTTGAAATAAGGGACAATCTCCATTATTCATGAATGGCATCTGTGCAGCACAGTGACCAGGCAAGCAAGGTCACAATCAAGGGAAGCATACTTTTAAAACAAAACAAAGCCCTTCATGAAGTCCTATAAAATCATCCTTCCACTTGTGCGACCCTGGGATGGAGGATACTAGCAGCTTTGGTGTCCACAGAACCAAAAGTGACCAACACAAGCGACTTCAGTGATAGGCTTTGGTATGGTAGAAGTCTCAAAGGATCCATACAGAGTAGGAAACTCCTTCACCATAACCTGACCATTACGGTAACCATTTCTGCCTCTGCCCAGGTTGCCAGAGTGATAGGTGGCTCTGTAAATCCACTTCTGGAGACATCATCTACTCTCCTGTTCTGCTCACTGTGGTTTTAGTTCACTCTCAAGTGCAACTAATCCTTTCTTGAAACATGTCTGGGGACCCAAATCTCAAACAAATGAGGTCACAGAGCCCAGAGGACATGTTCCAAGAATGGATACTCTAAGATAAGGACACCGTCAAAATCAGCAGCTAAAACCCGTGATCCAGGGCTAGTGTGGGAGCTGCTTTTGCAGGGAACCCACGTTCAGTTCCCAGTACCACCATCAGGCAACACACTACCCCTTGTACATCTCCTTCCGGCAGGATCCAGTGCCTCGAGTCGTCATGGGTAACTGTATTCATGTGCATATATTACCCTGTCCAAATATACACATATTAATAAAATAAAATATAATAATGTTCTTAAAACCTTGATCTGGATCACAAAGACAAATGTGCAGATAGAAATAAAGAAGAAAAAAAAGCTACTACCAAGTAGATTTCATCTTGATTCTTAAAATTCAATGTCTTCCTGAAATCTCCAATGTTTTCCCTAATAAGCCATTTTTCAAAGTCTCAACATCAAAGCAAGCCAGAAAACTCTAACTTGAAAAAGTACTTGATAGGATCAGAGGTGAGGAGAACACAACATCTGTCCCAACACCAGGAGTAACTGGGACCAGCAGGAACCAGGGTACCAAGAACCCCGCCTGACCAGTGGCAAGGGCTCCTTCGGGTTCTAAGTCGGTGCCCTATGCAGACCTTGGGCGCAAAATCAGCAGCCAGTCCCACAACACCCAGAGCAAACTCCACTCCTAGGTGCTCTAACACACCCAGGAGCACAGAAGCACAGGAGCACAAGAGCTTGGTCACACCAGGATCTCAGGGTCCCAGAGGCAGCTTGATGTCTTTGAGCTCTGACACACCCAGGATCTCAGGATTACAGGATCTCAGGATCACAGGATTCCAGAATCACAGGATCCCAGAGACACCTGGACTCTGAGGAGTTCTGACACAAACAGGATCACAGAAAAGACAGGCTCTGGTCAGATATAGTGAGGGCAGGTAGCACTAGAGATAACCAGATATTGGGAGGCATACGCAACAGAAACAAAGGTTACTTGGCATCATTAGAACCCAGTTCTCCCACCATAGCAAGTCCTGGATACTCCTTCACACCGGAAAAGCAAGATTTGAATAAAATCACTTCTCATGATGATGATAGAGGACTTTTTAAAGGCCATAATTAACTCCCTTAAGGAAATATAGGAGAACACAGGTAAACAGATAGAAGCCTTTAAAGAGGAAACACAAAAATCTCTTAAAGAATTACAGGAAAACACAACCAAACAGGTGAGGGAATTAAACAAGACCATCCAGGATCTAAAAATAGAAACAGAAACAATAAAGAAGTCACAAAGGGAGACAACCCTGGAGTTAGAAAACATAGGGAAGAGATCAGGAGTCATAGATGCAAGCATCACCAACAGAATACAAGAGACAGAAGAGAGAATCTCAGGTGCAGAAGATACCATAGAAAACATTGACACAACAGTCAAAGAAAATGCAAAAAGCTAAAAGCTCCTAACCCAAAACATCCAGGAAATCCAAGACACAATAGGAAGACCAAACCTAAGAATAATAGGTATAGAAGAGAGTGAAGATTCTGATCTTTAAGGGCCAGTATATCTACAACAAAACTATATAAGAAAACTTTCCTAACCTAAAGAAAGAGATGCCCATAAATATACAAGAAGCCTATGGAACTCCAAATAGACTGGACCAGAAAAGAAATTCCCCCATCACATAATAATCAAAACACTAAATGCACTAAACAAAGAATATTAAAAGCAATAAGGGAGAAAGGTCAAGTAACATATAAAGGCAGACCTATCAGAATTACACCAGACTTCTCACCACAAACTATGAAAGCTTGAAGATCCTGGGCAGATGTCATACAGACCCTAAGAGAACACCAATTCCAGCCCAGGCTACTATACCCAGAAAAACTCTCAATTATCATAGATGGAGAAAACAAGATATTCCATGACAAAACCAAATTTACACAATATCTTTCCACAAACCCAGCCCTTCAAAGGATAATAGATGGAAAACACCAACACAAGGAGGGAAAATACACCCTCTATAGAAAGAGCAAGGAAGTAATCTTTCAACAAACCCAAAAGAAGATAGCCACACAAACATAATTTCACCTCTAACAACAAAAATAACAGGAAGTAAGAATCACTTTTCCTTAATATCTCTTAACATCAATGGACTCAATTCCTCAATAAAAATGCATAAACTAACAGACTGGATACTTAAACAGGACCCAGCATTTTGCAGCCTATAGGAAATGCACCTCAGTAACAAAGACAGACACTACTATAGTAACAAAGACAGACACTACCTCAGAGTAAAAGGTTGAAAAACAATTTTCCAAGCAAATGGTTCCAAGAAACAAGATGGAGTAGCCACTATGCTCTAGGATGAAGAACCGACAAATGGGACCTCATAAAATTGCAAAGCTTCTGTAAAGCAAAAGACACTGCCAATAGGACAAAACAGCAACCAATAGATTTGCAAAAGATCTTTACTAATCCTACATCCGATAGAGGACTAATATTCAATATATACAAAGAACTCAAGAAATTAGACTCTAGAGAATCAAATAATCTTATTTAAAAAATGGGGTACAGAGCTAAACAAAGAATTTCAGCTGAGAAATATCAAATGGTTGAGAAGCACCTAGAGAAATGTTCAACATCCTTGGTCAGGGAAATGCAAATCAAAACAACCCTGAGATTCCACCTCACAGCAGTCAGAATGGCTAAGATCAAAAACTCAGGTAACATGATGGCGAGGATGTGGAGAAAGAGGAACACTCCTCCATTGCTGGTGGGATTGCAAACTGGTACAACCACTCTCACTGCCAACCATTGGACTGAGTGCAGGGTCCCCAATGGAGGAGTTAGAGAAAGGACTGAAGGAGCTAAAGGGGTTTGCTACCCCATAGGAAGAACAATACCAACCAAAGAGACACTCCCCCCCCCAGAGTTCCCAGGGACTAAGCCACCAACTAAGAGTACACATGGCTCCAGTTGCATATGTAGCAGAGGATGGCCTTGTTGGGCATCAATAGGAGGAAAGGTCCTTGGTCCTATGAAGGCTCGATAGATGCCCCAGTGTAGGGGAATTGAGGGTGGGGAGGCTGGAGTGAGTGGGTGGGTGGAGGAGCACCCTCATAGAAGCAGGGGGAGGGGGATGGAATAGGGGGTTCCCAGAAGGGGAGGAGGAAACCGGGAAAGGGGATAACATTTGAAATCCAAATAAAGAAAATATCCAATATAAAAAAGAAAAAGTCCTTTGTATTTATTCTCTGGCCTTTCATGTCCCTGCACCCCTGCCCTCTTCCTCTTCAACCCCTCTGATGTGTGAGGTTGGCTTTCTGTAAGGTAAGAGCTCACATCAATGCTCTGTAGACAAAGCCATGCTTTAAATCTGATGGCTTTGCTCTCAATGTTGCTTTATTTCCCTAGAACCTTCACGGACTGTAGAGAGTTGGACCTCTCTGTGGCTCAGGACAGCTGCTGGGGTACACTCTGCGGGGGGGTCTTACTTTCTTCTGCTGTTCCCAACAAGAAGAGCCCACTCTGAGGACATGGTGCATACCCATGTTTGAGGGAAGCAGAGAATATAAACTTTTTACAAGTACATTTTTTTTTCTTGTAAGTTTTTATTTATCCTGTTTGTGGCTGCCCAACTCTGCTTGAAAAGACCTTGGTATTTTGAATCTTAAGTTTCTTTGGGAAAAAATGAAATGATATGACACCAAAGGTGGGAGAAATGTAAACACCAGGTCAGTTGCCAAACTGGGGAAGGGAAACTCAAAGACATGACATGTGTATTTCCAAAGCCTACAGTGATGAAGCACATCAAGAGTCACAGGCAGAGCAGGGCCACTTCCTATGGCCAAGGAAAAAGCATCTCTCCCCCCTCCCTATGTCAGGCAGGTTCCCTGTAAATGTCTTCATAACATTTAAAGTGAGCACACAAAGTTAGGAGCTTCATTAAGAGGACTACACACATGTGTCACCATAATGTTTTATAATGAAGCCAGTGCTTTGCTAAAGCCCATCTAAATGTACTGAAATAAGAATTAGATCACAGTCCCACATGTCTGTCTAGATGATGTGGAGGTGGAAGGACTGAGCAAGAAGGGTGTAGAGTCTGGGTAGAGAGCTGTAACCCAACAAGACACTATTACTCTGGGAGTCTAGCTGTAACGGTTCAAGGCATGGTGCTGCAGGCACACAGTATTCAACCACGGCTCAGGTCTGCCTTAACTGTGCAAAGTTGCCTAGGCCCCTCCTAGGACAGCTCCTACCTAGCCAGCAACTTCATAGGAAGCAAAAAGGGCTTAGTGATTGGGTTCACGACAATCAAGATTGCCTCTCTAATCCCAGAGCTACCATAAGCTACCAATGGCAGGTACCCCTGCAGGTCTGTAGACACAAGGTTCTTCCTTCCTAAACTGCTTCTTACTGTGTGTTTACATCAGGTTTCCTGCTGTCAGAGGCCAGGGCTGCCAATGTGACTACAAGACCAGGGTGATCCAGGACAAGGATCTGGATATATTGCCACATCTGGCCTGGAGGAGGTGTCTTCAGAAAGGCCACAGCGGCCTCTGGCTGGCATCTAAGAACCTGGGCAAAGAGCAGACTCCCTGGCCAGATACAAAGCAAATTTCAGTGTCTAGAGAAACACTGCACAGGAGTCACAGAAAGCCATTCTTAGGGTCTTACTGCTTTGAAACTCCAGATGAAACACACACACTGTGACATACACACATAGTGAAAGACACACATACTGTGACATACACACATGTACACCATCACACAGACAGTCACACATTCTCTCTCTCTCTCTCTCTCTCTCTCTCTCTCTCTCTCTCTCTCTCACACACACACACACACACACACACACACAGCTACAGTTGAAACATACAGCCCCAAGCTTAAGCAAGGTTCTCCCTGAGCTATATCTCACTACTCACTACTAACACCTGCCCACATACCCTATGAGCAAGCTCCTCAGTCAGTCAGGCACTGGCTTGTATTCAGTTCATCAGATATATTTCCAGGAGTACAAATTATGACCCCCTAAGCCAGGCCAAAAAGAATTAACAAACTGGCACACAAGTCTCATAAAGTGAACATTCTCTCAGTTTGAGAATCCCTTCTCAAAGAATCCCACAGGATGCGGCAGGACTACAGCCTTCTGTTCATAACATGCAATCTTGGGTAATGTCCAAAGGAGACAAAACAGTAAGGACTCACAAAACCAGCCAGTGCCTTGGAAGAGACCAAAGAACTCTACAGAGTTAGCACAACTCGAACACAAAGTCCGATGTAGCCTTGCTGGCTCTGCCCACAAGATAAAGAGGTGGAGCAAACCTGTAACAAAAGCCTGGGGGAAGAAAAATCTGTAGATCTTCAACCCAGCTGCCCCAACACAGGCTCAAAACCACTCAAAGTAGGGATAAGATAAAAAATAAACTTTACAATATGTTGGGAACATTTCAGTGTTTCCAGATGGACAATTGTTTTAGATCCCCCTAAAGCAGAGAGTAAAATTCCCCTGTCTTAAAACTCAGAATAAAGTAGGTAGCTTGGAATATTTACATTTTTCAGAGGGAAATTTCAAGCTACAAAACATCGGCAGCAAATGTCGTCAGAATGTATTTTCCCCTTGTGGGTACAGGAGATCCGTTTTCAGACACATGCCTCGAGGAACGAGAAGGTACACCTCTTACATGTTGTCCAAACCCGGCAACCATTTGCTTAGTGGTGTGAAAGGCATGGTGGATGAGAAAGTAGGGGGAAAATACCGACAGACCACTGTGTGGGATCATGTTGGGTTTTATTTTATTTACAGATCAAAAAATCTTCTGGAAGGCACCTTTATCTTGTCAGAAAAATCTCTCTTTATTTTTCAAGAAAAATACATCTACACTCATCCACCTAGATACACACACACACACACAGCAAATGAGGGAGGACAAGATTTTGCTCTCTGGTATAGCCACAGGTAAGTTGTTCATACATCTATAAATATCTTCCTAACTGTTCTCCCTTAAGCAACATTAATGAAACTCCCAGGGTCATGAAGAAGCCAGAGGAGGCTCATGAGGAGAAGGGAGAAGAGAAAGAGGAGGGAGAGGAGGAGATAAAAGTGGAAGGATCACTCTCTGGGAAGAAGGGGATCTGAGGAGTGGGTGAGGGATAGGAAACGGTGGGGGAGGGGGTACAGGGATGAAATGGATGAAATTACATACATGGATGAAATGCCACAATAAAACTAGTTAGTATGTATAATTTATGTATGCTAATAAAGACATTTTTAAAAGGAAAAAACAGACACAGGGACTGAGGAACAGCCGGAGGAAGAAGCCTTCCAGTTTCTATCTGTGGCAGGAGACCTATGCCTGGGCCACCAGGGCTCCATAGACAAATAGTGCCAGGAGAAAGCTAGCCTCCCAGGAGTGTAGGCAAGCCTGTCTGCTCAGAGGGACCCACCGGGAATACCCAGGACACAGGGACTGAGAAGTGGTCTTCTGGTTTCTTTCAGTAGCTGGGAGCGGATCCTGTGACACAGGGCTCCATACTCAAACAGTGCCAGGAGAGAGCTGCTACCCCAGGAGTGCTGACACACCTTCAAGCACAGGCAAGACCACCACTTCTGTACAAATTCACTGGATCAAGAGGGACCCATGCAGAGCCAGCAGGACACAGGAAACAAGGGACAGCTGGGGGACAAGATTCTTCTGGATTGTGTCTGCACCCCAGAGCTGACACTGCACCACAGCTCTCCAACCCCAAATTCCTTTCATAGATAACTGGTCTTCAAGAAGTATTAACACCGAGGCGTGCAGGAGGGACAAGACATAGTCAGAGACAGCAAGACCAGCTAACACCACAGATAACCAGATGGCCAAAAGACAAGGGCAAGAACACAAGGAACAGAAACCAAGACTACTTGGCATAATCAGAACCCATCTCTCCCACCACAGCAAGCCCTGGATACCCCAACACATCAGAAAAGGAAGACTCAGACTTAAAATCACATCTCAAGAGGATAATAGAAGATTTTAAGAAGGAAATAAATAAACTCCCTTAAAGACAAACAAGAGAACACAGGTAAACAACTGGAAACCCTTAAAGAGGACACACAAAAATCCCTTAAAGAATTACAGGAAAATGCAATCAAACAGACAAAGGAAATGAACAAAGCCATCCAGGAACTAAAAATAGAAATAGAAACAATAAGGAAATCACAAAGGGAGACAACCCTGGAGTTAGAAAACCTAGGAAAGAGATCAGGAGTCATAGATGCAAGCATCACCAACAGAATACAAGAGATAGAACAGAGAATCTCAGGTGCAGAAGATACCATAGAAAACATGGACACAGCAGTCAAAGAAAACACAAAATGCAAAAAAGCTTCTAACCCAAAACATCCAGGATATCCAGGATACAATGAGAAGACAGAACCTAAGAATAATAGGTATAAAAGAGAGTGAAGATTCCCAACTTAAAGGACCAGTAAATATCTTTAACAAAATTATAGAAGAAAACTTCCCTGACCTAAAGAAAGAGATGAACATAAATGTACAAGAAGCCTACAGAACTTCAAATAGATTGGACCAGAAAAGAAATTTCTCCCATCACATAATAGTCAAAACACCAAATACACAAAATAAGGAAAGAATATTAAAATCACTAAGGGAAAAAGGTCAAGTAACATATAAAGGCAGACCTATCAGAATTACACCAGATTTCTCACCAGAGATTATGAAAGCTAGAAGATCCTGGGCAGATCTCATACAGACCCTAGGAGAACACAGATGCCAGCCCAGGCTGCTATACCCAGCAAAATTCTCAATTATCATAGATGGAGAAACCACAATATTCTATGACAAAACCAAATTTACACAATATCTTTCCACAAACCCAGCCCTACAAAGAATAATAGATGGAAAACGCCAACTCAAGGAGGGAAACTACACCCTAGAAACAGCAAGAAAGTAATCTTCAACAAGCTCAAAAGAAGATAGTCACACAAATATAAAAAATAACATCAAAAATAACAGGAAGCAACAATCACTATTTCTTAATATCTGTTAATATCAATGAACTCAATTCCCCAATAAAAAGACATAGACTGACAGACTGAATCCATAAAAACCATGGATTTGCTGCATCCATGAAAAGCACCTTCATGTTAAAGACAAACACTACCTCAGAGAAAAGGGCTAGAAAACAATTTTCCAGGCAACTGTCCCAAGAAACAGGCTGGAGTAGCCATTCTAATATCAGATAAAATTGACTCTCACCCAAAAGTCATCAAAAAAGATAAAGAAGGACACTTCATACTTGTCAAAGAAAAATTCTACCAAGAAGAACTCTCACTTCTGAACATCTATGCCCGAATGCAAGGACACCCACATTGGTAAAAGAAACTTTACTAAAGTTCAAAGCACACATTGCACCTCACACAATAATAGTGGGAGACTTCAACACACCACTATCATCAATGGACAGATCTTAGAAACAAAAACTAAACAGAGACACAGTGAAACTAATAGATGTTATGAACCAAATGGATTTAACAGATATCTATAGAACATTTCATCCTAAATCAAAAGAATATAACTTTTTCTCAGCATCTCATGGTACCTTCTCGAAAACTGATCATATAATTGGTCACAAAAATACCACAACAGATATAAGAAGATTGAAATTACACCCTTCACAATAGTCACAAACAATATAAAATATCTTGGTGTGACTCTAACCAAACAAGTGAAATTTCTGTATGACAAGAACTTCAAGTCTCTGAAGAAAGAAATCAAAGAAGACCTCAGAAGATGGAAAGATCTCCCATGCACAAGGATTGGCAGGATTAATATAGTAAAAATAGCCATCCTGCTGAAAGCAATCTACAAATTCAATGCAATCCCCATCAAAATTCCAACTCAATTCTTCATAGACTTAGAAAGAGCAATTCTCAAATTCATTTGGAATAACAAAAAACCCAGGATAGCAAAAACTATTCACAACAATAAAAGAACTTCTGGGGGAATCAGGCTCCCTGACATCAAGCTGTACTACAGAGCAGTAGTGATAAAAACTGCATGATACTGGTACAGTGACAGGCAGCTAGATCAATGGAATAGAATTGAAGACCCAGAAATGACCCACACACTTATGGTCACTTGATCTTTGACAAAGGAGCTAAAACCATCCGGTTGGAAAAAGACAGCATTTTCAACAAATGGTGCTGGTTCAATTGGCAGTCTACATGCAGAAGAATGCAAATTGATCCATTCCTATCTCCCTGTACAATGCTCGAGTCCAAGTGGATCAAGGATCTACACATAAAACCAGATACACTGAATCTAATAGAAAAAAAAAAATGGGGAAAAGTCTTGAACACATGGGCACAGGGGAAAAGTTCCTGAACAGAAACCAATGGCTTGTGCTCTAAGATCAAGAATTGACAAATGGGACCTCATAAAATTACAAAGCTTCTGTAAGACAAAGGACACTGTAATTAGGACAAAAGGGCAACCTACAGATTGGGAAAAGATCTTTACCAATCCTACATCCGATAGAGGGCTAAAATCCAATATATACAAAGAACTCAAGAAATTAGACTCCAGAGATCCAAATAACCCTATCAAAAAATGGGGAACAGAGCTAACAGAGAATTCTCAACTGAGGAAACTCATAGGGCTGAGAAGCACCTAAAGAAATGTTCAACATCCTTAGTCATCCGGGAAATGCAAATCAAAACAACCCTGAGATTCCACCTCAGACCAGTCAGAATGGCTAAGATCAAAAACTCAGGTGACAGCAGATGCTGGCAAGGATGTGGAGAAAGAGGAACACTGCTGGTGGGATTGCAAGATGGTACAACCACTCTGGAAATCAGTTTGGCGGACCCTCAGAAAATTGGACATAATACTACCTGAGGACCCAGCTATTCCACTCCTGGGCATATACCCAGAAGATGCTCCAACATGTAATATAGACACGTGCTCCACTATGTTCATAGTAGCCATATTTATAATAGCCAGAAACTTGAAACAACCCAGATGTCCCTCCACAGAGGAATGGATACAGAAAATGTGGTATATTTACACAATGGAATACTACTCAGCTATTAAAAACAATGACTTCATGAAATTCACAGGCAAATGGATGGAACTTGAAAATATCATCCTGAGCGAGGTAGCTCAGTCACAAAAGAATGAACACAGTATGTACTCACTGATAAGTGGATATTAGCCCAAAAGTTCGGAATACCCAAGAGTCACTTCACAGCAACAGTTGGGCTGAATGTGAGGTCCCAGATGGAGGAGTTGGAGAAGGGAATGAAGGAGCTGAGGGAGTTTGCAGCCCCAGGGAGGGAGCAACAGTGGCAATTGGCCTGACCCCCCAGTGCTCCAGCAGACTGGGTCACCAACAAAAGAATATACATGGAGGAATCCATGGTACTGGCCTCATATGTGGCAGAGGAGGGTCTTGTTGGCCATCAGGGGGAGGAGAGGCCCTTGGGTCTGAGAATGTTAGATGTGCCAGTATAAGGGAATGCCAGGGAGGGAAGTGGAGAGTGGGTGGGTGGGGGAGTGGGGGAGTACCCCCATCGTGGCAGGGGGAGGAGGTAGGGAATAGGTTCCAAAATGGAGGCCTGGAAAGGGAGAAACATGTGAAATGTAAATAAAGTATCAAAAAAATTTTAAATATACATCAAAAGGGGGGGAGGGGGCAATGACAGAAGCCAAGTGACAACAAGCACTTCCCCCTAGGGGGTGGGTAGTTATCTCAGGTCCTCAGCTCCCAATGACACTGTAACATTTTAGTTCAGCTCATACAATAAACAGGGCTACAATCTCAAAATCCAGGTCTAACCTCTACTAAATTAATTCATTCATGACAGAGATTATACCTGCCTTTCAGTGCAGGGGAAGAGGCTGGCTCACTCTCCAATCATCTCCCATTTGCATGGAGAGAAACACAGCCATGTTGTCAGGATCTAGAAAGTTGTCATTTGCTAAGAGAGGCAAAGATGTGACACAGCAGACAGGGCTGTCACCGGGGCTCCTGCTGACAGTATGCTGCCATCATTAGCAGCTGCTTAGAGGAGATGCTATGATCAGGCAAGGAGAAACCCCCACACAGACAGGCATTTCCCTCTGAGAAGAGATGCCTTGTAAGGTTTGCTGAGAACCTCCCTGCCATCCTAGATAGAAGAGATAATATGTTGCCTTTGTAAATGAGGAGGCTGGAAAGCAAGGTGTCTGTTTCAATTCTATCAGGCTGGATTTAATAAAAGCTTCCATCGACTCGGTAACATGAAAATAAGTGCAAACACTTGCAAAATGAACTCTTCCTGTCAGGGCATAAGTTTCTGGCTGATTTAGGAAGAGCAATGCTTTTAATGAGATTTAAGATGTTTGTGCTCTGGTTATTTCCGTAGGCCTTAGGTGCCTCTGGGACAGTGAGTAGTACAGGAAAGTTTGAAAGTGAGAAGTAAGGATTTCTCTACATAAACACTTACCAGAGTCACCCTAACAGGATTCTAGATAAAAAATGCTCTGTTACGGCAGACCAGTCCCCCCTTATAGAACACAGAAGATGGAACGTTAAAAGGAACGACCTTGCTTTGTTTCTTCTGTGCTATGGGTGAAGCTCATGTAAGGGTCTCTTGGAATAATGCCGTGTCATTTTGTCCTTGCCTTTCCTCGTTGGGAAAATAAACCCTCTCCTTATTGTCCTTCCCCTGTGATTAGGCAGGGCATCATTGGCTCATAAAGGCCTTTTACGGAATTGAACATGGTGTGGCTGATCTAAACAGACACCAGGAATCCTGAGTGGGTAGCTGACCATAAACTGTGCCACCAGCCACATCCACAGTGTTGGGAAGGTCCAGTAATCAAGGAATGACAGTGGCCATTCGAGTCTCCATCACAGCTTGGACATAGTGTATCGCTGCATACCTGCAAACCCAGCACAGGGGAGGTGTGAGCAGGAGCATCAGAGGGGTAAGGTCATCCTTGACTATCTCTGTGGCCACATGGAAACCCACGAAAAGCAGCCAAGCCTTCTCAGACACTAAGCAACACTCAGCACCAGAGTAAGGGACTCTTCCTGAGGCCTCCTCTATAATCTTGAGCAGGCGTGTCAGCGTGCCTACTAAAGCCTTCAGCCCCATCTACTCGAGAAACTGAGGCAAGAGGATCTCAAGTTCACGTGCACGGCCAGACAGAACAACTTGGTGAGGTTTGCCGCATACTAAGATTTAAATAGGCTGGGTTGCCTAACAGAGACCCTGGCTTTGACAATCTTATCAAAAGGAAATAAGGAGAGAAACAAGAAGAAAGTGGGGGAAAACCAAGCCTTGTCATCTTCCCAAGTTCCAAATCAAAGCAACACGTGAACCCAGCGTTCATGGCCATTCCATTTAATGCAAGCCAAAGGGACGTGTCAGTTTCTTCAAACTTCAATTTCTTTCTATTCCAAAGCAGAGAACATTTTATTTGGTATGAACGGGTCACGATAGCAAATACCAAAAGTTGCTGACAAGCATCCTGACATGATTGACAGGAGACAACACTTCCATTTTATGTTTTTCTCCTTTCTAGTAGGTCATCCATTGGCTTATAAATCCAAGTTTTGATTCTGAATGTTTAACCATTAAAATGTATTATTAATTAAGGGGCGGGGGAGTTGACTCCATTGGTAAAATGCTTGCCTTGCAAGCCCAAGGACCTGAGTTCAAGCTCTAAAAGCCATGTAAAGAAGCCAGATGGGGTGATGTATGCTTGTATACCTGAAGCTGGGGACATGGAAACAGGAGGGTATCGGAGCGTGCTGTCCCGTCAGCCTAGTCTACCTGGAAAATGAGATAATCTGTTTTTTTAAAAACCACCTGAATGTCATATGTGGGTGTTCTTTGACCTCTATACATACTTGCAGGCACACACACACCTGCACATATATAACGCACATATATACATACCAACATGTGTGTGCAAGAATACTAGTTAAGCAAATCTGCATTTCATATTAGTAATCTTAATGCTTAAGGCAGCTCAGTATAACAGAAATGCCACTGTTACAATTTGGGTATGAAATGTTCCTCGGAGGACAATTTATTAAGCATGTGGTCCTTAATAGATAGTTTTATTTTAGGAGGTGGCAGAGACTTCAGAAGGTGGCACTGAGCTGGCACAGATAGTTTGCTGGTGGAGTGTCTTGGAAGATGATCCCTAATTAGCTCATCTCTCTTTTCTCCTGTCCAGTATGTTGTAAACAGTCTCTGCCATAATGTCACCCTGCCACAACATAGACCTAGAAAGGTAGCCAGGTGAGCATGGGCTGAACTTGAACCAACAAGGAAAAACAAATCTGTGACTCCCTAAATTGCTTTTATTAAGTATTCTGGAGATACTAAAACTAACCCAGGCAGGAAATCTACACGTAGCACATGGAGGTGTGATGCAACAGCCCTTCCTTTTGTTTCTGTTTGACTGGGGAATATCAAACCAAGGAGTGGGGAGTTTTGAAACAGCAGGGGAAATATGGCCAACTCCTCCGTTTCCCAAAACTAAGGACACTTACTTTGCCTTGAGTATCTCCTCCTGGAAATTCCACTCTGGATCTTCCACCAGCTGTAATTCTCTCAAGACCCTCCCGGGCTTGTAGGCTGCATTGGTAATCATGGTAAGAATCTGTCAGGAAGAAGACGCCACAATGAAGCGCAATTGTGTCAACTCCTGTTGAATTTAACAAGGATGTGTTGATCGCTCTTGACAAGAGGTTTTCATTAAGTGTTGCAGGTTCTGATGAAGTGTGAAAGAATTCTCGGTGGGGCAACAGGGAACTAACTCACTATCTAGGAAATATAAAACCTAGCCATTCTGGCTAGGAAAGCAGAAACTTCTAGAGGGAGTGCCTGATGCTCAAAAACTCTTCAATTTGTTATTCTCCAACAGGAATACTCTTCAGTCAGGTCCTGAGATTTTCATTCTGTTTTGAAAGACCCATGGTAGGGTCTGGAGAGATGGCTCAGTGGTTCATAGTAAGTACTGCTCCTGAAGAGGACCTGTGCTTGGTCCCCAGCGCCCATATTTAGCAGACACTACTGTCTGTAATTCCCACTCCAAGGGATCCAACACCCTCTTCTACCTTCCACAAACATCTGTATCCATGTGCACATTCCCTGAAATGCAACTAATTAAACATAAAAATTCATGTTGTACTTTTTTATGTAACCAATGAAGCAAGCAATGTCTTTGAACTAACAAAGACAAATACTTGCAAATACTTCAGATACCTGTAAGGAGTGTAATGAATTCCTAAAAGTGAGTTATGGCTCGACTTATGCACATTTAATTTGACAGTGTTCTCAGGTATGCGTCGGAAGCAGTAGTCTGGACCACTTAACACCATCCAATATCATGTTTCTTCAAATAAGACACTCTTTTCCAAGTGTGAAGTCCAAGGGAATAATTAATGTGGTGACTGCCTACATCAGAGGGCCCAGAATGACCAACTATGTCCTTCCAGAGAGCCAATGGAACGGGTTCTAGAGAAATGAGGTGTTCCTGGTAATTCTCAGTGTGCCTATTGACCAAAACAATGGAGGAACCTAGAACCAACCCTGAGCACTGGCCTCTCACTAAGCAAGTCATGACTTACTAATTTTTTGTGTGTTTTAGAGATAGCATCTCTTATAGCCTAGGCTGACCTCGAACTCTGATCCTCCTGCTTCTATCTCTCAAGTGCTAAGTTTCCAGGAATGTGTTACCATGCCTACATAACTCTTAACATTCACAAGCTGTGTTATACTCCAAGCTCCTGATACCCAGATACGTTAAGCAATATGAATAAGCAAAGCAGGAAGTCGGCTGTTAAATTCCACAAAATGGCCATCTGTGGCAGCTCCTTGGGATGCTAGGGATACAGACAAGTAGGAGAATTACATGGCATTGCCCCTTCTCAAGTTTAGCTAAGTTCAGAAAAGGTATACATCAGAAAATAGTAACATCAGGCTGAAGGCACACTCTGCATGTGTGGGGCTATATACAACTCAGAGTGAGAAAAATCGTTCCAAGACGGGAAATGGGCACTATTGCCACAGTGTCTGTTTTGGGTGGAAATCAGTCAACATGAAGGAGAAGACAGAAGAATATTTTGAAAACTATCAACCAGGATGGATTCACCCTAAGGACCTCTAAAAACAATGAAGCTTTCTCATATTAAAGAGACTGAACTTTCATTTTACACTATGCATAGAAAGAGATATGACTGCATTGGAGAATGCCTGGCACACCAATGGGAGGATCAGAGTTTGAGTCCCAGCACCTGCACAGTCAGCTGTGGTGGCAAGCACCCATAAGCCAAGCACTAGGAAGGCAAAGGCAGGCAGATCCCAGGAACTTGCTTGTCTACTGGTCTAGCCAAATTGGTGAGTTCCTGGTTCTAGCTCTTGGAACTTGGTCTCAAAAGATAAGATGACAAGAAGAAACACAAAGGCCGCCACATGTACTCACTCACACATATATGTGCATACATCTTCCATACATGTATCCAAACATAAAACTTTACACCCCCTCCAAAATGAGACAAATTTGATTATACAGTTACTATGGCAACCCACTTTGTCCCGGGAGACACCCTGCTTTGTTCCAATGGCCCTGAATATCACCAACAAGAGGCACATTTGAACCAGGGACTAAGTGGGACAAGACAAGGCAGACAGCTGTAGAACATTTTGTTATCTGCAGTAAAACAATCATCTGATTTTTCTATTTGCCATCAGTACAAGTTAAGAAACTGGGCTTAAAAATAAATCTAATTAGAGCTGGCTGCAGGAACACGTAAAGTGTTTGTCATAGAGCAGTAACATTTCAGTTGGTTCTTTTCATTTCGACTAGCAGAGAAAACCCCAGAGCTATGGTGTCATTTGCTGCAGATCAGAATGCATTTTGTGACTGTGAATAGAACCAGAACATGCCTTCCAGAGTTCATTTCAGCCTGGAAACAAGCAGCAATTAAATTTGAAAAAGCGCCCGATATTGAATTTTTTTTCCTTGTGGCTTTTCCAAATACCAACCCATTTGTCTTCAAATTCAAGAAGATCTCTCTAAAATATTAGAGCACTGATATGCACAATAGTTGTGCCCATGATTGCCAAAGAAAATACTGACATCCCATAAACAGAACTAAGGGGGGGTTGGGGTGATGCTCAGTGGTTAAAGTTTGGCTAGGTGGTATAGATCAGAGGTTAGATCTTCAGAATCCATATAAATGTCAGCTCCATGTGGCAGCCCACCTATGATACCAGCCTCCTAAGAGAGAAAAGAGGATCCCAGAGTGACCTGGCTGGCCAGACTAGCCATATAATAAGGGTTTGATTGAGAGGTGCTGTCGTCATGAATAAGCCAGAAGAGCCAATAGAAGATTCCTGATAGCAACCTCAGGCTTCCATGTGTAAGCTAGCACACATGCAAACATGCATATACACACATGCACTATACATATAAACACACAAATAGAAGAGTAAGAACTAAGTACACAGCTGTTATTACTGGGCAGAGCCCAACCTAATGACTTTGTCCTGCCAACTATCACAATACAAATTCAGTATGTTTTCCGTAAGAGATTAGAAATAAGCATGAATCCCTCCCTCAGCTAAGGAGACCATCAACCAAGATCTGTCTGAATGACTCCACTTGAAAATCCATACCACAATGCACAAGCATCCCTTGGAGTCTGGTATGATGAGAACATTCTCCCATAAAGCTTCTCTCCAATGGGTACTGCAGAAAAGCCATGGCCTCTCTGGTCTGGTATCAAACCTCAGTTAGATCCCTTTGAAGCTACAGGACTTTGGGCATGATAACATTCTCCCTTTGCATGTATGTGGAGCACTTACACTAAGCTGGTCATTTCCCCTACAGCTGCTACCACACATAGAGTAGACTCTGTGACCCCGCAGGGACAGGCTGTTGACACTGTTATTCCCCTACTTGCATTATTCCTGCCACATCAGCTGGTGACTGCAGAAAATCGTCTTAAGGGATGTTCACCCTTCTTGCAATAAGTTGGATCTGTAAGGCCCCTAAAAGACTAGGTGTTAAAGGGTTGGTCCCCAATGCAAGGCAGTACTGAGAGGTAGTATAATTGTTAGGTGACTAGGAGCATGTCCTGGAATGACACAGATCAGATGAAGGGATCTTAGGGGTCTTCTGTGTCTTTAACAGTTTGAATCATTGAGATGAACAGCTTTCTTCCACCATGTGTTCCCTGACATTGTGGGCTACCTCACCAATGACCCGAAAGCAACTGGACCAACTGGATCACGACTGGAACTGCAGCAACTCTGAGCCAAAATAATTATTTTAATGTCAATGGTCTCAGCTATGCTGTGGTAATGAAATATGACAATATCCAGATAGCTCATTAATTTTCTCTTTCATGTCTTCCTTCCAAAAGTCCCTCCAAAGAAACCCCCTTTGAGCACCTGCCACACAATACCACTTTCCTTCCGTGAAGGTCAGCTCTCTAATTGATCACTATACTGTTAGAAAGCAGGGGCACGGGCTGGAGAGATGGCTCAGTGGTTAACAGCACTGACTGCTCTTCCGGAGGTCCTGAGTTCAATTCCCAGCAACCACATGGTGGCTCACAACCATCTGTAATGGGATCTGAGGCCCTCTTTTGGTGTGTCTGAAGACCGCTACAGTGTACTCACATACATAAAATAAACAAAATCTTAAAAAATAAAAGAAAGCAGGAGCGCCATGTTACTATAGTCTCTGTAGCTAGAGCTATGTCCGGGAGGAACAGATGTCTGATAGATTCTTTAAAAGATTTTATTCAGCAAATGCCAATATGGACCCAGAAGTAAGCTCACTGAATATTAATGACCTATTTATTCAAAGAATTTTCTGAGCCCATATAATGAGGTGAATGGAGGTCCAGGAAGGAAATAGCTTTGGTTTCCAATTGTCATTGCTACAAAGTCCTCCTTTATGATACAATTAGAAAGTCAATGGCTGTGTCATGTCTTCCATGTGGGCAAACAATGTAGAGAGCCACAGAAACAGCTTGCACTTTCTTTAGTTGTGTTTCGGGCATCCAACAGATGCCCATATTACAAGCTGTGCATGCGCATTATCCTGGAAAAGCTCACCCAAGTGGGCTGCATTATTCTTAATGGCTGGATGCTCAACATGAACTTCCAGCAGAAGCACAGCCGAACACCATCAAACGGCAGGTGTGCCTCTGCCTTTGATTCCGATGGGTGACTAAGTAGGGTCCTGCTCAACAAGGCCTTTCCTCTGTCCGGTGCTATTGGGAAAAGTCATTACTACAGAGACTCACAATCGGTGCTGAGAGTGAGCGGGTGTTGAACAGTTAGCCCAAAATGAGACAATTTATTAGGATTCTTTACAAGGCTCAGTAATACTGTGTAAGGGGAACAGAAAGAATCTAAGAACTGGAGAAAATGCTGGGTTGTAGAACGCTGTCTTTGGGGAATGACAAAGTTAACATTAAGCAGCTATGATCACCTAAATGACACCTGCATAAGATTAGGACCAGGATGTTCCATTATGGAGTGGGGGTGGGGGTACATGAGAGGCCCTGGCCCTCCCTGAGGATTTGTGGGTTAGTTAAGGGTTGCTGGGAGAAAAGCCATTTTCTTCAGTGGTACAGCCATGGGTAAGTTGCCCATGACCCTGTAAGCTACCTCTCACCCACATTACTACAAGTAAGCCCAATTCATTGGTTAAAACATTAAAATAGAAGAAAGTAGTTGAAAAGATGAAGGCATCAGTAAAAAAGGAGATGGACGAGTTGCTCATATCCAGGGATATGTATCACCAAAATACATTAAATATACATATAAAATGCCACAATAATGTCCGTTATTATTTAACAGACACTAATAAAAAGTATTCAATAATATGAAGCCACCCCGGACACTTTAATTGTAATTTCTCTCTGTTTTATGGATGGACTCGACTTAACAGCCACCCTCATTGCATCAGCTCCACAAATAGACTGCTATTCGGCTTCACACACTGGGGATGAAGTGAGAGACGGTATATCGTGAGGTAGACGTAGTATTTGATAGATGTTAATGACAATAAGAGACAGTAGACAAATAGCATGATAGATGGTGAATAGGAAGGTAGATGGGTAGACATAAGTAGCTATAAATGCATAATAGATACATGGCGATGATGATAGATAATAGAAAGCTGGAGGATGGACAAGGAGGAAGAAGACAGACGGTATGGAAGATAGATATCATAAGCAAAATGCAGCTGGATGATGGCTGGATAAATGGATAGATGAACAGGTTGACAGGTGATAACGAAGACAGATTAAAGATATAGACAACAGGTAGGTGCTCGTGGGAGGGGATAGAAAAATATATCAAAAGACATAGAAGTTAGATACTATCAAAAAGATGATACACAAGCAGATGATAGAGAGACAGAAACATAAGTGAGTGGCAGATAAGGAGACAGGATACCCAGTGGAATATGTAGATAACTGAGCAGGTTAACTAGGACAGTGTAGAATATATCTTTATTTCTTAGATCAGAAAGAAGATGTCTGTCTTGGTGGATCCAATGTGCACTGCCACACTTAGTCTCTTGACCACAGTCATGCCTACAAGTCTAATCACATTTCAGGCAACCTGAACAAACTGGTGTAGAAAGTCACACAGCAAGGAAGCAATATGCACACAAAGGTTCATCATATCCAAAAGTTTCCTACGGGTACAGGATTTGGGACCCTTTCTCCTAAGAATTAGGTAGCAGCAGAAAGAAGAGAGACGGAAGAGCAGATTGTGATATTTTAAGTACTAATAGAATATTTGCAATGTGTCGGTTTTCCCCTCATTCAATTTTTTTCTTTATCTCTAGAGTCCAGGCTGCCAAAGAAGACAGGTCACACCTCTGCAGAGCTTATGTGATCACAGAATGACAAGCAGCTGAGTGCATTCAAAATGATGCAGAGAGCACAGAAAGGAACTCCTGGGGACTCCCCATTTGACACGCTTCTTTTTTTTTTTTTTTTTTGTTAAACACAAGGGTTACACCCTGGTGAATATTCTGAGCCAAATGACTTCTAAGGGAAAACACAGATGTTCCCCAACCTCCAGGAGTCACCCAAAGATTTTACTTTCACAACCTAGAGAGTCTCTTTAAAGACAAAAGCTGCAATTACTCACTGCTCTGAGTGTTTTCAGAGTAATTTCTGCCAGCAGCTCCTGGCTGGTCCAGTCCCAGTTCATCATGAGAATTTGAGATACTCATCCCACGACACATTGGCATGGCTCAGCAGAGGAGACATTATGCTCCTCTAATTTTCTGTCCCTGAGTGATAGCTGCCTCTCCATTTAATATGAGCACATACATGCACACACCTCCAGTATTGTCAAGCAACAGAGACCAAAGGCAACAGGTGAACAGATTCAGAGGATGGTCCAAGACACCAGCAGTCTTAAAATAACCATACATAAATCCAGGAATTGTCCATCTCTCAGATTTGTCCTTGGCACACTGGAGAAGGCATGATCTGAGTGCAAAATGGATAGTCCCAATTGGCATTGATTTGACTGAACATACAGTTTTGATTTACAACAAAATGTCATCACTGTTACCTGTCCCTAATAAATCTATGGTGCCCATAAAATGGCCCGGATCTTACAGAGTCATCAGAGGATTTGACTTGGCCATAACATCAGAAGGGTCAAGACTTTTGAGTTTACTTTTAGAGGATGTACAGAGTTGAATGGACTCTAGTTCCAGCTAATTTAAAACTATCTTCTCTCAACACCATTTCTGAAGTCACGCTCAGTCAGGGATGGCTCTCTGAATCTCTACAAAGCCCGCTCAAGTCTAATATCCAGAAAACAAGCTGATGCATGCTTTAGCTACCATTTTCTAGACACTTCCTTCTCTCTAACATAGAGACCTCCTCACACATTTCTCAAGACCTATCTCCTCAACTTGCAGCTAGCCTTTCCAGACACCAGCTCTCCATCCACCTACAGACACTATCTACTTATAGCAGACCAGACAAAGAGAAAACAACTCCCATTTCACATTTTCTGAAGATACAAAAGTGTTTAATTTTCCAATACTGCCGATGGCTCAGAAAAGCAGCACACTCTGTCTCTGCTTCAATTACCTCGTTCTCTTTAAGCAAAATGAAATTTGAAGCCATGCAGAGGCTCTGGCACCAAAGGAAGAGCATTAGCATAAATATTGGCTTGGTGGGACTCACATTTTTCTTACACTCCCAGAACTGAAGCGCTTGCTTTTTACTTATTTATTTATATATTTTCCCTCCATCTTGCTATACACATTTTTAACCATCAGCAAAACCCAACTTTTGTCATCAGAAAACTGCTTCTGGCTAGGCTTTTAAATTTGGTGGCTGGCAATCTATCAGAAAATGATTGAGGATAACAACCTTTGACTTAAAGAAAATCATTTAGTGGAGTAAAATAGCCTGCCGCCAAAGAGAGATGGAAGCCAAGGTCATGTTGTTGGTTAAGGTAGCTAGTAGACATTGGAGAGTCTCGTGTTAGCCACCTGAACCTGTCATTAGAATCAGGTGTGCAGGAACTGGCAAAGGAATGCTGTGTGTTTGTTAGGTTTGGTGACCCTGACTTGTCAATCAATACCAGGCACTAATACAGGCAAACGACCTAGGTCACCTAGGTCAGCCATAGTCCAATCAAGGCTTAGAGCCCTGTCAGACCAAGGGATAGTAATTCTTAACATATTGAAATGGAAATTCTTACCTATTCTTGCCTAGATGTATTTTGGGATCTATCTTCTGTGCCAATTTATCTGGTCATATTTAACCAGTGATCCTACTGCCTAGCCTAAATAATACTGAAGCATTACCAAATAAGCTGTCCTGGCTTCTAAGCACCATTTCTCTTTAGCTAGAAATTTGTCATCTTTAGGATTTGTCACTTGGTGTGGACTAGATGAATCCTCTTTGGTTATTGGACCTAAGGCTAAGCCATATTCGCAGAAGCTGTTTACAAAATGTAGCTTCAGAGATGGGTATAGAGCTCAGCTGGTCAGAATGCCTGCCTAGCATGCACAAAGCCCTGGGTCCAAGTCTCAGCATCAGATAAACTAGGCACAGTGGTGTAGACTGTAATCCCAGCACTGGAGAGATAGAGGCAGGAAGAGCAAAATTTCCAAACCATCCTCAGCTAGGTAGAGAGCTTGAAGCCAGCTGGAGATCTATAAGACTCTGTCTCAAAAACAAACAAGCAAACAAACAGACACATTACGTTCAACGAGCTGCTCGTGGAAGACCAGGTCTGACAGATAGGCCTGTACTTACTGTGTCTGTCCTCGGAGGTCCTGAGACCTGAGGACTTAGAAGCAGCATTTCTGCTTCTTCTGCTCTCCCTCCCCAGCTTGCTGATGCTGGAGGCCTCCACATGTTCTTTCTCTCTCTCTCTGAAGCACGTGACTGTTTCCCTTCCCTGCAGCCGCGTGAAACACCTACCCTGTTCCTCAGCATCTGTGTGAGCCTCGTCATGGCACCAGGGATTTGCCTGCTCATACTCCCTCCACCTGCCTACCTCCCCCCTTTAACAAGAAGCTCACTCGAGGCGGTGACTTGAAACAGCCTATTTGACTAAGAAATAGCCAAGCTGTCAAATGTTCCTAAATAAATAACCACCGTAGATCTGTCTAAGTTTTACATTCCCTCGATACAGATTCTTTCGAAATATACCAAAGGTTTTGACAACCAATGGCCTGGAAAATCAAACATCCTCCAACTGCTTTGATGACTTCTCTTTAGGAAAAATGGTATTAAAACAAAAAAGATAGGCAGGTGACTTAGCCAGTAAATTACTTGCTACATAAGTATACTGATATATGTTCGAAACCCAAAGCACCCATTAAAATAAAAGAGACAGAGAGTGGGTGGGGGTGGAGACTGGGCATGTTGACACACATTTATAATCCAAGAGCTGAGAAGGCGGAGACAAACGGATAAACAGAGTCCCAGTTCTGGTCAGCCAGGTGATGTGAATCAGTGTGACTCAGACCAATGTGATAGATGCAGTCTCAAAAAGTAAAGTAAAGAACAACTGAGGGAGACACACAGAATTGACCTCTGGGGGCTCAGCAGTTAAGAGCACTGACAGTTCTTCCAGAGGTTCTGAGTTCAATTCCCAACAACCACATAATGGCTCACAACCATCTGGTGGTGGGATCTGATGCCCTCTTCTGGTGTGTCTGAAGACAACAACAGTGTACTGACACACATAAAATAAATATTTTTTTTAAATTGACCTCTGATCTCAGTACAGTGGAAAAGCACATATAACACACACACACACACACACACACACACACAGAGAGAGAGAGAGAGAGAGAGAGAGAGAGAGAGGAAGAGGAAGATGCTCTGTGTCGAATCACGCTCGAATGGTGTCTGTCACTCTGAGAAATCCTCAACAGTCCAAACTGCTCAGAATAGCAAAGAAAGCCTCCCGCACACAGCTTCCCCTGAGCTCCTTTGTTCCACTTGACAAGGAAACTCCAGACAAGCCCAGATCCTCTTGGGTTTTACTCTTAAAATACAACACACCCTTTTACACATTTTACACCCAGGAACAGCCTAGCATCCTCTGTTCCAGCAGGCCTGACCCATTTGCCAGAATCTTCCATGAATGTGCCCCCCCATGCGGTGCAACTGAGATTGTACTTACTCACCTCTGCCAAGTCCAACGTCACGCACCTCTGCCAAGTCCAATGTCACATGCCTTATTTTTGTCCCCTCCCCCCCTTCCCTCTGCTCTCAGAGTACTGTGCTCCCCTCTCTCTTTAGCCCACCCCTATGTTTACCTAGCTTTGGATCACATAATTTCCCCACAACTGAATGGGAAACTCAGACAGAAACCCAACAGGGCTGGGTTTTGATCCAACATTTCAGATAGTACCTGGCTCTTAAAGCTGCCACATAAACAACTGTTCAATTGGTAAGTGGATTGTATAGCCACCTAATTTTGTTTTTTAAAGCATTCAACACAGCATAGAAGCAATAAAAAGTCACACTGATGTCCTTTTTTCTTAAGAGAGATCCTAAAGAGACTCTGCTATGCAAGGCAAGAGCAGAACATTCCTAGAAGAAACCAGAAGCTATTCCATCATCCCAGTGGGGTCGCCAGATTCCACCTGCAGCTGGACCAGAGGAATGCAGTAGAAGAACCCCAGTGTCCATTTAACATCCGTCAGGTTAGCCTCTATTGTAAATCACCTCCCCAAAATGGCAAGTATCTTCCAGGTGAGGAGTGGCCTGGCTTTGCCTGGAGCAAGCCACCACACAAGCCTCATGCACACACAGAGACCATGCAGAGTATTATTACTATCTGAGTGCAGGTACCAGGCAGGCACTGTGGAGGGAGAGGACAGGGAGATACCAGTTGGGCTGGAGGTATATCTTGGTGGATAGAATGTTTGCCTAGCATCCAGGAAGCCCTACATTAAAAACTTGAGCGCTGGTGTACGATGTCAAATTGCCAAATTTGGGTGGTGGAGGGAGGGGCGGAGGAATTCTAGGCCATCATTGGATAGAGGGTGAATTCAAGGGCAGCAGGGTGTGTATGAAAACCTGTCTTTAAAAGGCAAAAAGAGAAATGGAAAAGAGAAGATGCCACTTTTTATTCTGCCCTAGCTTGCCCAAGCTAGCTTCTTCCTTGAAAAACTTAAGCCATCTCTTCTTGAGAGCTCAATACACATATTCCTCCTCCTGTCTTCCTAGGGCACTTGATTTAAGTCTGTCACAACATACTTCCCTAACTCATGAGGGGGAAAGCATCTTGATCAGACCATGATAAACATGGGTAGGGATGTCACTTCCCGTCTTGAAATCTCTAGTGTTCCATCCCCAGGGATGAGACGTGCTTTGAGGAACATGAACTAAGCTGATTTGAGCTGAGGGACTGAGCATCTGCTTTGGAAGCTGAACACAGTGGACAGCTCCCATTAAAACAGTCCGGCCGTCTTACCTCTTTAAGCACCAGCACACACAGGCCAGGTCCCACGGACTGAGGTAGCTCTGAAATCCTTCCTTTGTTCAGGAATGGGCCTGAGAAACACCGGTGGTTGACGAACAGCTGTGGGCAGCAGTACTTTGCATTGACGGTTCCTGCTGGGATAGAATGGGACAGTGGGATGCCGGGGACAGGGGGATGCTACGTCATGACTTATGGGGCTGACAAGACCTGTGGTGGATCCAAAGATCTCATTTTGAGTGATGAAGAATCTGGAGAAGAAACAGACTCTGAATGGTCATCACTTCCCCTAGAGCTAGCGCTGTTGTGAGTCTGAGTAAGCATTCTCACTTCAGTTTGAAAGTGTGACAGAGAGAAGCATAGTTTTCTTCTTGGAGAAAGGTGTCCTGTGTCCTAACATCAACACATTTTCAGATCTGTAACACTATCTTATTTTGGGGTTATTTTTCCCACTATGTAAACATAGACTTTTCTGTGAATTATATGGCATCTAAAACACAGAAAGAAACAGAAAACGACAATGGCAAACCAGGTATCATTACAGAGTTCAAGGACAAACATAGATAAGATCCCCTGTATGCCCTACTACAGTGACTCCCCTCACTGCCCTTAGAAGAGTGGTTCTCAAGCTTCCTAACGCTGTGACCCTTTAGTACAGTTCCTCATGTTGTGATGACCCCACCCAAAAAAACCAATTTTCATTGCTACTTCATAAGTGTAATTTTGCTACCGTTATGAATCTTAATGCAAATCTCTGTGTTTTCCAATGGTCTTAGGCGACCCCTGTGAAAGGGTCAATAGACCCCCAAAGAGGTTGTGGTCCACAGAGTGAGAATCCAGTGCCTTAGAGTATCCATCACACTGAGTATGATATTTATCATGCTCATATAAGTTAATCAACTTTAGTGCTCACCACAAAAATGTGTGCAACAAGCAATAGATACCTGGGATCGTTACAAAAACATTTCATGGATGGTTTTCTGTCCCATCTTGCTAATTTGCTTAAGTTTTGTAGAGTCACAAGTCAATAAGCTTATAGCAAATTTTGCCAACAAATTGAAAACACTCCGTTTTCACGTGTATACATAATTCTGCCCTTTTATGGACACACCACAACTTAGTCATTTCTCTCAAAAACTCTTAGCTGTTGCTACTTTTTTTTTAGAGTTTCCGGCAATGATTTAAAGAATGCACCTTCAAAAGTTGACTTCAGCAAATGGGCAAGAGATCTGCTTAAGGGCATAATGGAAGTAGAATTGGCTTCTCTATCCAGCCACATACCTAGAGAGGTAAAGTTGACCACAGTGTTCCCCACAGTGATGACCCCACTGACATTCCCAAGAGCATCATGTTAGTATTGCTCTATTTTCCACATCCAGGCCAACTAGGTATTGCTAGACTTTTGCACCTTGCCAGTATGATGGAGAGAATATTGCCCTTGCATGGCTTGAGCTCCGTCCTTTAAACACATTCATTCAGCAAGGTATGCCGAGTCTCTAGCTCTACAGCCCAGACTGGTGTGGAACTCACAGCTAGCTCTTCTGCCATGGGATTGCAGGTGCTGGAATAACAGGCGTGCACAACCACATCCAGTTAGAGTAAAATCTCTTGGTGTTTACAAACACAGAATAATGTCTCTCTTTGGGCTAACGGTCCTACTCTCTGCTATGCTCTCTCAGCCAAGATTTGCCAAAGAAACAGTGAGATTTCTTCACAAATATTACTATTTGTTTGAAGGCAACTGAACAGTTCAGAAAGGCCTGCTTCTTAAACTTAATAGCCAGTAAATAGGAGGTAGGAATTTTATATTGAATGTACAAAAAAGAGTAAAATTACTACAATAGACTATAAACTGGTATGGTTTAAAAGAAAAACATTTTTAAGTTCTATACAAGAAGGAAAATAATTAACTTCACAAACTGAATTTACTTATAATTTTTGGTAGTATTACCCAGACCTTTAGTTAAATGTTCATCTAGTCTATTTATAAAATAGAGAATCTCAGCTATCCCAGTTTATGCAAAGATATCTACAGTCACGTTTGATGGTCCAATGGCAGCTCACAACTCTGTCTCACAAGGACACAAGACTTAATGTATTGATGAATATATTGTTCACAATCAGACTCAGGTTGCATGAGTAAATCAGAAGTGGGTGGATATAGGCAAGTCACTGGGGCAACAGTGCAAATAAATAAGCCAGAGACAGTGGTGCACACTTGGAATCCCAGTACTAGATAGGCTGAGGCAGGAGGATTGAGAGGTCAAGGCCAGAACAAGCTACCTAGCAAGACCATGTCTCAAAAAGTCATGTGGAATTGTAATAAAATAACAAGAAAGAAATGGCCAATACTAGTTCTCCATGTTTTTCTTTTCTTCACCATGGTCAGGGATACAGGAAGCTAATCTGATTTACAGCAGCCAAATATTAACCACATTCTTTTCCTGAAGATTACAAGACTGGTCTTCAGGTCCTGACCAAACAGCAGTAAAGATGAAGTACAACTTTAGCTTCATAAAAGTTTTTTTTTTTTTTTAATGTCTATCTGTCAGTGTGTAGCAAGAGAAGGAAGAAAAGAAAACGGGTTCAAAGTTGAGAGGCAGGGACTACAGTGACACACATGTCTGCAGTCACAGTGATGCAGTGGAAAGAGATGGCATCCTTCATGAGGCATATTTACCTGCAATGTCCATCTGCGGGAGTAAGCAAAGCTCATGAGGTATTTTCTCAACAGGCACTGGGGATAATAATCTGTAGATAAACAAAATCAACTATTAAGACACAGGCTTAAGAAGAAAGCATTGCCTCCCTCTCCCTCTCCCTCTCCCTCTCCCTCTCCCTCTCCCTCTCCCTCTCCCTCTCCCTAAAAAAAAAAAAAAAGAAGAAAGGATTGGCATACTTCGGACTCTCCATATTTAAAATTAGTATGCCAGGAATTCAAGATAAAACCATTACAAGGTAGGCCATTTGTATGAAAATAGCCCCAGTCAACTAAATAAGGAGGTCATTTTGAAAAATTGGTGTTCAAATCCATTCGATGACCCTCAAAAGCCTAGGCACACATGACTCTGAGAGCTCATACCTGACCAATGAGTTTCTTCTAAACTTGGAATAACGTCTTCAATTACATTCTAGATACAACTGACATATAATTAATATCAGACTTCCCCACTGTAATTGTCTAATTAATAACAACTTTTAGGTGACTTGGGACATCTTTAATCTATGCCTTGGTGGAACACAGATACACTAAAAAAAAGATGACTTAAGAGGAAGAACTATAAACTGGTGCTTATTAAAACTTTAATTCTTGCTTGTTCTTTTAGAGTTCAGGTTAAAAATTCATAGATAAATCTAATTTTTTTAAGTGTAGTGTAAGGAGAATATAGGAAATGTGGGGCTCACAGGGGTTAACCTGGGGGTAACCGCATCTCAACTGATTTTTTTTCAATTTTTGAAAACTGACCTAAATGACAATTAAACTATCAACAGGTATCTTAAGATGGAGGGATGCATCCTCTCAGGGAGTGGATATTAGACTGCGTTTTCCTGAGCCTACAGAACGAGTATTAGCCAGAATATGTAGAAAAACAGATTCTCAGATTAAACCCCAGATATTCTAAATCAGTGAGTGTAGGGTCTAACAATCTGTATGCGGTGTAAGAATCATTAATCTGTGAACTGCAAGGTAAGACTCATTAGCAAGAGCATAATGCTGATCTATCTACATCATGTTACATAGATAAACTAGAGCCAAGTCACCAGCCTGCCCCAGGCGTTCAGTGAAGACTGCACATAAAACACCCCAAGTCATTATCCTCATTCAGTGATTGCTGCAAGTTTTCCTTTATTCAAATTTAAGCCTAAATACATGCAAAGGTGCTGTTTTCAGTTAACTTTATTAGCATATGTTTTTGGTTCCTTAAGAAAACACAATCCCTTCAGATGGGAGGAACATTTGGATGCGCTTTAAATATTTTATAATGCACAAAAGGCTCACCAGAAGTTCCAGCTTTCATAACACATCCCGCCCTCATGTACGACACTTCGCCCTAAAACCTCCACTTCTCCCACTTAAATGGGGGTGTTAAAGTATGAAGAAGGAAAACCACTTCTCAAGTTCAGCCAGATGGGTATCTGGGGACTGGGGATGACACTGAAGTCTTTTGCCTCCAGGCGTTCAGGGTCAGCAAAACAGATCGCCCATCTGTACACTACACTTGTCATACGGGGCCAGCAAGAATCAGCACCAGAGGCAGACATGTCCGTCAGTATGAAATTACAAATAAGAAATAACCACGGGGGGTTTAGAAGGCTCTGGGAGTGGGCTCTGAATTTTGCACGTATGAACTGCGCAAGGGGGCACAGCAGTCTCATGGCTGGGAAGCTGCTCACTAGCTGATGCCCCGAGAAAAACACCTAGGCCTTTTGTAGCTAACCATGAACTTTACGAGAAGAAAAGAACTGGGGGGAAATACATACTGGTTTTCCGTCTGTACAAGGACAGTCTTTCTCTTGCTTTTTGCTGTCAAACGGGAAAAGAAAGAGAATAGCATACTGTTAGTGAATTTAATCCTTTTTTAATGGCTTAGTGTAAAAGTATAACCTGTTGGCTTTATTTAGAGGTACGGTCTCATGCAGTCTCAGACTGGATACGTAGCTGACAGCAACCTTTCATGTCTGATCCTCCAGGATCTACCTTCAGAGTGTTTGGATTACATGGGTGCACCCCCAAGCCCAGCCTAAGTAGTTCTGGGACTAAGCCCAGGCTTTAAGGGATGCTAAGTAAATGGAGTAAGTAGCTATCTATGTAGGTACGCATTCTCTCAACGGACCTGCTTCCCTAGCCCTTCATTATTTCTGAATAGGACAGGGATCATTTTCTATGTCTTTTAAACCATTAAATAATGAAGACAGTCTTTATGGCAAAGTCTTAGTCATTATTATTTTTTATTAAGATGAGTCCTTGTGTCCACTCTTAAAACTAAAAAGCTGTCAAAGTCAAACAACAAATATACATAGTATCTCCTAAGTATAAAATAGATAGGTTTTATTAAACATGAGAAAAATTTAAGTACATCTATCTAATCTTATCACTACACTGGCTATTGTATTTTAAAGGATACTTTTAATAAGGAAGATAAAGAGAAAACATTATACTGCACATAAACACGCATGAAGATAAATTGTTGCAAACTCGAAAGAAATTCTGATAAGGTGAAAAATACTGTTAAGCTAATATACCCCCAAGTCAGCCTCAATGAAAGGGAACAGACAGCTAGCAATGTATCCGCTCGAATATTCAAATAAAACCAGCAAATAATGTCGGGGAGGTGAGAACGCTCTCTGTTATATCTTTAAAGACTTGTTTTGTTTTTAATTATGCAAACATGTCTAAGTGTGGGTATGTATATGTGAGTCCACATATACATGGGGGGTCAGATCCCTTGGAGCTGAGGGCCAGGTGGTTTTGAGCTGCGTGATGTGGGTCCTGGGTACCAATCAGGTTCTCTGCAGGAGCAGTATACATTCCTAACCACTGAGCATCCTACCCAATTCCAATTCTTGTGTTCATCTCTTAAGCACAAATTCTGCAAATGAGGCAAACTTGAACTGTTATCCTACCAAAAGCTAATAGCTGTAGAAATTTGATTAGCATAAACAAAAGCTAGGCTGGGAACTTTGGCGCATGCCTTTGATCCCAGCACTAGGGAGGCAGAGGCAGGTGGAACTCTGTGAGTTTGAGTCCAGCCTGGTCCTACAGAGTGAGATCCAGAATAGTCAAAGCTATATCATGACTGTCATGGGGAAAAATGCGATGTTAGAAGTTACAGAGTTATCTGAGTCAAGACTGATAACAGACAAAGCTGTGGTCTATCTTTTTATCCAGCTCAACACGAAGTACACACATGCATGAAAGTTTGAAAAAGAAAATGCATACAAAAGGCTTGGATGATGCCCCCAAACTAGTAAGGACATCTAACTTCTAAATGGTGGCACTGTTATTGTGACCTTACTATACTAAAAAAAAATACTGCATTTACTTTATCCAACATGTGAATTCCCTCAATAGGAAATGGAAGACTCTGAAGTTTCTCCTGTCCATGGAGAGGTTGGAGGGGAAGGGTGTGTGGCAATCAGCTCTGTCTAAGGGATAGTAAAATCAAGGCTGTAATGGAGCCTAGCGAAGACATCATGCAGTCCACATGATCTAGTTAGTCATGTCCAGAACCTCGAGTGTGGAATAATTATGACCTCAGGAACACTCTTCCCATCACCCATTTACAAGGAGGCAGATTTTTAACCTGTACAGCCAACACTGCCACCAGTCAGGAATAGGGGAAGTTCTATACTTTTCCAAGGGAATGCCAAGGACCCTCTGAAATCTGTGGGCATCAAAGATGTGAAACCATCTCTGAGGAAACTTTGTTTAAAATGGAGTCCTGAGGATGCCCAGAAGTAAAGTACAAAACAGGGTGCTAGGGGGAAGTAAAGCTGACCCAAAAACTCTCTAAGGAAAACACTAGAAATACCATCTCTTTAAAAAGGAGCTTTTAGAAAAACTGTCTCTGGAGTGTGGGGCGTGTGTATGTATGTGTGTGTGTGTGTGTGTGTGTGTGTGTGTGTGTGTGTGTGTATGTGTGTATTCACACATGTGGAAGCCAGAGGACAATGTCAAATGTCAGTCCTTATTTCTATCTACCTTATTGAGATAGGATCTCTTCTTCACTGCTACTAACACCATGCTGCTGGCCTGTGCACTCCTGGGTATTCCCCTGTCTCCACCTCCCACCTCATCACAGAAACACTGGGATTACAAGCCTGCACCACTGAGTCTGGCTTTTCATAGGTTCTTGGATTCAAACTCAGGTCATCATGCTTGCAGGGAAGTGCCTCACCCACTGAGCGCTCTCCCTGAGCTCAGTTATCAATTGTCTCTTTAACAGAACATGAAGCCTGCTATCTTTAGGGACTCACACTATTTAATAGTATCTTCGATGTATGTTAAGGAGAAATAAATGCAAGGATGCACTTGGTCTGAAGATTTTTAAGCCATGGAGTTTCCAGGGGGAAGGACCTAGGATAGCATATTATAGTTGCTTTGAGTGTATGGATGTGATGTGTTGCAATTTAGCTATGTAACATGACGTAGACAGGTTAGTGCCAGACCTGCGTTGAGGCTGAACTTGCAGGCATGGATGTTCTTTGCATGCTTCATGTAGGGAGCTTATGGAAACAGAGGTTGCTGAGTCTTCACCCCCAAGATATCCGATTAAAGATATCTGGGAATGGACTGAGGACCTGTTAGATTGGTAAATTAGCAGATATTACATAATTTGGTATTGGGGGCATCAAAAACTATGAGGTCATATATTGTTAAATTTAAATATTGCTTAGTTATTGTTAGTAGTCAATGCTAAGAGCATTTAGGTCAGTAAATTGCTGAGATCGTATTTGATTACTTGATTTTTGTTTGGGGGCTATGTGTGTGGTACCAGAACACATGTGCATGTGTAGGCCAGAGGAAGACATCAGGTGCCTTCCTCTATTCCTTCCCATGTATAGCTTCTTACCTGGGTGTGGGGAGTTTGGTCCTTATACACACAACAATAGTCATTTACTGAGCTGACTCTCTGACCCTATTGATTCTTTTAGGGGAAAGTACATGAAAAGTGCTAGAGTCCCCTACAAAATGATAAAAGAAAAATACGGTATCAGCCCATGCCTTCAGTCCCAGCACTTGGGAGACAGAAGTCAGCAATCTCCGGAAGTTAGAGCCCGACCAGGGGCTACATTGTGAGACTGTTTCTCAAAATATGGAGGAAAAGAAAACAACAACAACATGACGTCTAACCTAAGCTTTCCTAATCAAAACAATGGATGGCATTGTGATTCCCTCTTTACTGTCACCTAGAAGTATCTCCAAATGTCCATCTGATGTCCGTGCTTAAGGAACAACTGAGATACCAATACAGGCATTCCTTAGACCACCTGAAACCTTTAGTGTCACAACTTACCGTAGCCAATAGCCCATTTAGTCACGGACACTACGCACACCAGGTGTTTGTCAAATCTCTCCCTGCTGGGAAACACTTACAGGATGCTTTGTAAGGTGTAGTCAGAGGGTAAGAATTCGCTTCACACCAGCCCACAGGGAAGATATCCATGGAATCCATATCTACAATGACCTCTGGCATTGGGGTCTCCAGACCTGCATGGGAAGAAACCAAAATGATGAGTACCAGAAAGAAACACACACACACACACAGCATCCTTAAGACTGAGAAATACATTCCTGGAAATGCTTTACAAATTGATAAGAGTATAGGGAATGGCTTGTGGAGGCTGTAGTCTTAAAATGGGTACTAATTTTTTAGAGAATCTAAGATAGTTCAAATAAAATAGAAGTTTGGAAGAAACATATACATTGCCCTTAAAATGGGTAGGGAGAGAGGATGCTAGGAAAAACTGGATCAGATCCAGATATGTTAGAAAAGGAACCAGATGTCCCCTTTCCTAAGAGTAGCTATGAAATTAAAGACATGTGGTACAGCTTGTAAACCACCATGGGAGAATTCATTCCACACCAAGCAAAGAGTAACTGTTAACTAAATAAAAGCAAACATTACAGCCAAAAGCTACAACTACAGGGAATCTACCACTTAAGAACTGAGAGATAAGACAATCTCCTGAGAGGATGTTTGCTTCTCAGCATTGACTGGAGTGACTCATTTTTGTATGTGTGTGTATGTGCATGTTTGTGTTTGTATATGTGCAGCTGCATGTATGTGCAGGTTTGAGTGCACTTCTGTGTGGAGGCAAAAGGTCAACCTCCTGGGTCATTCCTCTACCACACTCGACTTAACTTTTGAGATAGGGTCTCTGACCCTAAGATCCTAAGTAGGCTAGGCTGGCTGGTCAGTGAGCCTCAACTGTCTCTGCTTCACCATATGCACATACCACGACACTCAGGTTCTTTTCTGGGGATGGAACAAAGGTTTTTGTGCCTTTGTGACAAATATCTTAGCAACTGACCCATCACCCATGCCCTAGATTCATTCATTTTTGGCTCGGTTTGACCTACAGATGCTGTGTCACACAAAACACCTTTCTATAACGAACTCTTCTTTTATTCATGAAAAATGTCTAACACCACATCAAGTTTCCTAATCAAAATTGTGCCCTGTGGCAAACCATCATCACAGCTGGGAAATGTGGAGAAAAGATGCGAAATCTAAAATGGCAGTTGAAGCATCAAGCACCCTGGGCTACAGAGAGAACAAAGTTGGACCGCAATCCACTAGTTAGCGGAAGAAAATTCTACAAGGAACCAATAGTTCTCAACAAAACAAAACAAAACAGAACAGAACAACATTTTGACAGACAAATTCTCAAACCAAGAACCAAAAGAAAAGATGAGGTCTATTAATAGCCAGTGACTCTCTGAATCTACTTAGACTCAAGTGTCTTCAGTGATATTTAAGATAAATATCAGCTCCCCTTATCAGATATCCACTTTATCACACAGTACCTACAGAATTTTAAATCAGATTCTCCCCTGACCTGTCTCCCCGAAACATCAAGAAGCTAAACACCAAATCCCAAACACCAAGCAGTCCCAACTGAGCTCCATGACTGACGACCCCTTCCTTCTTCATCCTTAGGAAGTTATTGTGACAACTGAGTGTGTACTTTAATAAGTGAAAGCTCTTAATTTACTATAAGCCAATAGATTGATGAATATAAATGATCTTGTAGGAAGATGGATCAGTCTGTAAAGTGCTTGCTTTGCAAGCACAAATCCCAAAGCCTATGTTTGTGTTTTTGTTGTTTTTGTTTGGCTTTGTTTTTAAACCAGGCAGCGTGGCTCATGTTTGTAATCTTAGACTGGGGGAGGCAGATCCCTAAATTCTGGACCAATGGGAGACAGTGTCTCAAAGATCAAGCTGACAGAACCTGGGGAACAATAGTCAAATTTGTCCTTTGGCCTCCATATGCACAGACACGCACACTCACACACGCGCGCGCGCACACACACTTTTTTCCAAGTAACTCTCCCAGTGTCTTCCTGTGGTCATGACTTCATTCTGAAGTGCTCACGATCCTAGAGGGTCTATCCACAAGGGTCTTGATGATGTTCCTCACAGCACCAAATCACTTTCTCTACTTTGGGGGTCATAAAAATAGTATTTGGTTCTTAGTGTCTCAACCATTTTCCCACAGGTTAAATTTATCTACCAGAAATATCTTCACTTTTAGATTGTGTTTAGCCATCAGTAAGATTTTCAAGGTTATTAAAAGCAGTGCTTCAAAAGGACTCACAAAGTGAACTTGACTGCTTAAAGACCCCCCAATGTTCTGTCAGCTCAAGCATTACACCATATTAAAGCTTAATTATATACACTTCTGTATAATGTATACATGTGTTGTTACAGCCCCCTTCACCATGCTTTAAGGTTCTTTCAACATGGCTCCCACCCAAGTAAACAAACATGAGTTAAGAGGTGTTAGGTACTTTTTTCCCCCCTCAAGGAACTTAGACTCCTGTTTTCCTTCCACCCCAAATCCTGCCTCTGAAGGCATCTTTGAAATAAGATAGAATGGAAACATGGGTTATCCTGGCTGGAGAGCTGGCTTGGGGAATCAGAGAGCATGTCCTGCAAACATGAGGACCTAAGTTTAGTTTCTTGGCACCCACATAAAAAGTTGAGCATAGCTTTGTATAACATTAACTCAAGCATTGCATGGGGGTAGAGAGAGGTGGATCTTAACAGCTTACTGGCCAGCCAGCCTGGTCAAAATGGCAGGCTTCAGATACTGTGAAGGAACTCAAGATACTGGGAAGATACTCGAGGAAATAAGGTAGGAACAAGCAGAGAAAGACACCTTTAGTTCCTCTCTGGTTCTGCATGGGGAGACACAGGCTGGGAAGAAGATAAATGGAAGTAAGCTGGATTCTGTACATATCCCACATATACACATATACTACACTAAGGGGGGAGGAGGGAGAAAGGGAGGAAGGCATAGAGAGATGGAGGGAGGGAGAGAGAGACGGAGGGAGGGAGGGAGGACGGAAGGAAGGGAGGGAAAGAAGAAAACCCTTGTACAAATAAGCAATGCAGGTATCACCCAAGAATGTATCTCCTGAGGCCAGTCTTGTAAACTCCATTCTGGATAGTGAGTAGCAATTACACATTTCCTTATACCAGCCTTGTCAATTGCTGTGAGGAGCATAATCTAGATACATCTGGCAAGATTCCCGATAACATTTTAAGGAAAAGCTATTATTATTTCCAAGACTGGAGTCCTAACAGCTTACAAAGTGAGGTATGTGTCCAGGACTCTTCCTTGCTTGATCCAGGACTCCTGGGATTATAGAAAGAAACCTAGAGGCTTCACCAAAGAGTCAGTGCAATATCTATCACTTACTATGTAAGCAAACCATGCTGTATAAAATTCTTGAAGAATTAATAAAATATAAAAAGAAAAGAAAGCCCAGTTGTAGATAGGACCACACTCACACTTTGCCTTTGTCTAAACTGAGTCCCATCAATATTGCTTTACTTGTTCATGCTAATCTAGGAGGTTCATCTCAAAATCCATCAGGAAGCAGAGGACTCCTTCATGGGAAAGCATTCAAATAATGCAGGGTATACTCAGGTGATGGGACGCTCTGCGGCCATTATATACTTACTGTAATGATGCCCAACATGGATCGTGAAGGAAAAAAGGCAGTGTGCAGAACCATGAGTAGAACACACCCAATGGTCTGTTTTCAAGGGGTGAGGAGATCTCTCTCTCTCTCTCTCTCTCTCTCTCTCTCTCTCTCTCTCTGTGTGTGTGAACGCAAATGTGAAATACCAATGGTGATATCCCGCAAGAAAAGAGAAAAATGCATAGGAGGAGGGAATCCAAGAGCAAGGGTGAGAATCTTACCCATGATGGTTTGTGCATTTTCTACTTCTGTAAAGGTTCTACTGGACAAGAACAGCCTCCACAACTCCCAGAATAACAGCACAGCACAGTCAATAAGAAAGAAGGATTAGTGTATGAACACTGGGCTGCCATTCAGGTCAAATTAACACTCACATTACCATCCAAAAATTACAATGGAAAGCATTGCTAAAAGAAGTTCCCTAGTCCTGAAGTAAACAAGCGTTTCAGTATGTGGGACTCAGGCAGGAACCTTAAAGGCGATTTCCCATATCCTGCAGTCTTTGTCCTCGCATCTCAGATCCCAAGACGCTGCCTGTGTGATTGCTAGAACTTTGTACAGCAGCTCAGTCTAGTCAATGACACGGGCTACTTCAAAAGAGATGCTGACTTGTTCAAACTCAAGACATCAGGATGGCACAGGAAGAAGGCTTGGCAGGGCTCTTTGAGAGGGACACGGTCCTGTCAGGGTCCCAAGGCTATGGTTATATCACTTCCAGAGAGTGGAGATGCTATAGGGTACCACAGGCAAGAGGGATGCAAGGGGAGAAAGACCCGGAACCGACCATGCTACAAGTAAATGATTTTCATTTACTTCAGTGATGGAATTGGAACAATCTCTCTCATCTTCCTTAAAATCTGGGGTGGGAATAAAGGAAAGTGGGTTTAAGGGAACAACTACACCTTGGTTAATGTTCTTAGTTGAAGTCAGAGGGCATGTCAAATGTGAACAGGCTTGGGGATGAGATGAAAAGAGAAAGTGTAAGATAAGAGGAAAGCAACCAGAACCAAGCGACGGATAGATCCCTGGCTGTAACCCACACTGTTCGTCCCCTCTGTGATACCAAGCAACAAAGAAGGCTTCGGAGCATCTCTGTCAGCCTGAACCCAAAGAGAGAACAAAACTGTGGCTGGCAAGAAGAAAAGAGTAAAGTCAGAGGAAATACACAGTCTGAAAGAAATGGTACCAACGTAGCTGAAGGAGGGTGTGTGTGTGTGTGTGTGTGTGTGTGTGTGTGTGTATGTTACAAGAATGCGCATTGTCACATACATGCGATGTACCTACTCCGGTGTGTTTTCGTGCATGCGTGTGTAAATGTTCGTGTGTGTATGCTTGTGTATGGAAACATGTTTGTGTGTACCTGTTCGTGTATACATGTGTACAGAGAGGGAACCACATTCCACAAGGGAAGACATTCATAGTTCTTACTACAGGCCAGATTCTTTTCCATGGGTTTAGTCCATAGCCATCCTGAGAGAAAGAGACTGTTCCACCCCTATTTTCAAGACAAGTAATACGAGGTACAGAAAAGACAACAACAAAGCAGTTAGTAAGTGTAGTAAGATGTGAGACTTACACCCAGCACCTCACAAAGTGTTCATTTCTTAATCCCAGTATATCAGGGGTGGCATATTGATCATGTGTCTCTTTCTCTTTTAAGGCCCTCATCTTATTAGCAGAATTGCTATGGTTCACACCAGGACCTTGACAAGTCAGAAATATGTGTAAAGAGGCCAGGTATGGTGACTCATGCCTAAAATCCCAACATTTGGAAGTAGGAGTAGAAAGAGTTTTAGGTTATCGTTGGCTATATAGCAAGTTCAAGACCAACCTGGGATATAGAGGTCCCAGTCTCAATAAGAACACACAAAAATGTTGTTGTGGTGGTGGTGGTGGTGGTGGTGGTAGTTTTGGAAGAGGGGGAAGAAGAGGAAGAGGAGGAGGAAGTAGTAAGTAGTAAGTAGTAAGTAGTAAGTAGTAAGTAGTAGCAGTAGCAGTAGCAGTAGCAGTAGCAGTAGCAGTAGCAGTAGCAGCAGCAGTAGTAGTGTAAAGACTCCTTTAAGGCCAGATTAACTTTCTTGATCTTTTTTTCAAATGGCTTGATCTTTACAGATCAGAAATTCTAGGTCTAAATAAGATTCTGGGGCCAGTCTGAATCAATCTGCTTCAATCTCTTACTAAGAACTAGGTACCTAGAATCAAACACAGGAAAGGAAATGGCCAAGATCACTGCTACATATATGCAAGCCAAAAAGGACAACACATAAAAGCATTAGTAGGAGTAGTAGTAAATCTTGCACAAAACTACTTTTAGGCATATGCTGTAAACTACCCACATGGAGCTTTCTAGGAGGTTCATAGAGACAGTTAGTAGAACAGAAGCTGCCAAGGACTGGGGTGAATCCAGTGGAGTTCAGTATAATGGCTACAAAGTTTCCATTTTGAAGACAAGAAAGTTCTGGAAATGTTTGCTGGTGACATTGCATAGTGATGTGAATAAATTTAATATCACATGCCCAGAGACTTCTAAAAGTTTACACTGTGTTTATTTTACCATTATTTTTTCAAAGGCACAATACTTTTTCCAACTAAAAATCTCTCTGTGGTGCAACTCTGGACACAAAGCTTTAAGTTTCGAGAAGACAATGCATTTATCACTGGATATGCAGGATGAACTCCAGAGTGTGTCTCTAGATATGTGAAATAAAGTTCTATATATGGATATACAGGCGGATCATCCCTAACCCAAGCTCCTCAAGTGCAAAATGATCCAAAATATGAAACTTTCTGAGTGCCATTATGACTCATAAAGACAAAAATCCAGGCTGAAATTCGGTTATTTTGTGCAGTCTATTAAAGATAATAAATAAAATTAGTTTCAGGTCCCTGGTGTGTGTGTGTGTGTGTGTGTGTGTGTGTGTGTGAGAGAGAGAGAGAGAGAGAGAGAGAGAGAGAGAGAGAGAGAGAGAAAGCAAGAGACAGAGTAATGTGATGTGATTTCTGGCTTGGATTTGGATCCCATGTACAAGCAACTATTCAAAAATACTAAAGTCTGCTCTCTGTGTTTTAGAAAAGAGTCAGGAAACTTGTATCTCATAGAGTATCCAAAAGAAAGGATTCTGTGGAAGTGGACAGCACAAGAGAAGCCAAGGAAGGCAATGCAACAAAATGACCCACTTAAGGACAACAGAGCCATGAAAACAAGTGAAATACCAGGCCATATCTGCTGCTCAAGAAAGTGATCAGGGATCAAGTTCATTGATGAGAAGACTGACCAATGAGCACATGGTTCAGATCACAGCTGCTGTACTAGACACATCAAAACTGAAAGTAGAGTACTGCCTACTGATAGTGTTCAGAGCTTTAGATAAGATTGTCTACAATGGAATAACGATATGAGAAAACCAGTACAGCACCCATCCCCAGACACTAAAGCCTACTATAATGCATCTCCCTTCCAGTCAGTGGTTTGTGAGAATTAGAATTTTTCCCCAGTATGAACTAAAAATACTACATTAATTTCATATACTCTATTCATTGAACTTTTCTTAACAAAAGACCTTCTAAAAGATACTTAAAGAATGATCTGGCTTCCTAAGGAGTCAAATATTAACTAGAAAGGATCATTTTAATAACCTAAAAGTGGTCAATCAGCCATGCACTGAAAAGACTTCAAACTGATTTAATGCATTAAAATAACTAATAAAATTGTTATAAAGTCTTTTGTAAATTTAATGTGTCAGATAAATGGCCTGTAATCAGAATAATCGTTATCCTATAAAGTAATTTAATAGCCACAAAGTAACCATAATGAAGCCCCACCGTTCTATCCTCAGGACTGAGGACAAAGATGCTATCTGTAGATAAAACTATAAATGAAGAGAAATTTGTGCCACTGAGTTGTCACTTTAGAAGATGACAACTTTTACAGGACCTCTAAGCCCAAAGTCCAAGTAAAATTCAAGCAAGATCAAGAATATGGTCTGGAGTTTAATATATGCTGTGTGTATATATGTACACATGCAGGGTTAGGGTTAGGGTTAGGGTTAGGGCAGGCATGTGTATGCACATGCACATATATATGCACACATAGAGGTGAGAGGGTACTGTTGGGTGTCTTACTTAATCATCGTTCATCTTACTTTTTGAGACAGGGTCTCCCTGCTGAACCTGGAGCTCAGCAATGAATGTGGCCTGGCTGGCCAGTGCACCCCTGGGAATCCACCTATCGCTGCCTTCCCAGTACTGATATGAAGGGCACCTTGCAACAGTTTTTCAAATGAGCAGACAGCATCCAAATTCAGGGGCTCACACCTCCATGGTGAATATCTTTTAAATAATGAAAAAAGGGCATGATTTTGACTGATAACTCTATAGAATACTCAACAGTCATTGGGGAATATTCAACCAATAGTTGAAAAGCACTATTTAAAAATATAAATTAAGTCTAGAACTGGATACTTCTTTCCCAATTTTTGTTTCTTAGTTTTTATTATTACACAAAGTAATGCAAATGTAAAATATAACACATAAGGTGGGGGGATGTTTGTTTGTTTGATGTTAGGGGTGGATTTTTTTCCCGTAAAACCCAAAATTTGTATCTTGTGGAAATCAGGGAAATAAATGTATGGTCAAAAATGTTAAAGATGCATTAACTATTGCTCTCTCTTTCAAGAAGCAGAAAGCTGCAGCATCTAGTGAATTAAGCACTGGAAAATGTCAAGAACAACAAAACAACAACACAACAAACAAACAAGAACAACAAAAAGGAACCCCGGGTAGATCTTAGTGGCTTCTCTGGTTTCTCCAACTATAAAAATCAGACACTCTTACTGCTGTTTGTGTTAGGTAATTAACAGCTGCAAAGCATACTGAAAGGAGAAACTGCTAAATAAATAATGGCTGCCACGGAATCTCAACCGTAATGTGCTAAATAAGAAAGAGGATGCATGGGCCTCTTACATTGCCATTTCTGTTTTGCAACTTATACAAAGGGAACATCAGTCTCATTAATGTAGCTCAGCAGATGTTGAAGTGACCTCATGACTCCAAAAGCAACAGCAACTGATTTGCGTCTACAAGTAGCAACAAAACCAAAAGTGTCCCCTTTGTAACAGCAAAAGTGTCACCATTTAGCCTATAACTTTGTTTTGATTGCTTCCAAATAAAAGCCGCTCGCTAAGAATCCATAAGGCAAAACCACTCTCAGAATCACTTAACTTCAGTGGAGTTTGACACTTGACCTACAGCAATGTTTACATTATTATCTGAAAAATTAATGACACAATGACATGTGAGATGATCATGTCTCACATCCTCCAATCTACTTGACTATGATATGAGACTATGAATTAGTCTGAGAACCTGCCTTGTCATGTTCAGATTTGCTTGCACAGGAAATAAGGATCACATGATATTAGTGCCAATATCTTTCTTCTACATGTTCTTTTTCAATAGTGTGCTGGTTTGAAGGAGAATGCCCCTCATAAACTCATGGTCCCCAGATGGTGGAACTGTTTGGAAAGGATTAGGAGGTGTAGCCTTGTTGGAGGAAGTGTGTCACTGGGCGCAGGCTTTGAGGTTTCAAAAGACTGTTGCTATTCCCTGTGTTCCCTCATGGTTGTGGGTCATGATGTGAAGTCTCTGCTGTTCCTGCTGCTGCCTTAGCCCCACTACCAAGGATTCTAACCCCCTGATGTCACGTGCCCAATTTAATGCTTTCTTTATATAAAGTTGCCTTGGTCATGGTGTTTTATCACAGTAAGAAAATAACTAAGACAAATAGTGATGGGCACATGCCATGAGATGTAAACTATGCACACACCCAGAAATCTAGACATTTTCTGATAGCCTCACAAATTCTTATTGTTTTGCATATGCATCAAACATCTGAATTCTATCATTATGTTATGAAAAGATGGAAAAAAAACCTTAAAGACTTTAATTATTTCTAAATCAAAATGCAACACATAAAAACACAATGTTCTACATAAATCTAAAATGTTTTAGTCACAAAATATATTACTCTGAGTTTTCTGTATATTCTAAAATAAACTGTATCTGTAAAGAACTGTCTCAACATCATTGAAGAAAAAGAAAAATGCTTAAATGTATTTGGAGAGAGAAGCCATTCTCCCATTGGTATTTTGAGGAAAAAATAAAACATTACAGAAGAAACCAAAGTGAAGGGTATGCCCACATTAAAATGCAAATATATCATTTTGTTCTCATAATGACCAAGACCTCAAATACCATTTTTAGTGACTCATATTAATTTAATTGCAACATTAGCTTTTATAATCATAGATGTAAAAAGACCAGTGTGTTCCAAACATAATTATCTCTCCAGCATCTCATTTCGTGAAATTATTAGTTAAGATGAGTGCCTTGGAATGAATTTGTATTTGATTAGTTTCACTTATTTAAGAACACTGAATAATTTAAGATCTGTTTAAATAAAAGGGTAACAAGGGGGCATTTATAAGAGTGCTGAATTCTCCTCTACCCCACCCTCTGGAGAGGACCCCCAAGTTCTCCTGAACAGCAGCTGATTGTATATACCTTCTAAATGGAGCCATAACAGCCGCCCTTTCACACTGACCACAGTGGCCACGCACACCTCTCCTGGATTCCTGGGATTCACAGCTTCAAGCTTCATGTTCTTTGCGAAGTCCCTAGTAATTGCCTGAAAGAGAAAGGGAGGTGAGTCTGAGCCAGCAGTGCCCAGCAGAGGATAGTAGGTGACTACAAAGCTGCAAGTGGGGAGAGTGGACACAGCACTGGCCAGTGGGGAGCCACTGGCTAGCCAGGGGAGAGGAGAGTGGACACAACAGCATCTTATTTCTGAGACAAACAGACTTGTTTACAGGCTCATTTTCCTCATAGCTCATGAGCAAAGTGTCATTCATTCTTGATTGCTTAGGTCAGGAATCATATCCATGCTTAACTCACAGTGGGTATCTGAGACTTTTCGCTAAGCAAATGAGGGTATGGACACATTCTTTCTCTAATACCATACGAACCTCCATTCTACGGGATTTCTAACACGCACCATTTCTCTACTCTTCTATATTCCCTGCTAAAAATCATACCTAGGGTGTTAAACAAGGCAGATGGAATATCCATCTGGTATCATTTTCTTTTAAAGGACATTTAAAGAATGCCCTTTAGCTTATAGCATGGGTCTGTTGATGATACATTCCTTAGTTCCATTTATCTGAAATTGTCATTATTTTCTTAATACTTTTCTCTTTACTTTTCTAATTAACATTTTTTATACAATAGGAGCTGGGAGATACAGAGAGATGGCTTAGTCAGTGAAATACTTGCCATGTAATCTAGAGAATTCTGAGTTCAATCCCCCGAATCCAGTTTTTTTTTTTTTTTTTTTTTTAAAAAAAGGCAGGTTATAGCAGCCTTTACTGGTGACCCCAGCACTGCTGGAAGAGACAGGCATATCCTTGGGGCTTGCTAGCCAGTCAGCCTAGCCAACTTGGGGCGCTTCAGGTCAACAGAGGCTTTGTGTGGTTTTAGTTTTGTTTTTTAAAAAAGTGAACCACATCTGAGGAATAACATCAGAGGTTGTCCTCAGGCCTTTGCACACATTCACACATGCAAATTCTTGAACCACGTATAACCGAACTTACATATCCTAAACTTAAACATATACATCAATGCATGCACACACACATGCGCGCACGCCCACACACACACACACACACACACACACACACACACACATCTCCACTGCTTAGCTAGCCCTGGTTGGTTTCTAAAGATAAAGCTGCTGACCCAGTGCACACAACCATATGCACCCACAACTTATCATGATGTAGAACAGCCCCTCCCCCCTCCAGGCACCCTTGCACTAGCCTTACGTACCCAGTCCTTGACGCTCAGTTCCTACTGGTCATCAATGTGGCTTTAATTTCTATATTCCATCTACTTATTTTATATTATCACATAGATAGAATTGCACTCTATGAAGCTTTATGAGCCTTCTTTCACTTAGTTGATGGTTAGTTTTAAAACTCAGCGGTTAAGAGACTGACTGCTCTTCCAGAGGTGCTGAGCTCAATTCCAAGTAACCACAGGGTGGCTTACAGCCATCTGTAATGGAATCTGATGCCCTCTTCTGGTGTGTCTGAAGACAGCTACAGTGTACTCACATACATTAAAATGAATAAATAAATCTTTAAGGAGGGAAACTCTTGCTATGAATTAAAAAAAAAAAAAAGTCAACTTGTCACAGCCTAGAATGATCTAGGCAGAGTCTTAATGAGAAATTATTCAGATCAGGTTGTGGGGGATTGTCTTGATCTCTGGTTGAGCTTGGTTTTCTTTGTTCTTGACCATACCTGTAAAGCGACCAGCTTTGAAGTCCCGCCTTGACTTCCCTGCTTTTATCTGAAGGCTGTAACCTGGAATCTTCCACCTAGGTTGCGTTTAGTCAAGATATTTATCACAGCAAGAGAAACGGAACCACCATGCTTAGCAAAATGTATTTGTGGATCATTCCTGCAAGAATCATACATGGTCTGCCCTATTTTATGGCTGAATAGTTAATGTAAATGAACCACAAATCATCAATCCATTTGCCAGTAGAGGGACATTGAACCATTTTCAAAACTTGTTTGTTGGTTTTATTTTGATTTTGATTTTTTGTTGATTTTATGTTTAATCTCCCGTAATTTCTACATTCAAGATCAGGAACTCTCATTTCCATTCTAGTTCTAGTAAACTCCGATGAATTCATTCAGTTCAAAAGATTGTTCTTAATTCCAGAGCTTCTTCCATTGACAGCATTTATTTCCTACCTTTACATGAATAACAAAGATACTTTCCTTCACATCTACTGTTCTCAAGCTCCAGGGTATATCAGAACACCTAGAGAACTAAAGAATCAGTATTTCCAATAAGCTAAAGCTGCTGGTGTGGGGACCAAATAGTGGGAGCCATGCTTTCCATCACTGGAATTCCATCAGTACAATAAAGGCCAAGCAGTAAGTGTCTGCCAATCCCAGAATCTGGATCATGCTGGGTTTAGTCTCCTCTTTCTTCTTTCTCAGAAGGAATATGGGTTTTCCAGCTTCTGCATGTCTTGGGACACTCTTTATTGAAACATGTATGTTCTAAATCTATGACACAGAAACTCTAGATTGTGCTGTATCCCTACAGGGCTATGGGATTTTTGTTTTCCATTTTAGCAAACCATCTTCTTAGTTGAATTCAATCTATAAACTCTGTCTCTTTAGAAGTGGTTAAATGCCCACTCTTCTTTCCTCATCCAGGCTAATGGGAGACTTCTTAAATGTAGATGACTCAAGAGTCTACCAACCTTCAAGGTGGCGTTTAATGAACAGGATTCTGGGCTTTGTCTCTATGGTTCTCCACTGTCTGGAATGCTATCTTACTTTTCCATATCTGTGTTTGCAATACTTGTCTGGACTCTAGAGTCTGACATATGAGAGCAGAAAGATGTAGAGTTTCACACAAGTGTTTTAGTTACCCCATATGTTGTCAGCTTGAGCTGTGGTCATACTGTGAGTACGCAAATCTGCCCATGGTCCTTCTTTCCACCTGCTTGCTCTTCTCCACATGTGAGTGTGCTACACTACGCTCATGTGAGTCGTTTTGGTCCTGAGTCTGGAGTTAAGTAGCTATTTCAAGAGAACCAATTCTGTATGAGTTTTCTCAGTATGATGAACAAGCCTCTCACCAAATATTACTCTCTAATAAATGTGACTTTTCCCAAGCAGTAGCTACTGTAAATTGCAATCAAATATGCTTTAGTACCATAAAAAAAAGCTTATCTACTTTGAAATATATAAACTCATCTAAACAGATTCCTACGACCAATAAAAGACTATATCGTTATGTGACTCTTGGGGGGAGAGAAATCAGAGTAATTTAGATTTAAGTGTCTTTTTATAAAAGAAGTTGAAAAGGCAATTGTATCCTTATGTAGTCAGAACAAAAATCATGTCCTGCCCATCTGAAAAAGTCAGCTTGCTCCTTCCTTTCACATTTCTCTGGAAATAGGAAGCAGACATGTTTTCAGAGGGTGGGTTTTTTTAAATGCTTTTTGTTTTTCCTGCAAGTCACCCTATCTCATTCACACAATTATATATGAAGCCTCTCTCTGGTAGCACAGCTGGGTGGCCACGTGGAGAACCTCAAAGTTAAAAAGCATTTCATCTCACTTAGTAAGGAAAAGCTACAACCACATAACCCTTTTCATTTCCTCTTGCTGCTTGAGGGTGATTTATAAAGGATCAATAACAAAACTGTTACCTCTCGGTTTCTTTTACAGAGCATTTGGCTATGTCAATCCATCCTATAACCAACTCTGATGGTAAAATATCCCCAGGGAAATGTCTTCCACACAGCTCTCCTCTGGTACACATGAGATGCGTGATTAAAAAATGAATTCATAATAAGCATTCCATTAAAGAGCACTCGTAGCAAGCTAACGAATTCAGCAGAGTCCCAGTATGCAATGTGTATGCCAGCAGGCAGACGACTCTCCTGTCTATTAAATAAACAGGGAGCCAGAAACAAAAGCACTTGTAATGAATACACCAGCAAATTCATTAAGCCAGATTTCATCTTGGTGACTGAATCCTGGACAATCCAAAGCCAACCTGGTCTGTGGTTAATTGTTCCAGAATGAAATGCCATGTAGACACTCCTGGATAACAGGAAATTTATGGGGGCTGGGGCAATGGCTCAGAAGGTAAAGTGTCTGCCATATATGCATAAGAATCAGAATTCAGATCCCCAGCACCCATGAAAAGAGCCATGGGTGCAGTATATAATAATCCCAGCACTGGTTACTTTATCTTCCTAAAGATAAAGAGTCAAAAAAGGAATGTTTCTCTTGTGAGTTAGTAATCACAACCTGGAACAGATTTTTGTGGCTTCATGGGCCTCTGTGACCTCAGTCCTCCATGAATGACAGGTCGGGTCAATAGCCTCTGAGACTGTGACAGCAACATAATAAAAAGGCATGTGTCACTGGATCTGATAAGCCTCAAGGGGACCTGGAACATAGCCATACCTGTTCCCATCACACAGTTTGAAACACATCCCCAACAGTTGTATGCTTCTGCGTAGAAACCATTCTATACAACACTAATGTCATTAACCAAGCAGCTAAGAGAGTCCTGATCTCCACCTCTACAGCTCACATTCCTCTATACTTAAGAATATTCAGGATCCCAGAATTTCAACTACTTCCTTTTTCATCACCTCATTTTGACTTATGCTCAGATGTGCTTCTCTGAAACCAAGGCTTTCCATTCTTGCTTGCTCTTCGAATTCTGCTATCCCTGTGAGATGGACAGTCATTCAGTAGCTCTGGGCATATGAGATCAGAAGCAAGTCTTTTGGTGAGGGTGGGAGCTGCAGGTCTCAGTTCAATGAGTGTGCCATCTCTTCTTAGCATAGGTGTGTTATGCTACACTACAGGAGTGTTAAACACACTTAGCATACCCATGTTTCATTTTTAAAACAGGGGTGATATTTATTTCATAGCACTTCCTACAGTATCCAGGGTTGATGAAACTTAAGAGAACAATCATTTATTTATCCATTACTCGTTCGTGTCACTAAAATATAGCTGTGGCAATAATGTAAATTTTAAAGTAGGCACAGCCAAAGCTGTTTTGCTGGCATCTTACTAGTAATGAAAGCACCCCCTAAAGTATTTGTTTGTTTGTCTGTTGAAAGCAAGTTATTGTGTAGCCTAGGCTAGCTTTGAATTTCACTGTGAATCAGAGAATGACTTTGAACCTCTAGTCTTTTTGCCTTTACCTACAAAGTGTAGGGATTACAAGCATGCACCATCAAACCTGGTTTATGCAGGGCTGGGATTTGATACCAGGGCTTCACACACTCTAGGCAAACTCTACGTTACATCTCCAGCCCAGGATAACACATTTTAGTAAACATTAGGAGCAGAGCATCTCTTACCCCTAATTCTTCCAAAAGTAAACTGTAAGCTCGAACATGATCAAACTAATGTGCATTTGTTAGTCGGTTTTTCAGAGTGGCCTGGTGCTATCCTAAAGCATGCAAAATGAAATGAAGCTTATTCAAAACCAATGGTGGTTTCACAGTCTTCCTGTGCCAGGCAGTACTTCATACACCAAATAGGAGAAAAGTCACAAAACTTACAGGGAATAGCAATTTTAAATGGGAGCAATTGGGAAGAGTCTTACATTGTTGAAGCAGACAGGAGGTGCTTCTTCTGCCTCGCGCTGCTTGTGATAATCCACCCAGTTAAAATCCTGGCCTGAGTAACCTGTGAGAAAGGAAACACAGATAACATGGGCTTAGCTGAGCTGGATTCCAGGCAAATGATCATCCTGGCAGGGGGGTCTCTGAGAAAAAATAATAAGAAACACATGTTTAGAACCAAAGAGTGAAGTCTTTGCAGGCAGGAGAGCCTCTTTGATAATCAAGTGAAGCCACTTAAGAAACTGAAAGTGTTAAATACAGGTCCGGGAGGTATGCTACCGTTGTGATTACCTAGGACCTGAAACAACAGAAGGAAGCTGGGACCAACCATCAGCCTTAGGGGAGCTCTTGACAATGGAGAGACTGGCGACTGAGAAGAACAGCAGAAAATTTGACAGGAATGCATTCTTGGTGCCGTGTGTGTGTGTGTGTGTGTGTGTGTGTGTGTGTGTGTTCACTTGCATGCTTCAGGTCTCTTAAGGACTAATTTTACATGAACTTGAACTGACAAAGAGAAGGTACTAATTGAAGTTACCAGCGATACTAGCATCCTAGTAGTCAGGCTGTAGTTTGGCCTGCTCATCCTTCCCAATCAAAGCAAAACAAGTAGATCTCCACTCCCTTTTCCCTTAAGCCCATGGGTCCAGAGGTGCTCCCATCTCCTCAAATATCTTCTCATGTTTCCCCAGATGAATACACATTATATAGGTCCATCCGAACACCACATGGGTAAGATCTGAACAGTTCAACTAGATGCAGCACACTTGTTTCTCAAGCCCCTCCCAGAATCTTCTATCTAACCTCCAAAGCCTTACAAGAGGAGACCCATGTCTCCCAATTCTCTGTTCTGCACCATCAGTGAGAAGGTACCAAAGCCAGACACTTACAGGCCTGCATCCTTCATTTAGAGGGGCTTTGCCACACAAGCCTCTACTCCTTGAATGGCCCTCTGTACTGTGTTTACAGCTTAAAGTTCACTCATTGTTCTCTTTCCCCACGAGAGCTTTACCTTGTCTATGAACATACAAAGTCCTTTGTGCTCAAAATAATCTGAAGCTGAGGTGGCTAGCATCCGCCTTGGCTTCTGTCTCGCATCCCTTCCCTGTAACTTTGCTACTTCCTCCATTAATTCTGCTTAAGAATAAAAAAGTTTATGCAATGGGGCTGGAGACAGGGAGGCTACTCTTCCAGAGGACCTAAGTCAGTTCCCAACACCTCCACCAAGCATCTCACAACCACCATTAATTCCAGCTCCAGAGGACCTGAGGCCCTCTTCTGGCTACCAGTCATCACCCTACCCACAGTAAATACCCACACAAACACAAGTTTGTGTGGGTGCATATACAAAAGGAAACATCAAAACTTCATGAGAGTATGCAGTTGAAATACCTGGAAAATCCAAAAGGGATGAGTAGCAACATGCTTTCACAACTGTTTGAGTCTGTACTCATAAAGAAATGTGTGTGTGTTTACGTGTATGTGTGTGTGTGTACAACAACCTTTACACCATACATGGGTCCTGGAGACTCAACTCTGGTCTTCGTGTTTGAGAGACTACTTTATCAACTGAGCCATCTCTCCAGTACAAAGTATTTTCTAATACTCATAGAATTGTGTGAACTGTATTTGGGTCTTCTGTATGACTAATGTATGGTCAGATAAAATGTCCTAATTTGGAAGTCACCCCTGATTGTTGCTCAAAGATGCTTAGTTGGGTTTCCTAAAACCAACTTCTAATGGGTTGCAAAGTGTCACACTGAGTACCATCTTGGACCGGGATATAATCCTTGTATACATCCAGAGTGCAACAGTGTCCATGGGGAAGCCATTTTTAATCTAATAATTTCTAGATAGAATCAAGTCTTGCTGGGTTTCACCTAAGCAGCAATTAATTATCTTGACCCAAAAACTCACTCATTTACTTGAAAATTGGAAAAGCTTAGATTTTTTCCTCCCCCTTCTCCTTGGGACTGTTATTCACTCTGTCATTTAAAATTCTTTTCCTTTGGGCTGATAATGAGATCTTTTTGTAAGGCAGTTTTGAGGCAGCTCAGAAAATAACTACTACATAAAAAACAAATTGCCACGGATTGTATAATAGAGACAACAGGGGTCAATTACACTCATTCATCAACAGAGATGGAACAAGAAGAACTGAGGCTTAAGCACAGCCAGGAAAACATGTTTCAAACCAGGGGGGAGGGAAGAAAACAGCAAAAAGGAGAGAAAAAATAAAGAGGAAATAAAACCCCTCCAGCCATTACAATTCCTAAGAAGCCGCCTACTGAGACTATGTGAATTACAGTCATTAAAGGTATTTAAGCCTCTATGACTCTTTATTTTGAATGACGACATTCCAAATGGAAGAGGTTGGCGACCCATTTTTCTTGAGATACAAATGAACAGACATCAAACAACCATTAAGTATGGTTGTGCAGGTGGACAGCACCTTTGAAAAACCTGATAATATAAAGAGCTATGCCCTTTGACTTGGTTTCAGTCCTAGGAATTTATCCCAGAAAAAACGACCTCTCCAACTGAGAAAACGAGTAGTATGTTGGGAAACGTACAGCAACTTCATAAAACGTGGAGTAGGCGGAAGTAACTGCCGGTAACAGAAAATGATGTGAGATTTACCCAAGATCCCTTTAAGCCCCTAGGATATCATACAGGCATGACAGTGCACGGTTGGGGGCAGGAAAATCATGAAAAAAATTGCTATGGCCTTCAGCTAAAAGGACTAATTGCAGACATATGAAATTACTAGAGTTATCTAAAGAAGAGAAAAATATAAGAAAAGTAATTGTTTTGAGCTTGTTGAAATGTCTTCAACCTTTTTGTACTTTCTCAAGTTTTCACTAATGACTGTAAAAGGACTTCAGAGATAAAAATTATCATTTTAGTTCTAGTATAATGCAAATTCAAATTATGTGTTGATCAACAAATGTCTTGTACAATGTGTGACTCGTGCCATGAGTGATGTTCCCCCCAAGCCACACACACACACACACACACACACACACACACACAAAAGCACCAATGCACACGGTCACCCTTCAGCTTTACCAGTCCAGATTCTATCCAAGTACAACGTCTAGGAGTAAGGCTGAATTCTGGTGTAAAGAGGTAAGTCAGGACTGCCTCAAAGCTACCTCAGTGGCTTTGTGCCTTAGAATGGGGTTACCAGCAAAGTCTAAGGTGGGATTTCATTCTCTTATAAAGCAGACAGCACAACAATAAAATCGCCTCTTACATGAAGCCTGGCCACGCTGGCTATATACCAGCTAGACAAGGGGAAAGTAAAAGACACCCACAACCTGCAAAAACCTACTGGGAAAGGAGACCTTTAATACACTACAGTTCAAGTCAGCTTGTGAAGATTGTCAGTCCTCAAGGATGTGCCCGGCCTTTATCCTAGACATTCATTCCTTCACCCACAAAAAGAGTAAGCCGGCCCTCTGCATGCTAGGTGTGGTACAGTCCTTACACTGGGATTAGAGAAGTGCAGCAAACTGGCATGACTCTTCCCTTTATGGGGCTCCGATTTCACTGACAGAAAGCAGAGGAGAGGAATATAAAGTCAGCTGGAAAGATGACCCAGTCAGTAAAGTGCTTTGCTTTACAAGCATGAGAACCTGAGGTGCATCTCCAGAAAGGAAGTTGATGGTTTCTTGTTTTTGTTTTTAAAGTGAAAGAATAAAAGAAAGAATGAAAGGGAAGGACAAAAATGGAGGGGGAGGGAAGAGAGGGGAGGAGAGGGTAGAAGGGAGGAGGGAAAGAGAGAAAAGAAAGGACTGGAGGGGGAGGGAAAAGGGAGAGGAGGGTAAAGGAGGTCAGGGGGGGAAAGGGCGGGGAGAGGAAGGGAAGGGAAGGGAAGGGAGGGGAGAACAAGGGAAAGGAAGGGAGGGGAGGGGAAGGGAAGGAAGATGAAGGGAAGGGGAGAAGAAGGGAAGGGAAGGGAGGG
>JADRCH010000239.1:4110848-4151821 GCA_019843965.1 Rhynchomys soricoides | reverse complement strand
ATATATATATATATATATATATATATATATATATATATATCTCACAGAGGAGATGACAAGAGCAGTTCTAAAGATGGCAAGAACAGCCAGCCCAAGTGTGCTGGTAAAGTGTGAGAACATGTGATTGCTCTGATTATTCTCTTTTTTAGGAAAAAATTGAAACATTGAGCTTTAGGTAAAATATCCCTGTTTTCAAAACTAAAAACAACAAAATTCAGAATATTTCCTAGGTTATCCATGAACTAAATTTGAGGTCTAAGCCCTTCTATGACTAAGGGAACTCAGAACACCTGATACAAGCCTTCTTCTATCTTTCATGTATATTTAACATAGAATAAATAACCAGTAGCATTCTTAGCCACAAAGGCCATGACAAGTATTAAGTTTAAGATTTAATGAAACAGAGACTCTATCAAAGGTGAGGGCTTAGAATTAATCTAAGTAAACATACAGATAAAGAAGCCAAATCATTTCATGAAGAGTGATCACAAAATGGGATCATGACCTAAGGCATCCATATCCTAATGTAATAGAACTAAATAAATGTAATAAAATATTTATTTTAAATATTAATAAGGACATGTGTCAGAAAATGGCAGCTTTCAGTCTATGAAAGCATGTTTGGCCACTAGGAAATACACACCACAGACAAGGACTATGATGTGGCAGTGTGCCCTTTCCAAAGCAGGTAGAGCTCAGGAACTCTTTCTTTTTCAGTAGTTGGATGAGGTTGTAACCAAGGTCACTTATGTATGCCTGTAGAGACTTGAATGAGAGTGGTTACTCACTCTAGGCTCATATGCTTGACTTGTTCCTCAGTTGGTGGAACTGTATGGGAAGGATAAATGGGTGTGGGCTTGTTGAAGGAAGGGTTATTTCCTGCTTCCTTCTTGTAGTTTTGATATGAGCTCTCAGCTGTTTCTGTTGTTATGCCTTCATTCCCCAATCATGGATTCTAGCCCTCTTAAATGATGTAGTGGCTATTTCTGATTGTCAACTTGACTATATCTGGAGTGAATTACAATCCAGAATTAGAAGGCTCACCTGTGATCTAGATCTTGAGTCTGGAAGACACAAGTTTCAGAGGTGGTGGTACGCAAACCTCTAATCTGGGCTACACCTGTTGCTGGAGATCTACATAAGGACATCAGAAGGAGGAAGATTCAATCTTCTTCACCTGCGAGCCTTGTGGGACTAAGTGACCGTTAGATCCTCAGGTTTGCATTCACAGTTACTGGTGACCATTGTTGAGGAGTTGGACTACAGACTGTAAGTCATTAACAAATTCCCTTACTATATAGAGACTACTCATAAGTTCTGTGAATCTAGAGAGCCCTGAACAATACAAATGATAAGCCTAGTTAAATTATTCATTTTATAAGTTGCCTTGGTCATGGTGTTTTATCATAGCAGTGGAAATGTAACTAATACAGTACCTTAAATTTCTCTCTGATGTTTAAGTCAATTAGTTATAGGACTTTGAGAAGTCAGAAGCTGTTGCTCATGCTACAGTAACAGAGTGCTAATCTGAGGAAGCCCTGACTTTGTTGACACTATCCAATAATGGAAAGTAAACAATGAGATTTCAGATAGGGTGAATTCTCTAAAATGAACAAGAAGTTTGATGTGACAGTAAGATGTCTGGCACGTAATTCTTAAGTTTGTAACCTAAGCCTACCAATGGGTGGATAAAGAATCCCTCCCACTTTCCTAGAGTTTCCTGTTCTAGTTTCTATCTTCCTGCTAGTTAGGTGTAATCAATTTAACCATAATAAGAACAATGTCTCAAAAACAAAAGAAAACAAAAACAATCCAGCAATAGAGATGTATGTAGTCATTAAATTATGTTCAGTGTTTTCTCTAACAAATTCTTTATGGCTTCATTTTTAATGATGGAAAAATTGACTCTGGAATAGGATCCAACTACAGCAGATGCATTTACAAGAAAACACAGAGGCTTCAGTGCAGGCCACATGTGGTGCAGAAGGCAGGAAACATCTGTGAGCACAGGAGAACTGTGGAGCTGTGGTTTGCTGACACTGCTAGCTTTCCACAGGGTCTCATTCACTGCAGCCTGAGAAAGATTCTTTACCATGTACCACTTCCTATGGACCAAATAGAGAAGAGCCTCCCCAACCTAGCCAGATGCCTAGGCCCCACAGTGCTGCCATGTTTTCTAGGTATGTCCTGATTAATACTCTTACACACAGTTCATCTGGATTCTCATGAGAATTTTGAGAATAAATGGTTGAATACTCAGCTTACATACAACATTTCTCCTCCTAGTATAGTTAACAATCATGTATTAATGAAATAACACCATCTTAGATACATAATATTAAATTCTCAAGATTTCCATAACAATTTTCTTCTCCAAACTTAAAAACAAAATACGATAAAAAACATTAAAAACAAAGATTTTATCAAAAACAAATGTAGTATTCCCTTAAAATGTTCTTTTCATTTTCTTTTCAGGAAATATTGAATTTTAGTTAGGCCATGACTGCCTTCAGTGGAAAGAGGAATACAACAGTATCTTCTATTTTATCCACCTGCTTTTATATACTTGGGTACATGCACAGGAGGATTTATGGAGTCATCTGTATAGCCCAAGTACTCAAAGGCAAATTAAATATGCACAGTCCTAAGATTTAAATCTTTCCAAACCAAGGAGCTTATAGGTGCCTTACATTACAGGAAATGTTTATACACATTCACCAAAATCATGTTTTGCTTCATTTTACTTTTTCTTAATTGAATTTTCTCCTACCTTTCTCCCTGTGTCCCTTTCTAGTGTCCTCCTCTCTTCCTCTCCTTCTCTGCTCATTTCTCTCGCTCCTGCATTTCTTGAGCAACTGTGTTTTGGAAACCGAGCTAGATGCTGATGGTAGAGCAGGGAGAAAGATGCACATTCAGCCTTTTAGCAATTGGCAGCTTTGAGAGTGATGCTGATGCACAAATAAAATAAAACTAGTAAAAGGTAGATTGCAACAGAAATATGAAGAGAAGCATTCCAGGAAAGAAATGTCACAATGTCACTCAGGGAAAGTAATAGCAATTTATAAAGAAAACATAGCTATTGTTGTAATGGACAAGATAGAGGAAAAGCAGTTCAGATTAAAATAAGGTAAGTATAATTGCTGCTGGTGGCACATGCCTTTTTAATCCCAGCACTTGGGAAGCAGAGGCAGGTGGATGTCTATTAGTTTGAGGTCACTCTGGTTCACAGAGTGAGGTCCAGAACAGCCAAGGTTACACAGGAAAACCCTGACTCAAACCAAACCAAACCAAACCAAACCAAACCAAACCAAACCCAAAGGTGGGAGGACAGAAGTAAGTATGTGTAAGGGATTGTCTACTTACCATTAAACGCTGGGTTTTCCAAGGCTTTGTTCATTCACCCCACTACTCTTTGTTCTTCCTGGAGATGCTCCTGTCTGAAGCTCCTCAAGTGTCTGCATGAGAACCATATTGGATGCTAGAAATTTCTAAATTTACCTTTTGGCAGCTAAGTGAGTTTGTCCTCCATTTTCTCATTGGAAAATAAAAATTTTTGGAGTCATACCAAATTATTTAAAAAAGAGTTACACTAAAAAGAGTTAACATACCAGACATGATGTCTCATCCATAGAAGGGTCTAGTTATAGACTCCTGACAGTATCCAGGAACTTGGATTCAGGGACCATTTCTACCACCTCATGTGCCTATACTATTAGTGGAAACAGCATGACTTGTGCTGTGAACAAAGCATGGCTGGATATTACATAGAAGCTAAGCAGAAGTTGCTGATACATGCCACCCACCCTGCTCAGCTCCAGTAAAAGTTTTCAATACTGGATATCTAGGAATTAGACCCCAGATACCAAAATCTCAGTTGGTATCACTACAACTCTCTTACTTACAACTAACTGATGAGGTAATTAAGCATGTTCTTCTGGGAGAGGTTGCCCTCCCCTGTTTTCCCTGGTAGAGGAGGATGTGGATAGTCATCAATGTTGCCCAGTATAAATGTATAAACTTAGAACTTTATGAGATTCTTCTGTATATTTATTGTGACTTGGTTGCATAGTTCGTACGCATAAATTTTGTAGAGGTCAGCATCATGTTGTAGTGTCAAAGGGTTCGAAACACTTACTAGATGTTGCCCTATGTGCCTTATTCCCTTACCAGCTTTGTTCTGCATCCTTTCCTTACCATTATTCATAACCATAAATACGGCTGTGTGCTGAGTTCTATGAGGTTTCCTAGCAAGTCTCAGAAGCAGAGGTGGTCTGCGAACTCCCAACTTTCACAGGCAAAGAGTGTTTAGGTAAATGCCATGCACATAAGAATTAATGAATATCAGCTGGGTTTATTACATGCTTGTCCTGGGAAGTGAGCTCCTTCTATCTCTAAGAATCACTTTTACACTGATTACCAAGCCCCCATCTGCATTTTATCACTTTTTAAACTCTAGATTCATTTATTCAGTGTCATGTGTGATGACTATACTTAAGTTTCTAATGGCCATCTCACACAGAAAATGTAGAAAAGAGAATTCAGAGTTTCATGCTACAAAAATAATAAAATGTAATATAATTGTGTCACCGCTCTTTGTGAGAATTGCTAATATTGTCACCACCATCCTGCTGTTCAGACTCTGATGTGTATTTCTTTTCCTCATCAGAACCAATGTAGGAATGAGAATCATTCTGGCCAACATTTATGTTGCTATGATTAAATAATCTGATGAAAGAAACTTAAGAGACAAAGGGTTTATTCTAGAACGCAGTTCAAGGGAACATCCACCATGACCAGGAAGTCACAGTATAAAATTTGAAGCTGTTTTTCATAGATCATCACATTGTCAATCAGGAAGCAAAGAAATTGAGTATGTACTGCTACTCAGTACTGCTTTTTTTTTTTCATATTTTATTTACATTTCAAATCTTTCCCCTTTTCCAGATCTCCCCTTTGGAACCTCCCCATTCCCTCTGCCCTCCCCTGCCACTATGGGGGAATTCTCCCACCCACCCACCCACTCTCATCTTCCCTCCTTGGCATTCTCCTATATTGGGGCATCTAACACCCTCAGGCCCAAGGACCTCTCCTACCCCAATAGATCCATCAGTTCTGCTTATTTATAGAATAGTATGTCAACCAGGGCATTATAATCTCCGTAGTAGGTGTCTTCCCATCTTAACTCATATAATCATTATTTGCCTAGATTCTCATCAATCAGGAAATTCTAGGTTCTGCTAATGTGATGCTAGCCATCAAAATGCCACCCTGGACCACTTGATAGCTAAATATTACTTCTAAGCCACTGATGTTTCACCTTGGCTCTTTAGGCACATGACCATGTTATAGTGCAAAATTCACTCGATACAACTTTAAAAGTCTCCATAGTCTTTAATAATTCCAACACTCTTAAAGCCCAAAGCTTCTTAAATATGAGTGCCTTTATAATTAAAAATCTACCACCACCACCACTACCACCACCACCACCACCAACAACAACAACAACAGGAGCAACAACAATAGGCTAGCAAAAGTCATTAGATAAATTCGAACTAGCCCTCATTACCCTGGAGACGCAGGAGCTGATCAGTTGCTACATGCACTGAGTCGTATCTATGCTAGGGCAAACTATCTGCTGGAGTCTGTTGGCACCTGAGCAAGGCAGGGCCACAGCCAAACTACTGAGGCTCTCAAGATGAGTAAATCTGGGGTTTTAGGCATGTTTCCACACCTTCTCAGCTCCAGGTCTGCCACGTTGGTTGGTAACATTTCCTGTTAATTTGTTAAATACCCTGACAAAGGCAATTTCAGAGAGGAAGGGTTTATTCCAGATCACAGGTCATGGACACAGTCTGTCATGGTAGTGTGACCAAGGATACATGACCTTGAAGCAGCTTGTCAAACCCATCTGTAAATCTGGAAGCTGAGAACAACAAAGGAATTCTGTTGTTGAGTTCTATTTCTAAATGTATCTAGACTGGGGTCCCACCCACACTGGTTGGATCTTCCCATTTCAATGACCATAGTCAAGATAATCCCTCAAAAATCTTCCCATGTAATTCTATGTTCTGTTAAGTTGACAACACTAAGCATTGCAACAGTTCTTGGCTTAGTTTCAATACAGAGTTTCAGAATTCAATCCATTATAGGTTACAGGAACCTGGTATCTCTTCATTCTTCTTACCCCTTCAGACCATTTATTCTCTCTGTTGGCTTTCTAACCACAAAGCAGAATATCTTCCCACTGGTTTAAATCCCTTCATCTTCTCCCACTTTCATCGTCAGACTTCATACTGTTGCCTATAAGGCTCTGTGGGATTGCTCTATACTTCTGATCTTCTATAACCCACTTCCACAGGATCACCAAGGTTTCTATTATGAGCAGTTGGAGTCTATGTGAAGAAGACCTCCCTCATAGCAAGGGTGCTCTCCACACCTGAATTAGGCATAAACCACACCCAAACACCTGTTTTCCCAGAGAGCTACTTTATTAAGCATGGGAGAAAAGTTAAACTGGCTGCTTTCAGACTCAGGCAGAGATGCAGCAGCATATGACCTTGCAGGTGAAATTTTTAAGAAGAGTAAAAGGGGTGTGGTATGTTTTGATTGGTCATGTTAATTAGGTGAGCCAAATGTGGCTTTTGATTGCTAGACTTCAATAGTTTGATAGCTGGACTTTAGTAGTCAGCCTCAGGAGGAAGAAGTAGGCAAATTAGGGAATAGACGTTGGTGGCTAGCTTTAAGAATGTAGTCTAACAGTCTCACAGTTTTGAATAAGGCAGAGAAATGGGAGAGAAGGGTAAGGTTTGCTTGAGCCACACTGAAGCTGGCCAGAGTTCATTTACTATGAGCACTTGAGCATGGGCCAGGTTTTCTGCCTGGAGCACAGGCACTGTGGGATCTACTCAAGCCTTCCCCAGACCACTCTTAGATGTAAAATGACAATGACTTTCTAGGCAAAAATTTACTTGAATGTACTATCATTGTAGTTTTGCTTTATTTACTTTAATTTTTTTTAAATTAAAATCAGCATCTGACCTATGTTCTTTATCTTAGTTCTAGTGTCCATAAATAGACAATTGTAGGTCTTAACTATAAATGACATATTTCACTATTTTGTTTGCCACTGTTAGTAATATTTTTTACAACCACCTTTGGAAAATAATACTTTAGTTCACTTGTATCTTTTATCTATCCCTTGCAAAACTAATTATTCGAATACGTACTTTTATTGTTTGCATTAAAATCATTAAAATATTATATAACATATAATACTCTCAATGTTTTTCCTATTAGCATAATACAGTATCTGAGGAACTCTGTAATATATGGAAGATATTGGTATCTTGGCTCTTCTTTCTGCATTTATTAGCTAATATTCAATTTTTGTCATATGTACATTTTTATTTTAATAGTTCCTTTGTTTTGGGTATGTTTTAATGTATGTTTTGGATAAAAGTCCCTTTAAGTTATAAATTTGATAAGTATTTTTTCAGAACTTGACTCTTTTATTTATTCTCTCTTTTTGAAAATGTATTGCTTAGTTATTTTATACATTCACATATTTTTATCAAATCTAGCCCAGACCTTCTCCTTTAGAACTTCTGCTATACCCCTTACCCACTCCTCTACAGTTTTATAAACTTTGTTTTTAAGGCACTGAGTCTAAACAATGGTGTCAAGTAATGCCTTGCTGCATGTCTATCTACTGGACCATGAAAAGCCCAGGAAGAGCCACATCTCTGAAGATAGTATATTTCACAGAACAGACATTTATATTGTGTATTGTGTTTTTAATGTTGTATTCATAAAATCATTATAAACACTAAAGTCATCTATTTGCTCCCATGTTATACTCCAGGATATTCAGTTTTTAACTTATTTTCACTTTATTTTATGTGTGTTTGAGTTTTGTATGTATATCTGTGCACTGTATGAGTACATTATTCATGGATCAAGAAGAAGGCAGCAGATGTTCTGAGACTGGGGTTACAGATTGTGGTTAGCAAGTACATAGGTCTTGGGAATGAAACTTAGCTTTTCCAGAGGAGTATCCAGTCTTTTTTTAACTATGGAGCCAAGTCTCCAGACTCAGCAATTTCATAGTTTTCTGTTTAACACTAAAGTCTGTGATATACTCTAACTTAATTTTGTGAAGTAACTGAAATCCATTTTGATTATTTTAGAAATTCTTTATGTGATGTCTAATAACCTAGTCCTATAACTGCTAATGTAATTTTGTTTCAGTAGGATTAAATATTTGTTTTTATTTTTTACATACATGACAGTAGAATCCAAGAAAATAAGATTTTAATTAATGCTTCCAGTTAATTGTGGGTTTTAATCGATATTCTTTATGAATTGGAGGAAGTTCCTGTTTATTTCTAGTTTACAGATTTTGTTAAATGCTGTCACGTTACTGTCAGGTGACTTTTCTGCTTTTATTGATATCATCATGTTAGTTTTATCCTATAGCCTGTTGATACAATGATTTGTAATAATTAAATTTTAAATATGAAACTAGTCTTGTGTAATAAAATTTCAGAATCATATATTAAAGACTTTATTTTCTCCATTATATTGCCTTCAGTAGTTTGTTAAAGACGAGCTTAATACAGTCACATTAATTTGGGAGGCTCTTTATTCTATTTTATTACCCTATTTGTCTATTATTTTCCTAATATTTCATTATTAGTAGTAGTATGTTTTATAGTATGTTTTGAAATTGATTAGTGTCAATGTTCCAGCTTAGTTCTTCTTCAGTTTTGTACTGGCTATACTGAGTCTTGCCTTTTGCCTTTTGATAACATTAGAGTCAGCTGATCAGTATTCATGAAATGGATTACAGGTTTGACAGAGCATATGTTGAACCTATAGGTCAATGTGAGAACTTGTAACATCTTGACTCTATGGGTTTTCTCTGTACTTATTTAGTTTGTTTGATCTCTTTAGTCATATTTGTGTTTTCCATATTTAATTATTGCACATATTTAGTTACAATTATGCCTGAGTATTTAATTTTATAATATTTATTATTTTCAATTCAAATTATACCTTTTCATACTGCTTTATAAAAATAATTTATGTGTTTAGTAGCCTAATCCTTTAATTTCAATAAGCAAAATTACTTGGTTTTATATTTTACATAAATGACTGAAATGGTTTGTAAATGCTTGGCCCAGATATTTTTGTTTTGTATATGCTTGGCACTATTAGAAGGTGTGGCCCTGTTGGAGTATGTGTGTCCTTTTTGGAGTAGATGTGCCACTGTGGGTGTGGCCTTTAAGATACCCTAGCTGCCTGGAAGTTAATCTTCCACTAGCAGCCTTCAGATGAAGATGTAGAACTCTCAGCATTGCCTACATCATGCCGGTCTAGATTCTTCCATGCTCCCATCTTGATGATGATGTACTGAACCTCTGAACCTGTAAGTCAGCCCCAATTAAATGTTGTCCTTATAACAGTTGCCTTGGTCATGGTGTCTGTTTATGGCAGTGAAACCCTAACTAAGACAATGACTATGCCAGCTAAAAAAATGAGTTTTAATTATTGCTATCTAATCTATAGACTTTTCATTTATTTTCTTTGTCTTATTTCATCAGCTATAACTTCCCATATGACACTTAAAACTAGAGGTGATTGAGAACATCCTTGCCATGCTAAAGATTTTTATACATATATTCTTTATTAAGTGGAATATTACCTTTATTGCTAGTTTTTATTTTGTCTTAAAAGGTGTCACATTATTTTCAAGTGATTTTTTTGCTTTTGTTGACATATCATGTTAATCTTCTTCTGTAACCTGGTGATATAATGGTTTATAGTAATTGAATTTTAAATTTTAAAGCAGTTAGCATACTTAAATTCCATTTACCAGTGAGATAGTATGTTTTTATAAATTCCTGGATTTTATAGAACATTATCATAACTATATTCCTGAGAGATATTAGTCTTTGTCTTTCCTGTATTGTCATCAATAAGAATTAGTACTTTGTAATGTTTTATTCACAGAATGAGCTATGAATTATGTTTTCTGCTTCTAGCCTCAGAAATATAATAAGAAATTATTATAATTTCTTCATAAAATATTTGGTAAAACCTCATTATACATATATATTATATATAATATACAATATATAATGTATAACCTATCACACATTACATATCACATAGAACATATGATATAAAATGTACTATGTAATATATAATGTAATATATCATATAATGTATAATAGATAATAAATATATGATATGTAATATATAATATTATATAATAGGTAACATGTATTATGTGACATACACTATACTACTACATACTACATATTTCATAGAAAATACTACACACTATATAACATATACAATATAGCACATAACATACAGTATACATATACTATACATAATACATAAAACACACTACACTAATAGACAATGTATAATATGTAGCATGTAGCATATAACATAAAATAAACAATAGATAATAAATAATAGTAATATAGAATACAGCCGGGCAGTGGTGGCGCATGCCTTTTATCCCAGCACTTGGGAGGCAGAAGCAGGCAGATTTCTGAGTTCGAGGACATCCTGGTCTACAGAGTGAGTTCCAGGACAGCCAGGGCTATATAGAGAAACCCTGTCTTGAAAAACCAAAATATATATATACACAATACAAAATACATAATACACAATACGAATTACATAATAGAAAATATGTTATATATAACATATGACACATAACACATAACACACAATACACAATATACAAATTATACTATGCAACATATAACATATAACACATATCACATGACACATACCTTTTAACAATAAATGTTTAATAAAATAAATATAGAATATATAATATGTAATAATACATGATATATATTAGTTTAAGAAGTAATATATAATATATAATATTATATGATATCTAATCTATGATATGATATATGATATTTTATATGGTGTATGATAGATGTTATATGAGACATATGATGTGTGATATATGACATATGATGTATGACATGACATATAATGACATGACATATGACATAAACTATACATAATAAAATAAAATATATTTATTATATGTTATGTATATATTCACATATACAGCATATTATTTACCATATATAGTAGTATATTACATATACTACTTGGGCTGTTCAATTTTGTCTAATTTATTAACATTTTGTTAAGAATGTTCACACATTTGTTCATTAGAATGTTGTCCTGTCACTGTCCTCTTGTGTGCTGTCTTTGGTTGTAACATCAGAAAAATGTTGGCTTCACCAGATACATTTAAAGTATTCCATTCTTTTCAGTGCATTAGAAGAACTTGAGAGGTTTTTATATAAATTCTCTATAAGTATATGCAGAATTTAATTACAATGCACCTGATTTTGGGTTTTCTTTAATTAGAGGATATTTATTAGTGAGGTTTTATTATTGTTATTTAGCTTCCTAATCATCATTAGTCTTTTCATATAGTTTAGAAAACTTATTCAGTAAATACATTGTATGTTATATATTTATTCTTTATTGCTACCCATTAAGATTGAGTCTGTGTTGTATCAGATATATTTCTTCAATAAATCTACAAATAAATGTACAGAAAGTCGTAGTAAGTGATGGAAGCATAGGTGATAATTAGCTTCATATAAGTTTAATAGGATTTTGCTGTCCTGGAGTACATAACAACTTTGTAATCTTTTTCCCTTGGCAGCCAATTTGGAGTCTAGAGCTGTAGATACTTGATATGCTGCATTGCTTAGAGGCAGAGTGGTACTTTGCATGTAGTTTTCTTACTGCTTATTTTTCTCTTTTATAACTTGAATCTACATTTTTAAAATTTTCTCTGAGGGAGCCAGTTAGCTTTTCAGAACTTCTAAACACAAAATGAATAATATTTATTATTGTGTTTATCTATAGTTCATCACTTCAATTTTTCTTTATTGTGGCAACATCACTGTAATAGCTTAGCACTGTGAGTTGTGTTGGTTGAGAACATTAGCTTAGAATCATGCCCTTTAAATAACATGTCTTTTTGCTGTAAATTTTCTGAATGAATAAGACAGATAAATAACATTTAATACTATGTAACTCTGCCCATTTTCTGTATCTTATGGTTAAACTTTGGCTCTGGTGTAAAAACAGCAATCTTCATTTAATTCCTTTTTGAGAAGACATTAGAAAAATATCTCAGGACCCATTTTTCTGTGAAAGAAAAAATTGGTGGTAATATCAACTTTCACTTATGGATTGTTCCAAGTTTTTGACTAATACAACTTTTATAATCTTTTTCTCATAGGTTCTGATAGAGTCTTCAGTACATTTTAGTATTACTGTTAAAATAAGAATAGCCACTTAGGCTAATTGGGTATGTGTGTGAATGAAACAGAAATTCCAAACAAGTTGCAGAGATATGTAGATAATCACCTGGAAATCATCTGAATATATTTATTTGCTGATATTCATACCAAAGTACAACTTGTTCTTAAATAAAATATATTGTTAGTCATTTTAGTCAGAACTTAGTTTTTATTGTGAACTAAATGAATAAGACACTAAACATTCCAATATTCTAAGAGACATTATGGAAGTATAGATTAAATACAACAGTTGTCTTTGGTTGCATATAATCTACTCCCAAATTATTAAGTTATAAGAAAGTCTATCATCTATCTTACTGTATGTGTGAACAGTTGTTTAGCTATGGTCACCCATGTGGGTTTTCTGATCTCAAATGGACTCATGTGATTGCAGTCAGCTCTCAACTTGGCTAAGGACTGGAAGGTCCAGGTTGGCTCCAGCTGGAAAGACTCATCATCATCATCATCAACATCAACATCAACATCAACATCAACATCAACATCAACATCATCATCATTTCACTTTGTCCTGAACAGAAGAGTAGGCAAACCTGAGACTCCTGAAATAGCATTGAAAGTAAATGTAAATGTACATGCTCTCGCTCTTGTTAGTCCTTGGCTTAGAACTGGCATAATCTGCCAATGCAAATGAAAATTCCTGTCCAGACTCAACTGGAGAAATGAGCTTCACCTGCAGCATCACATCATAAAGGGTATGGACTCAGGACAAGAAAGATGAAAGGCCATTTTTGTAATGAGTTTTGTAATCATTGTCTCAGATTAAATGTATATAATTTACCTAACATTGCTGAACATTAAAAGTTAACATCAGGGAAGTGCAAATTGCCCTTGTGGAAGGATGAAAAGTCACAGGCTTCAGTTATAAAAGAGACAGTAGTAGTGTTTGGTATAGATGAGAATGAAAATTTGGTCTGGATGAAAAGATGGGATTTACATAAGAAAGACTGCATATAATCAGAGAGTCCATATGTGTTATGAAGAAGACTGAACATAATTCTGATTCAGCCAAAACGCAGCCTTCTCCTATGTTTGAGTACTATTTCTGAATGGGGAAAAGCTCTTCCCTGTTAAGCAGAACACAGAAAATCCCAAATATTTTGCAAGCTAAATTCATATGTATATATGTATGTATGTATGTATGTATGTATATGTTGTTTGTGTGTATTTGTGTATATATGTGTTTGTGTTTGTGCATTTGGTATGTATTCATGAGCATATACACAAATGCCTCAAAGTGAAGACACTGAAGAAAATCAATATTCATTTTAATTTTACATACTTCAATATTAAAGCAAGTAAATGAATTATTTGGAACTGAAAAATTTCAAAATGGCAGGCCCTCATGCTAATGATAGTCTAAGAGTAAAGTCGGAACTGAATAACAATAGTTGGTATGGCTACATCTTTGAGTCCTTATGGATAGCTTATTTTATACTAGCCACTTTGGGGTTTCTTTATTCTTTAATTTGTTTTTTATATTTTATTTGAGTTCATGTGTATGCACTTGTTTCTGTCTTGTGTGTAGCTGAGAGGCCAGAAGAGTATATCAGAAATCCTGGGAGGTGGACTTACAGGAGGTTGTGAGCCACCCTGACTAGGGGCTGGGAACAATTGTGGGTCTTCTACAAAATCAAAAGTAATTATTTTTAGCACATGTAGTTTGATTTACCTACAGCATTAGTCATCTACTCGCTCTCCCCTAAGCAAGCCACTCAAACACAGATGTAGGCTATTCCTTCCTCAGTTTCAGCTCACCTTTCTGTTTATGGTCTCTTCTCTTAAGTTATACATTTATCAATACGGTATCCCACTCTTCACTCCTTAATCCCCCTACCCAGGGAACTTCATTTTACTTTGGCTTTGGTTATTGTTCATCATAACTATCATTGTTCACTTCTTGACTTTTATCCAAGGTGTCAACTCATGAGGACAGGAACCATCACTGAGATGGTACCTGCAGCACTGATACTTACTGACATCCTGAATTATAGAAGATGATCAGGTTGCACATACCACAATATTGTAAGCATAAACATATATGTTTGTGAAGTATAGAACTGGGCAAAACTCTGAAAGGAAGCAAATCATTTTTGAAATATATTTTATAGTATAATAAGAAAACATACTATTAGAAAACAGTCAGAAATAAAATCCATTGTTTTAGTTATCAAATAATTTGAATTTGTATGCTTTTCATTTGATTAGCATGAGAATAAATGTTAAGGTCTGGGCTCATCCAATGCCCTCCCTGCTGTTTAGAGAAAGAACACAGTTCCTTCTCAAAAAACAAGTATATGCTTGACAGAGCTGGTGACAGCCTGGAGCCAGGGTCTTGGGGAGCTTTGGCTTTAGATCCTGAGAACTCAACTCTTTCCCCTGTATGTTCCCAGGCCATTGTGTGCTACATGTTTAATGTTCTTGAGATACCCAGTGTTCACCTTGGGCAATATTGTTTGATTAGCACCCTGCTGACTTCATTGAGTTGTATGATAATTTCTGCTCACATCATCCCATTTCTTCCCCTGGAAACAGTATTATATGATGCTACACTTCCAAACAAGCTTGCTTGGCATTAGACACAGTTGGCCCAAGACTGAGCCCAGCTCTTCCATGTCTCCTTTTTATCTTCTCATTTCTTGCTCATCCCACTTAGGATCCTGACACTGAAGAGTGACAGGATTGGTCAAGCTCAAGTAAATATGATCAAAGCATTCTGTATGAAATTATCAGAGTAATACAAAATTTTAAAGTAAGTACTAAAATTGTAGCAACACTCAATTTTAGCTAAGATTTCTCATTTTGTGATTTTTAGCACTGGGAAAACTAATGAAACTGAAAGAAGCAAAGGAAACTTTTTTGTTTTAAAAAATCATATGATTGGCCAAAAATCAAACTTATTTCCTAATGACATTCATTTTCTTATGCAGAATATGAAGGCTAGTAGGAAAAGTCTCCTTCAATAATCAGGAATTGACTTACTTTCTCTTAAAGCAGTATGACATGTTCTTTGAGTTGGACTTTGGAAACCTGGATGGAAAGCATAGCGAAGTTGGGAAAATGTTCACTTTTAATAGCTTCGGTATGATTGACATAATCCTAACCTACTTAAAAACCTGGGTGTACAGCAATGTAAGGAATGGGCAGATATTAGGGTATCATCAATAACTGTTATCATAATCTGTCAACCACGAGTCATAAGTTATCTCTGCTGCTGCAAAAAACATAATAAGCTGGTTAAATGGAACCAGGTTGAGAACCATGCTGTTAAGGCATAGATATCTTAGTCCTTTCATGGTGGGTAAAATGTGTAGCTTAATATCTGATAGCAATATTGTTTTTGGAATTGTACTTGGATGGTTATTAGTTCCCCTGGGCTATTGTTTATAACAAATCATTTCTCCTGGATGTATTATTAAATAAAGGAATAGTTATTTGTTTATAAGAAAAACATTAGGATTTGATCTTTTGTGCTTAAATAGATGACAAGAGGGAATTGTTTCTAACTTGAAAAATACAAAATAATGCATTTAGTTAGCTGAATTTTTGTGTCACCCAGACTACAAATTCTTTTCTAGCACATCAGTGACTAACAGGAAACTGCTAAGAAGAATGAAGCTAGAACAAAATAAAGAAATATGCCTGTACAGCCAGAGCTTGCCATCCATGCGTGCCCAGAGTGCATTTCTCTCTGACTGTTTTTTTTTTTCCCTTGAGTTTTGGTTTTTAGAAGGTAAGGTGTCCATATGTACCCCAGTATGGCCTCAGCTCACCATCCTCCTGTCTCATATATTTGATTACAAGTAGTGCACAGGTAGAATTTTACTCTTTCATTTCATCAATTCACAATTTGTTAGACTGATCGTACCCTGTTGATATACTATTAACAGAAATGTACAGACCAATGTTTTAATACCTCTGTAATTGATGTGTTTATAAAAGGATAAAGATATATGATATATGTTCTTTGGGGAAGTGGTGAGGTATGGGGGAAGGGGATGTTTCAGTGGGCCCATGCCAAGGCATTCCTTTGCCCCAAGGGACCAGCCACACGATGGTATAGTACAGAATAGAGTTTTTTCAGGGCATTGGGAGGGGAGTTAAGAGAATAGTAAAAGCAGAGAAAGGTAGAGAGGGGGAGAAAGTAGAGAAATATAGGCCAGCTATGGGGGAGGGGAGGGAAGGGAAGACGTAATGGCTGGTTTTGTGTCAACTTGACACAAGCTCACTTATCACAGAGGAAGGAATTTCAGTTGAGAAAATTCCTCCATGAGATCCAGAGGTAAAGCATTTTCTCAATTAGTGATCAAGGTGGGAGGGCCCCGTGTGAGAGGGACCATTTGTGGACTGGTAGTCTTGGCCTCTGTAAGAAAGCCAGCTGAGCAAGCCAGATGCAAGCAAGCCAGTAAGTTACATTCCTCCATGGCCACTGCATCAGCTCCTGCTTTCTGACCTGCTTGAGTTCCAGTTCTGACTTCCTTTGGTGATGAACAGCAGCATGGAAGTGTAAGCTCAATAAACCCTTTCCTGCCCAACTTGCGTCTTGGTCTTGATGTTTCTGCAGGAATAGAATCCCTGACTAAAACAGGAAGAGCAAGAACAAGAGAGAAGCAAGAGGCAAAAGAGTAAAAGTGGGAGGAGAGTAAAGTGGCAAGCAGCCCCTTTTATAGTATATCAGGCCTACTTGGCTGTTGCCAGGTAACTGTGGTGAGGAGCATGCCTTGATGTTGCCAGGTAACCATGGGGTGGGGTTTAGACAGAATGCTAACAGTAATAACCATGTTATAGAAGAAGGCCATTTAAAGACAGTTATTTACAGAATATGAAATTAAAATGAGAAAAATGTTCAATGACAAATGCACTTAGAAAAATATTTGAAATATATGCGCCAAATAGTAACACTGTTTATATTAATGGTCAACTATGCATACCTTGACTTTAGTGTTTTTGCTCATGGCTTGTATTTTTCTGAATTTTCAAATCTTCATCCTTATTTTTATTTTTTGTACTTTATAATAAGCGCATATCAGTTCATAATTGGAAAAACACTAAATTTTCATGTTGACATTGTCATCAGTACATTTTGGAACTGAATATTAAGAAATTTGAGCTCTATTTGGAGAACTGTGGTTTAGTTCTGTTTGCATTGTGCTGGGACATTATTGAAATATACAGAAAAAATAAAAAGAACACTTCTTGAGGATTTATAAACACAATAATTAAGATGCAAACTTTACTAATAAACCTATGAGTCCCACACACCATTAAAAACACATTCAGATCAATTTTTATATACTTTAGGAGGATGTTTCATTTCAATGGTTCCATTATTCTATGTTGAATCTGGACTCTCCTTCCATGCAAGCTGTTTACATTACTTGGCAAAGTTTTACAATACTGTCACCAATGTATTTTTTTATTACTATTTTCATATGAATCCCAAGGTTCCTTGTAGTCTGAGGTCATAACAAATGAAGTGCATTTTTAAAAAGTGCTGTTAAATTTTCCAGTTGGATGTTTTGATATAATATAAGCTAATCACTTGAGTGGGCTGAGCTTACATCATGCCAATTTACCGAACTCTCTTCCTACTTCCAAGTCATATCTAAAAATGCTCTTGGATTCTCGTTGTAAACACATACTTGAGGAGTTATGGTAATCTGTTTCCTTTCTTCAAATCTTTATCTCTCCATTTCTTCTTGCATAATTGTGTTGGCCAACATTTCCAGTGAAATATAAATGACTATTTCCTGTGAATCATTAACTATAATTCTTCATTGGAACTTGGTCATTACTTTTATTAAGTTACCTTACCTTATCTAGTTACTTTTACCTAATTTGTATTCTAGATTTGATAGGAGTTTTATCTCAAATATCTTTTTCTGTGCCTTAACATATTCATATGAATTTCAAATTTAATCCTTGCACCATTTTGACTCTACTCATTTTGATTATGCTACAACCGTTTTAAAAATATGTGGCTAGATTCCAGCCACTGGTTATGTAGAATATCCATTTGTAAGTGAGTGATCAACTCCAATCTCACAGTTATATCTTTGATGTAAAGTTTTTATTTACACAAAATAATTTTAGATCTCACCATGTTCTCTTTTATTAAGACAGCTGAGTTTGAGGTTATCCATGCTCTCATGACTCAGTAAAATTCACTTTTAAAATGACCTGTGGGAACTATTTCTTGTGCTGTCAGCAAGCTTTAGTTTTCTGTAGTTCTTTGTCTATAGTAGTAGTCTCTTAAACTTTGCTCCTTCCATTTTAGCATGTCTTTTGATGCAGCCTTTGTTCATGACATGTTTAGACAGGCAAAATAGAAAAAATATTACGAGAACATCCTGAGAGTAAACCTTATAAGAATAGAATATCCTAGAGTATTGTTCAATGTTTATAAAAGCTATTGCTTACTCAAGAGAATAGTATATTAAAATTAAAATTCAAATCTAACTCAGAATCTGGTTTTGCAAATAAAATTTATCATGAAAAAGGATGGAACACATTTTTTTTTTAACACATTGCATATGGATGACTGGTTCCATAGTGCAAAGCAAAATTGAGTTTTAATGTAAAAAAATTAAATTAGGATAGGAATTATAAGGTCTGGAAGGCTAAAATGTTTATCATTTAGCTTTTTACAGTAAAAAATTCTTATTCTATCATCTAATCTTTTTAAAAGATTATTTGAGCATTATTGGTTGTATAATACCCTAGTAATTCAAATTTCAAACACATAAAACAATATTTGCTTTCTTTCATGATGCATAGTGCACAGGGTTTCTCTGGTACTATATAACATCTTAAATACAACATCAAATTTGCTTATTCTTTCTATGAATTTCTATATAATATCTATGAATTCAGGTCTATCATCTATCTATCTATCTATCTATCTATCTATCTATCTATCTATCTATTTCAGGAACGATGAGGACATCTATACCATATCAATAAAGCAAATTTCTTTCTATAAAGTGTTAGTTTGAACTTCAGCAAAAGTGTTTACTCCATAGCAAACCCCTATGCAGCATCAATTTCCCATTCTAACTGGGGATATTGACAATCTGTACTAGTGTCATAGTTTTCCTCTGTATCTTTCCTCATGTTTGTACCTTATCATTTTGTCTTCATTTAATAACATATCTATTTATCATTTTCTATGCCACAAAATTTTACCTCAATTCTATTTCCAAATCAGCTTCAATGTTTACAACACAGAAAAGGGATATCTGTGCATCTCGTGTGAGCAGGATGTAATAATAGTATTGTGACAACTGGTTAGTCTGATGGTAGATGATACTTCCAAGTTTGTTCTTTTGGATATTATACCAAAAAAAATCAGTTATTTGGGAAACTGTATCCAGTGTGGAAACTGAATTGTGGAATATAATGGATGTGTGGACAACAAATTTACAAACATTTGGCCATCTCATTTTGATTATCTCATTTCATTTTCATTATCTCAGAGAGATGATTTCATTATCTCAGAGCAGTAAGAGTGGATTGTTTCTAAATGGTTTGTATTTATTAAAATGTACAATTTATATGTACAGGGGGGTAAAAGAATCATTTTATGACAGAAGCTAGCTCAGCAGTGTTTAATAGAATCTGACAGCTGTTTTCCTGAATTTAACATCTAGGTTTGCCAATTACTTTGCAGGAAAACACCCCAGAGCTCCCAGGGACTAAACCATCAACCAAAGAGTACACATGGAGGGAGCCATGGCTCCAGATACATATGTAGCAGAGGATGGCCTTATCTGACATCAATGTGAGGGGAGGCCCTTGGTCCTGTGGCGGTTTGATGCCCGAGCGTAGGGGAATGCTACTTCTATAAGCCAGGAGTATGTGAGTGGATGAAGGAGCACCCTCATGCAGGCAAAGGGCAGGGATGAGAAAGGGGATGGGATGGGTTTTGTGGGAGGGTAACTGGGAAGGGGGATATCATGTGAAATATAAATGAATAAAATTATTACTAATCAAAAATAAAGCAAGAACACCAAAAATAAAAAATAAAAATAAAAATATTATTGTTTCACTAAACATTTATGAAATATAAAAAGAGAGCTACTTTCTGATAGGTTCATTTTGAGTAATGCAGGAAATGAGTTATTAAGAATGCAGGACACAGAGTTGGTCCACTCATTGCAGGTTGTGGTCCACAATGAATATGGCAATTATTCCTGTTATATATTTTTACCTGTCTTCTTGTCTATTGCTTTTTATTTGATATCATCTCTTTATTTCTATTGTTTTTTCCCCTTTTGGGTAAATCCAATATTTTATTTTTTATTCTGTACCTTGTTATTTTACTATATTAATTATTTTTAAATTTTACTAATAAATATTTTCCATTGATGGTCTGCTTCTTATGATTATATATAAACTCAATTACAGAATAAAGATTATGCAAATATATTTAGCTATAGGACCCTCTTGTTAAGCAATTATATACTGCTGTCAAATGTTTTACTTTTTGCTACAAATTCTCTATTATATTTATTTTTGCTTTTAATGATTACCTTTTACAAACCTTTAAATAAGTGATTTTTCTTTGTGTTTTCCCAGTTATTTTCAGTAGTATCTTTTTGTAATTTTGTGAACATAAGAACTTTCTGTAACACTCCTTGTAGTGATTATCGGTGTCCAGTGTCCAGTGACTCTTTCTCCAGTTAATGCATGAGAGACTCACAGAGTAAACATCCTGAACATGGTTTCACTCCATAGGAATCCTAAATTGGCACAACTTGGCTTCATATTCCTTCTAATCTCTCATTTTAAAGTGTTTCTGATAACTCTATTTAACCTTTTGAGTTATCACTGTATATGATTGCTTTTACCTCCATTTTTTAAAGACTTCCCTTACAGATAATGTAGAGAAAGTTAGCTTTGAGGGACTTTGATATAATTTTTTTTGGTTTTGACTGTACTTTTCATAGATATTGTAGATTTGTACTTTAAAGTTTAGGAAATGTTGAGTTATTATTCCATTGGTAGTTTCTCAGATTCCCTTTCTCTCTCCTCTTCATAGATTCCACCTGTGCAAATGTTAGGCTTATAGTTCTCACACAGTTCATAGTATTTAATTGAATAATTTGCCTCTGATTTTCATCCTTTCTGTATTTCACTTCTCACAGTTCCTATTATCTATAGCCTTTATTTCTCTGATGTTTATCTCCTGAGATACATAAACTGCCATTACTCTTGATCATTGTGATTGCTGTTACAAAAATTGAAGTTCTACATCTATAATTTTAATATTGGTTTTGCCTATTGTTTTCCTTGTTGGACTCTAGTCAGTTTCAATGTGAAAATGTATAATGGAAAATTCTTAGCTTTAATTCTTACATTTGACAATTATGTGTAGTTTCAACTATATGATCTTTATTGAGAATCTTATTTGGATGTTTTCTCTACTTGGTAACTTCTGATTGGGTGCCAATTATTATTAGTTTTACCTTCGTGGTGAGACTTCTGAACTCATAAACTGAAAATCCAAACAGATGTCTTATGGTTTTTATCTGGTACATGATTCTTCTTTTAAGACTATTTTGAGGAACATAAAAGTCATATTTATTGTAAGACTGATAATTCTGATGGTCAACTCTTCTGAACAGCACACTAAGCACTAGGTGATCATGAGATTTTCTTGTCTGTCTAGTGATAGCAGCTGCTGTTTTCCAGACCTCTGAAGCTATTTTCTTTCAAACAGGGACTGAGCTGTGCTGATCACCATTTATATGGGATCCTCACAAGTCATTGCAGTTTACTATCAATAATTCTTTCTCCTTCGTTACTGTTATATGAACTCTAGATATCTTGTTCACTTCAGGCTTCCAGCTCCATTTTTTTCAGCTTAGGCAATCTGGAGCACTGTCTCTGTCTGGGCATATGCCAAATCTGGAAAGACTTTCCAATACTTGGAAATATTTGTAAGACTCAACCGTGTGTCATCTGATTCAAGGTCGATATATATGCTGCTTGATTTTCAGTGTCTTAGATCACTGTTTTACATGTTAGTCATACAATTGTGTACATGTTGCTATCTATGCATACATAATTATTTCAGCTACAAATGTCGCTCATCCAATGAATGAAAAGTGCTCTTACGTCTTGTCTTATATTAGCAGCTTCCAGAATAAAACCCCACTACTTCTCTTTTGAATTGCTTTAAAACCTTCAGTAGTAAGTATTTTACTTTCTCGGGGAGAGGAAATTATTTTCTTTTAGTGATTATAGTGGAAAACTCATATTTCCACTTACATTTGAAGTAATGTTATTTTATCAGATCATATAGGTCTTTCAATAAAATTATTGATTCTAATTTAAGCAGTAGTTTGTAGATTAACAAAAATAGACCATCAACAATCAAAACAATTTAAAATTTTTTCAAAGTCCAGCTTAGTCTATAATTTTCTACTCTCCTGTCTGCACATATTGATCACAGAATAAAGATGCGATGTACATGCAGAACTCAGAATTTAAATGTTAAAACTATTATCACAAATAATAGTAAAGGACAAGAAGGAAATATGAAAACATAGCATTTCAAATGTTTTTACAGAGTTCATAAATATGGTATTCTTACTCTCTTACATTGTATTTGTCATAATTACACTGTCATTTCTGATTTTAAGAATAACTTATTGTATTTTATATGTATAAAAGATTTTGCATGTATATATTTGACTCACATATGTGTCTAGTGCTTGTTGAAGCCAGAAGAGGGGATTTGAACCCCTGGAACTGAAATTACAAACAGTTGTAAGACACTGTGTGGAGACTGGTAACCAAATCAAAGTCCTTGGCAAGAACATAAGGTTCTCTTAATCATTGGGAGATATCTACAGTTCTTTTCCTTACTTTTATGACATCATGTAATACTTTTTTACCATAAAATGGTAAAACCATTTCACAACCAATTTTATTAAAAAATTTCCGAACTGTATGTATATGCTTTCATATACATTCAGGTGCATGCAGACAAGAAGAGAATGTTGGATCTCCTGGATTTAGAGTTATCAGAAGTTGTAAGCCACCATGTGGGTGCTGGGAACCAAACCCAGGTCCTCTGCAACAGCAGTATGTGCTCTTAGTCACTGAGCAGTGTCTCTAGCCCTTACGATTTTTCATGTGCTTATTTATTTTGAGTTATTAAAGTAACATTGGTTATGTTTTTTAATGCTTAGAGACAAAGGAAAGAATGCATTGTTACTGTTGGAAGAAGTAATGTAAATTTTAGTCATTGTCTTCTCTTAAATTAATGAAGAACACAGATAATATGCAATTGGATAAGAGATGAGCTCATGAAGCCACACATCTGAGAAACTAGTGGATATTTATAGTTACTGGGAGAGTGAAAGTTGTTCTGCTTGGCGACATAACTGCTAGTAGGTGACCTGTGTTTCCATGGATGGCCATATATTCATGTAATATGGGCAGCATTATTTGTATTTAGTAATTATTTTTCAATTTTTAAAATATAAAAATTTTTAATGTAATTATATCATTTCTTTCTTCACGATTCTCCCTTCAAATTCTCCAGTATATCCTTTCTTGCTCTATTGCAAATCCATGTCTTTTTCTTTCCCCATCAAAAAGTGAGAACAGAAGAAATTGTCTTCCACAAGGAAAAGCACACAAGTTAGTTATCTAATAGTAAATGCCAACTCTGAAAACGTGTGTGTGTGTATGTGTGTGTGTGTGTGTGTGTGTGTGTGTGTGTGTTAAAGAATAGAAGATGAAGCTGAGCAAACATTTTGTGAGGAATTTAAAGGGAAAAGCGAAGTCATAAACTATAAATTTCATAATGCTAGAAGGTACTATATATGCTACCAGAGAAGTATATTTCATTAATCTCACTTAGCTACAGCACAGTGAGATAAAACTGTGATTTGCCTGCAATATATAACTACTGTTCTTTAGTGAAAAAAAAAAAACATTCAGGAAGTAACCAACCATGGTTTCATTTGTTGGATTTAAAGTCCACTATGTAGCTGATACTCTTAATGAAGCCAAGAACCTGAGAGTGGATGAGTCATGACCCCTAGGGGTAAATATACTACTATTATTCTACTAAATGAATATAGCAATAAAATGATCACTAATGACATATTGGTATACTTGACACTTATCACGGAAGCTTTTACTTGTGATAGATGATAGCTAACACAGAGATATACAACTGGGCAATGTGCAGAAAACAAGAGACATTAGATCAGTTGGCTCTAAACAGGCTGTTTTTGTCATATCCCTCTTACTAAGGCTCAAAAATTGATGCATAAGAGGAATGTGCTAGATAGTTTTATGTACCCTTGACACAAGATAAAGTCATCTGAGAGAAGGGGATTTCAATTAATAAAATGCTTCCATAAGCTCTCACTTCTGTGTATGACTGGGAGATGATAGAAAATAGATTAGTGCAAAGAAGGCTGAGTTAGATGAAGCAATTAATGCAAAGTTCTCTAGCATTTCTCTCCAGAATATATCACATTCTCCCTCTGCCTGAAGGGCATTGGATATGCACAGAGCACTGCTACTCCATTCTATTCATGTTTGCTATTTTATTTTAAATGTTTTTATTGAAATGCAATCCTTTTACTTCTTATCTCTACTTCCCTCCAGCCCCTTCCAGCTTCCTTCCCTTGAACTGTGCTCATGGTTCCTCAGCTCAGGAAAACTCCCTAGCTACTGTAATTTAGTCAAATGTTCTTACTCTGAATGGAAATACTTTTCACAGAGCTCTGTCCTTGATTTACCTATTATAATTGTTTGGTTTAGGAAACCTATGTTCAAGTAGTGAGATTGTAGTACTTTTCTTGGCAAAACCAAGAACCAGAGACTAGATTGCTTGGGTTCTAAGCAAAACAAACAACAAAACAAACCAACAACAAAAGCAAATAAAAATCCAACTGTCAATAAAATGACTCCAAATGATATTTTGCAGTACTTGTAGATTAGTGCCTTATACAGTCTGCCTCAGAGAAATTTTCTCTAGCAACAGACAGGAACAATGGCAGAAACCCACAGCCAGATATTAGAGAGAGAGAGAGAGAGAGAGAGAGAGAGAGAGAGGGAGAGAGAATCTAAAGGTGAGTTTTCTATCAAATATTCTCACCCTTTACTTGGAGCTCAAGAAATTTTGATGAAAAAGAGACAAAATAATTTTAAGAGCAATATGGGATGGAGGACACCAGGAGAACAAGGCTCTGTGAATCAACTAAACAAAACACATATGAATTTATAGAGACTGAAGCAGCAAGCACAGGGCTTATATGGGTTCTGCACCAGGTCCTCTGTATATATTATAGCTATTAGATTAGTATTTTAATATAATCCTTGATTTTGAGAATGAGTGGGCCTCTGACTTTTGTACCTGCTCTTGGGACTCTTCTCTTCTTGAGTTGTCATGTCCAACTTTGATGTGATAGTTTTTGCTTCATCTTATTATATTTTGTTCTGTCATATTTGATTATCATCTCTTAGAAACCTGCTCTTTTCTAATGAGAAAGAAAAGGAGTGGGTTCTGGAAAGGTGGGGAGGTGAGGAATAATTGGAAGGGAAAGGTAGTGGGGGGAGCAAACTACAATCCGGATATAATACATGAGAAAATAGTCTAGTTTAAATAAAAGGAAAAAGAATAAAAGTTTTCCCTGTGGACCAGCCTCAACAACCCTTCATCTTTTAAATACATGAAATCAATTTTACACATAGCTCATTATATTTTATTTACAGGGATCTATGAATCTATATTAATTTGAATTTTGTTATTTCCCCTTCAAGTACAATTCTTCTGTGCAGTCAGTAAAACAATTAAACCTCTGTAATTAGTAATAATTTGATTACATATGAAGTACATAAAAAAAAATAAAAAAAAAAAACAGAAAAAAACGCTCATCAGGGCAAATATGGTGATGTAGATCTGACTTGTGAAATTCCTGAAGGAAGTTTAAAGACTCTTTCTGGGTTATTTGTTGTTTTGAATTAGAATTCTGTGGCTATTGGCTGGGTCTGAAGAATCAGCCATGATTAACAAGATAACAGATTAGTAAAGTGAAACCTTTGCTTTGATGGGATATATAATGCTGGCCAACTAGAGCTGAGAATGTAGAGACAACTAAAAAAGAACCAGAATTTTTGTGGTAAAATCTATTGGGAAATGTTTCTAGAGTCAGCACAAAGAAGCTGTGTTGCAGAGGTGGCCAAATTGAACTTAACACTGGCAGCCTATCTTCATAGGGTAGTCTCTGAGAGGTGCTACTATATTTGAAAGCTTGGAGATCATTGGAGGCTTGGCACTGTGAAAGACCAGGAGAAGCCATTGGTGTGGGTGAAGCTTCAGTGGCAGTTGAAGGCCCAGAATTGAAGGAGTCACACAAAGAAATTTGAGTTTTGGAACCATGAGAGAGCTGATGAGGGGTTATTGATATAAGTGCAGCCCAGTAGCAGCAGAAGAACTTAGGATTTCGGAGATGCTAGTACCTTGGGACAATCACCAAGAAGAGCAGCAGCAGTGGATTAGAGCCAGCCTGAGTCTAGAAAATAAGCTGTGTATGGTACAGAGGTCAGAGGTAGAGAAGTGATCCAAGCCCTTTAGAGGGGTCCAGATAATCATGTGTCAATCTCAGACAATGCAGTTTGGTTTTGCATGAATTTCATTGTGACTGTGCCCTGGTTTCTTCCCTCTTGAAATAAGAAAGTACTTAATTTATATTTTATTTTATAGGAGAGCAAATTTGAGACTTTAAGTTTTAACATACTTTGATTTTTAAGACACTGGTTATCTTAAAGAGATTGACATTTTGTTTGTGTTTGAATTTGTAAAGACTGTGAGACCTTTAAAAAAAACTACATTATTAAATTCCTAATATGACAACTTGAGGATGAATTAGAAAGGAAATGCTATAACTTCATGAAGATGGGTTTGTGGGTGAAGTTGACAAGGGATCAATTGTGCTAGATGACTATGATAATTGTGTCATCTTGACACAAGCTAAAGTCATCTGAGAGGAGGCAACCTCAATTGACAAAATGCTTCCTTAAAATCAGACTGTGCAAAGGCCTTTCTTAGTGTTTAATGGGGAAAGGCCCAGCCCATTAAACCATCCTGGGCTAGTGGTCATGGGTTGTACTAGAAAGCTGAGAAAGCTATGAGGAGCAAAACACTATGCCACACCCTCCAGGGCACCTGCTTCAGTGCCTGCCTCCAGGTTCTTGCCATGTTTCTGTTCCTGTCCTGACTTCCTCATTGATACAGAAGTGTAAGCCAAATAAGCCCTTTCTTCTCCAAGTTGCTTTTGTTGTAGTTTTCTCACAGCAAAAGTAACCCTGACTAAGATAAGGAGGCATGAAGATTGTAAAAACAAGAAGTAGTGGACACCTCCAAGGAAACAGTATCTTTTAACCACTACAGGACTGATCCACATGCAAGACCTACATAAGTTCAAGCCAGAAAAAATCCTGGAATGTAGACGTGGACACAAAGACCCACCTCTAGGCAAGAAGTCTTTGTAATTTCTAGTGGCTGGGAGAGGAAAATTAAACACTGAATTGTTGGAGTGATACTAGGATTATCAAACAGATTTGAAAGTAGGCCTTATGCTCAGGATTAGTTGCCAGTGCAAAACAGATTCCATATTCTGTTTTGAGAATGTTTTGTACTTTTGTACTTTTTGTTGTTTCATTCTGGCTTAGGTTTAAGAGAAAGTACATGAACTTGGTAGGTAGGGAGCAGTGGAAAGATTTCGGAGGGTTTAGGGGAGGGAAAAATTATAGTAAGTAGATAGCTATCACTATCTATCTATCTATCTATCTATCTAGATATCATCTATCTATCACCTATCTATTAGGTTAAGATATAGTATATTGAAGGCTGGCTTTGAAATTACTGTGCAGCTGAAAGTGTCTTTGAATTCCTAAAATCCCTGCTTTTATCTCCCAAGTGCTGGGTTTAGAGGTATGGGCCATTATATTATGTCTCCAATACTAACCTCCAAAAGCAAATCAATCATACAATGCATAGGAACAGAGAACATATTTTATGGATATGGAGGAAATATTCATAATTTGCAGCTTCTATGTAAAATGAATATGAATAAGTAACATGGAGTAATAAGACTTTGTCTTATTCTGTACTCCAGAAGAGTATTGATGATCATTATAGTTCTTGGAAGTAATGAAGTGGTCTTCAGAGCATTACATGGGAGAAAGTCATCCATGGAATGACTCATTTATTCTAAAGCTGTATATTCTTTTCAAAAACAAGTTCAAATTGTGTTAATTAATTTATTGTATGTTTAGATAAAATTAACATAGTTAATTTGTAATGTATTCCTTCTGCCACATCGATGAATAAACAGACACAAGTCAGGGATGTTGGGTAAGAAGCATCCCTCTTGCTTTGGGTGTGTACATTTGTAATTTATTTTGACTTTGTGGGGTAGGTTAGGAAAGATTCTTCAATTAGACTGGATGGAATTAGAAGATGAATGGAAGCTTTGTTACAGTTATGACTAGTTTGTAAATTCAAATCAATATCTTGTCATTTTCCAAGGGAATTCCATTATTCTATACACCTTATAAAACCTAATGTTTGTAGAGCTTACATTATACTTAAGGCACATTTATGATTATTTGATCTTCAAAATTCAATGCTTAAAACATGGAAAAGTTGATTATCCTATTATTCTACTCTTCATAAATAAAACAAAATATCCCTGTGAAAATTCACATAGCTGCTACGTTCTTAAAGTATCTTTAATATGAAATCACTGTAATTTACATTTACTTTGTCATTGGGATCCCATTGCTTAATACATTAAAAAGCAGTGAGCCTTAGAAACCTAAATCATTAGAGATGAGAAAATATAATAATATCTGTGGTTTCTTCATTGACATGTTTATTTTATATAACTCATAGTGGTGAAGCCTTCTCAGATCTACTTTTTTGTCCTAATACAAAATACAATTATGGTTGACTATGACATTTAAAGCTCTGCTTTCCCTTTTAGTGGTTCAAACATGCATTGTCAAAGCAGCTGAAAGGTTGAATTTCTATTTTCTTTAATGTGTTTTGTCATTCAGGTCTTTGTCATGTATGTCATTTCATTTTTCTACTCTTCTCTATATCTTCTTTTCTTTTTTTTTGCAATTCAGTTTCCGTTGGCATTATTTGTTCTACCCCCATCATCTTTGAAGACGATTGTTAGTCAGATGCCTTTTCCTGTCGATGACAGATAAACTAAATGAACCTGAGCCCACATCCTGTCTTAATTGAAAAATAATGCTCAAAATTCTGGCTTTTAAATTATATATATATATTTTTTTTTAAGTAAATGTGAGTTACAAGGAGACATGCTTCAAGATATTAAATCCAGGCCTTCTTTCTGATGGGCAAGCTGGAGAGAAATGCTGTGGTGTATATACGTCTCCCTTTGTATGAAATGTAATCAGGCAGGTAAGCCTCTTAGGCGGAGCATAATTATAGTCAAGTGAGAGAAGAGTGGAAAGAGTGTAAGCATTTTCAAAATACAAATTAAAAATGACAGTGGGAGAAATTTGGATCATTTGTACTTCTGGGGTAAATGAAAATGATTAAAAGATCCTTACGTTTCATAAGTAAAAGAGGGTGATATTGCTCAGTGCTAGGCACTACCCTCACCTGCTGAAGCAAGGCATATCCTAATTGCTCCACTGTGAACAGAGCAGGGTTGAGTCTGATCTAGTGTGTTCTGTTGTGATTTGCATTTTTCTGCATAATAATTTACCAGCTTTAATAAAAATGTTGATTTACATGCTGTTACAGAGTGAAACATTTTTGGAGCTTTAAATGAAACATTTCTTTAGTGTGCTGCTGGCACAGGTTTGGGATGGGGTTGCAGATTAGCTTGAATGTCTGTCCTCAAGAAAATCTTCCCTCCCTAATATGGCCTTTCTAAATGCAAAATTTATCCTGAAAATGTTATATTTATCAGCAATTTGTCATTCTGTAACTCTGTTACATTTCATAAGACTCGAAAAATTTGAATTTACAGAGCTGTTAGATAATATTGAACATGTTTCGTCTTCAAAATGCTTTATAAATATTAACTGATCAAAGCTGCCAAAACACACCCATGAGGCAGAGGGATGGTAGGTGGATCAATTATGTGATTTGGTTTTCCTTACTGGTAATTTTTGAGATTCCTGGTGGATTTTAATAAACACACACACACACACACACACACACACACACACAAACATACACACATACACACACACATGCAGAGAGAGAGAAAAAGACAGAGAAACAGATAGATAGAAAGACAGAGAGAGACAGACTGACAAACAGAAACAGAGAGAAACACAAAGAAAGAGATGACAGAGACAGAGAGACAGAGACAGGCAGTCAGAAACAGAGAGATAGACAGACTCACATTCTCTCAAACAGTGAAATAGGGGGACAGAGTCTCTCTCTCTCTCTCTCTCTCTCTCTTCTCTTCCCTTTTTCAGTTTGAACACAGAAGTCTGTGATTGAAGATCTTAGGAAGAATACCTTTAAATAGTTACTTGAATTTATGCACTCAAGCAGTAACTTTTATCTGACTGAGAGCCATTGTTTATGCTTATCTTTACTCCTGCATAGTACCCAACCTAATACTGTCATTTATTTATTTATATGTTTTCCCCAAAATTTGACAAGTATTTCAAGGTTGATGGTTATTTCCTTTAAACTCTCTGGAAGCATGCTTAAATGATCTGGCAGTAAACATGTTAACAGGAGAAAAGGCATACAGATTTATTCATCTGCATCAGTACCAGAGTCATACAAGATATAAAACCCAAAGAAGGATCAGATGATTAAAACTAAAATACTGTTCATCATGGAGAGGACAGAAAGGTCTTTGAACCATTTTATAGAGATAGTGAATGATTTGGGGAAAATTGAATGGGCTCAATGAAAAGAAAGCTGATGTCCTATTGTCTTTGGAACCTGAAGAACAGACAATAAATTATGTGTGACAGCATTAGTCATAGTGACATTTCTGTCTTCTTTCCTACAAAATGAGTTTCATGGCCCCTTGTTAATGAAACTCAGGAAATAGGTCCAAGACTGTTGTGTTTCTCTTGGGAGGGATTCCTTCAGTCACATTAGGGAACCTTAAAAAGACCTCTCCTTGTGTTTAGTACATGAGATGGTCTGAATCTGAGGCGGTTTCTCTAGCTCTGATATCAAAGCAGCCCTTTCTGGGGTATAATATGTGGTTGTCTACTCTTTTGCAAGGATTGCATTACATCTCTAAGAGTTCATGAATGAATGTTTAAACAGTTTTTTTTTTTTTTTTATAAATTGTAAAATTTGAAGAAAGAACTAGATTTCTCATTCAGAGGTGTGTGAGATGCTGTCCATAAGCTATAGGGAAGGCATGGCAAGAAATCTCGTCGAGCAATATCTTGTACAGAAAGGTGGGTACCGTGAAGCATACACTCTATGCTTAGAAGTTGTTAAGAAGGTAGATTTTTAAATAAATATATGAGGTAACGTATATATCAATTAGCTTGATGTTGTTTTCTATAAAATATACACATCTTAAAATGTCAAGTTGAATGTCACAAACATATACAATTTTTATTTGCCAATTAAAAACAAGATAGTAACTAGAAAAATAATGTAAGCTAAATCTAAAGGTTGAAAGTTGCCAATTGGTGGGAACTGTAGACTCTGATGCCTTACCCTATTGACTAGATTTGAAATATGGGAACAACAGAACAGCTGCACTTTTATATATGTTCTTCCTTAACTTGTGACATCCAGGGTATTTTCCAGAAATACCAGGTGATTTTTGTCACTAAAAGTTGCCAACAGCCCCTGCCATTTTTATTGTGGCCATATTAAGCTGTGAGATTTTTAAGTCATTGATAACACAGTAAAAACTATCCTTGGCATGCTATTTTTAAGCTATTGTATTTTTCCGCTAAATATTCTAGCATAATTTGAAGAAGTTTAGCTACCATGGAAATAAGTATATTCTACAGGTTTACTCAGGAGTATTACCTACCATCCAGGAACTGAATGCAATTGATACATTCCTATCTTGTCTCATTTAATTCAATTATAAATGCTCTGAATAGGCAAAGATGGCTTATTTTATTCAAACAAGAAGTTCCTATAAAAAGTATTAAATTCTTCACATTTCCCAACCACAGGGACTTGAACAACTATTCAGATCTTGACTGTAATCATGTCCATATGTTTTTCCATATGTGTTTTTAAAGAATTTGTTTCATTTCTCCAAAAGCAGAAATATGAGCAAAATCATGTTATCAAATTTCCTCATTGATTATTAGCTTTTAAGTTATTTATCTACCACACCAAAAAGACTGATTATGATCAGAGCGCATAGTGGAAGAAATGTTCCCTTTGCTATGTGTAAGAATCTTCCTCACTCATTGTCCAAATGTATTTCCAAAAGTTTTGCTTCATATTGAATGTATGTTTTCTGCTATGTAGCAAGAAAGTTTTTGCAAAGTAGTAATAACAGTTTGGAGTACTACTGACTGCATATTCACATCTTGAGAGTCCATTCACATGAGAGTTATGTACCCAAAGGAGTTAACTTATTAGTTCAACCAAACATATACTCTATAAGTTTTGAAAATCCAAATATTCAAGGTATGGTCAAAGGGAAATATCCTATCACTACTCATGGAACCCATAACAAGTGTAAAGAACTACCATGACACATATTCTTGTGAGTATATTGTGCTGTCTAGGAAGTACCCATGTCTATAGCTTTCACTCATAATTTTACCACAGATATAAAAACATCTCTACTCTCTCAAGATGTATTATTTTCATCTTCTTCCATAAATTAATAAAAATGTGTACATTCCTGTATAGTCTTTACCAAATCAATTATTTTAAATTCAAAGTGATTTTTGCTGTGCTTTTCTTCTTAATACTTTGTTTCAGAGATACAATAGTATGTGAAGATTATAATTTCTTTAATGATGGAGAAATGATAAACATTTTCTTTTGTGCCCAATGTTATTGGTAATAAAATGTTAAATATATTGTGAATGCACATATTAACTATATCATACATGCAGATATACATATATGTAAACATATATTAGGATATATGTACACTAATGTAAAATCATTGATTCAAATAATGTAACAATTTTATTTTTTGTAAGTATTTCAAAGTTAGCCAACAACAATATTAAAATTAATACTACCTATGTAAAATATGTTTACTTCTTCCATATAACATTTTAAAACTCAGACTTTGAAATTGTCTACCAATAATTGAATATACGTTGGTTTTATTTTGATTTATGTTTATTTATTTTAGTGAGGCAATCTCATTAATCTATAGAATGTGAGTGTCAACAGTATGTTTCATATGTCTATAAACATCTCTCTCATGATTTAAATTCTGATTGGCATTGCTAATCCTTAGATGTGAAAAAAATATCCTTTGGATATTTTCAGAAACCATAACAACAACCAAAATAAATATACTTTTTCTGTTCAATTATGTGGAATTTTGTGCAAGCTCTGTTGAAACACAATAGCAAAGCTAAAGTAGAACTGTGTGTTCATAAATATTTTCCTATTTTCTCTATGACCCCAGGAAAATAGTTACATGTAACTCATTTTTTGTAAATGAGATGACAATAGAGTGATGGATGAGAAAGAATCATAGTTGTACTGCTCCTTATAGTTGTTATCTGATATTAGCAAGAGATAATTACAGGATAACCTCACACTTTCATCTCAACTCTTCCCTGTAGTTGGCCAAATGGGTTTGGGTTGGACAAAAAGGTAATGATGGCTACTGAAATGTAGTGGAAAGACAGTCAGTGTGATTCAGCAGTGAGGCATATAAGTGATCATTCCTTGGCACCTTCCTGATTGTTCCTATAGACCAAATTTTACAGAAGGCTTCTTCTGTATAGCAGTGATGAGATAGTCCCACCCAGCAGCCTGTAATGGCAAAAATAAATCAGCAAGAATAAATAGTCAGTCATTATATGGAATGCTCTATTCCTCTAAGATTTGTCTCAAACAAAGTCAGTTCCTTAGGCACAAAATCAAGCATACCTATATTCAATCACAATTGCCTTTTCCAAATATGACAGTTAGTGTATTTTTGCTTTGTTAACTCCTATGCCTCAGTCCTTGCTCTTTTCGATGTGTTAAGAAACAAATGTCAAAAGCATTTTGATTAAATTGGGATTTTCTGAATATTATTCTTGCCACTTAATATTAATAATCCCATCAGTGTTGGAAGTCTGAGCAGCTATGAGACTTTTCTAATGTCAATTATTACTCAACAATTTTATTGGTTAGTTTCATATTGAATTTACTTGCCAAAGGGACATCTAATACCAGGGCATTTATCTGCAGATAATAAAGTTATACTTAAACCTTATAACCTCAGTTGAAGTGATTGCATTTCTGCAATTGCATTAGGTTTCCCTGAAGGAGGTTAATTGAACGACTGTGTTCTCTTTTGTCAAGATTTATCCCCCATATAAATCTGGTTATGTCAGCTTGGAGGCACATTGTTGCAAATGAAAACTACCTGCCTCTGGAAAAACCCAAACAAGACTCAGTAATTAAATAGAATAGAGAGACATATCGGTTTTTACTCTAGGTGAAGGTGAAAGTGTCACGATGTTTTTTGGAGGGTTTCAAGGAGCACTTCTGAATGGTGACTTATGTATGAGAGCCCCAAGATATGGTAGTCCATGAGAAAATTACTCTTCCTTTGTTTCATGTGGATGACCATGTTGAGACTGAGAACTATAACTGTACTAAAATATCTCTGTTTCTTAGTGTGGTAGGTTTTTGTATTTGTTTTATATAATTTGAACTTTTTTTTTTTTGGTTTTTCAAGACAGGGTTTCTCTGTATAGCCCTGGCAGTCCTGGAACTCACTCTGTAGACTAGGCTGGCCTCAAACTCAGAAATCCACCTGCCTCTGCCTCCCAAGTGCTGGGATTAAAAGTGTGCTCCACCACTGCCTGGCTTAATTTGAACATTCTAAAAAGCTTTAATTATTTCCATCTGGGTTAAGATCTAAGCAAAGAAATCTTGGGCAATGGAAACTCAGAGAGACTGAACCTCCAACCACACAAGCCTGCATGGGTATGACTTAGGACCTCTATACATATGTGACAGTTGTGTAGCTTGGTTTTCTTGCAGGACTCTTAACTTGGGATCAGGACTATTTATGACTCTGTTGCCTACCTCTGAGACCCCTTTCTCCTACTGTGTTGCCACATCTAGCCTTAATAGGGGGGAGGTGTATATTTTTACTGCAATTTGACATGCTATGACTGGTTGATATCCATGAGAAGCCTGCCCATTTCTAAAGAAAAATAGAGGAGTGAATGGGGCTGGGGAAGAGGGGAAGTTGAGGGAGGGACTGGGAGGAGAAGAGAGAAGAGAAACTTAGCTTGGGATGTAAAAGAAAAAAGAAGAAATAAAAGAAAGATTAGAAAATTGTTATATTATATATATGTATATATACATTCATATACATATGCATGCATAAATACATATATCTACATATATGCACACACACACACACACACACACATACCATATATGTTTAAAACCTAGAGGTCTAATAAAATACTTTAGTAAATCATGTGAACTGAAAGAACTCGTAGATTTAATTTTTCAAGGATGCTTTTTAAAATGAAAAACCTGGACCTACAATTGAATAAGATTTTGTGAACAAGAGAAAAGAAAATGAATGTTGAGGGTGGCCAGAAGAGCAGGGCATTGAGCTTAGAAAAAGCAGGGGTCATGCACTAGTCCCTTTCAATGGAAGTTAGTCACTGTGTTATGACTGCTAAGCCCTTCAGTTTTTGCCATTATTGCCACCAAATGGTGAAGCTAATTACAGTTTATGAGTTCTGAGGAATGCAGTCATTTTAGACTGTTACACACTGAAAGGCTTTTATAGACAAATTTGAGATGGTGTATTTCCATGGGAAGAGACAGGGTGAAGGGTAACTACATAAACCAAGAAAGCAAGATACAACCCAATACACACGAAAGACAGCAGGACAAAAACACTGGGAAATGAGAGTAAGAATTGGGCAATCGACTGTGGGACTGACCTGTAGGTCAAGTAATTTGAATTTTCTCATGATCATGTAAGTCTTTGAAGAATGTCAACAAGTTACTGAAGTGATCACAGATAGTCTTTGGTTACCTATTTTGGGTGTTTATGGATCAGGTTTTGGTGATTTGAATTTGTTTGGTCTAGAGAGTGGCACTGCTAAGAGGTGTGACCTTGTTGCAAGAAGCATGTCACTATGTAGGTGGGCAATGAGATCTTCCTCTTAGCTGCCTGGATGACAGTCTTCTCCTGTTTGCCTTCAGAACAAGATGAAGAACTCACAGGTTCTCCAGGGTTATGCCTGTCTGGATGCTGTCACGCATTTTGCCATGATGATAATGGACTAAACCACAGAACCTGTAAGCCAGCCCAACTAAATGTTTTCCTTTATATCAGTTGCCTTGGCTATGGTGTCTCTTTACAGCAATGGAAACCCTAAGGAAGACAAATTTGTATTCACATTTATGCAGGTTTACAGGTATGTGTGTGCATAGATAGAAACCAGATGCCATTTGCAGGTATTTTTCTCAGCTAAAATCTAAACTTTTTGTTTGTATATTTAAGACAGGGTCTTTCAATGACCTTCCAAGTAGGTTAGGTTGGGCCAGAAATGCCCAGTATTCACCCAATGTGTACTTGTTTCAGTCTTCCTAGAACTAGGATTATAGGTGCTAAACACATGTTACCAAGCCTGGTGCTCTCTCTCTCTCTCTCTCTCTCTCTCTCTCTCCATACACACACACACACACACACACACACACACACATATATATATATATGTGTGTGTGTATGCATATATATATATATATATATGTATATATATATTTTTTTTTCTTGAGCAAGTACTTTACAGACTAAACAATATCTCTATCCCCTAAAGACATTTTTATATTTATTAATGAGGTTTCATTTTATAGCATAGTCAGGAATTGTTTATATGTTTTCCAAAAAGCTTAAAGCAATGTCTTCTAAAGAACACATAATATTGTAGCAGCTATATCCACAGTGCAGTGTTTTAGATGTGAGAAATACTCTTTCTCCAGTCTTCATTGCACTAGAAACTAATGAGCCAAAGTCTAGGTAATTTGATAGTACAGGGGAGAAAAAGAAAGGAAGGGACTTTTTAAATCATCTTGCCAAGTTACTAAATTCAAAGGGTTTTAGTGACAACTTCTATTTGGCTATGTAGTAATATTGGAAATCTATGCAACTAACTTCCAACAGTATTTAATTTTCAGTTTTCAAGGCAAATCCACTTTCCTGGCTTGATATCAGCCCATGTGTGACTAAAGCACAAACTAGATGAAGTCATTTTAGCAATCTATTGCTAGCTGTGGTTGGTAGCTCTATGTGCCTTGTGGGCTCACTAAGACTCCCCCTTGCTCTTCAAAAATCTGTATTGCATTTATGATGTAACTTGCCTTACTTATTGGTAAGTATTGAATCTCTAATGTGAGTCAATTGTTGGCTTTACAAAAGACAGAGAGCAAGTTCTACAGTGCTTGGAGAAAAGGTTGTCCCTGAAGGAGATTGACCTCTTGAAAATCCAATTCTATTTTCTCGATGATTCTTCAGTTTCAGGGGCTTTTCTTGTGACTTTCATTGGGGACAAGAGCATTGCATCATGAAGCTGTTCCTTACTTTTTCAGGCAGAATTAAATTCTCTTTACATGTTTGGGACACTTACTTTGTATTTAATTGTTTATTCTGCATCAGTGCTATTCAGAGAGGTCTTTCTGTAAGGCAGAGCTATACTTTACCATATTGTAATTTGTAGATTGAGAAGCATACAGTGGGCACTTAGTAAGTGTCAGTTGGATGAAAAGATACATGGTGAGATACTGCATGTTTACGTACATGCCATGAAATTGGAAGGAAATGTATAATTGTGTCTTAATATCTTCTCATAAAGTAGTTAAATATTATTGTCTCAGCTAGAATTTTTATTCAAAGAGTAAGTAGGCATGCTTGTTTGTGCTATCAGCCTTACCATTTTCTTTATTACTTTCTAACTTTATTTTTTCTTTTAACATTGCATATTCTAAGGTCACTAGTGTGACCTTTATGTCAGATACAGTACTTTGATCTTTTTCAGTTTTCTAGACCATTTATATATCCTGAGTCCTAAAGATCCCTGTGCTACTTTGAACTCCTCTTTCCCTTTATGGTCCCAAGACTGAATTGTATTATAAGTTTTTCTGCTCACACACACACCCAGATGTGCTAGAAACAATCATATCACCATCACTAGCTGCAGAAGTCTATAATCTTTGTTCTTACCCAATACAGTATGATCTTATTCTCTCTCTCTCTCTCTCTCTCTCTCTCTCTCTCTCTCTCTCTCCCCCTCTCTCCCTCTGTCTGTCCATCTATCCATCTGTCTGTCTGTCTGTCTTCATTTTTTTGTTTTCTATACTATATCCTGGCAGAGTCTTTAGCTAGGTAGCTCATTCTGTATTTCACCTGTCATTCAGCACATTCCTTCCCCTATCACTATTGTCAAAGTCATGCACTTTGAACTACATAATCCACTCAAAGTCATTGCTTAGTCAAATGAAAATCCCCTCTTTCCAGTTGCATTGTTTCCTCTTTAAATTTTACTTCTTAGGATGTACCAGTAGTCTCCTTATTAGACTGGCTCTTCTCCTATCTCACTATTTCTTTTCCATTGTAGACATTCCCCACAATTTCTTTACACCGATAGGAACACATTGCATTCCTAACCTTTAGAATACTTCTCCCGTGAATCTGTGAGCCAAGCTGTGCTATTTTTAGCTTCATAAACTGCATAAACTCTGTATCCTCTCTTCTTCAAATTCCTTTCTTACTGCCTATTGCATGTGACTTGTCTTGCTTAGCCCCATATAATAAGACTGAGAGCTAGCCAGAAGTTTTATCCCTTCTGAAACTGAATGGTTTCTTGTCAACAAATGATTGTACTATTCTCCTTTATAGATTTATAGATAGATATAGATTCTCCTTTCTAAACTCAGTAAGCATACACTTTCTATTATGTAAAAATTCTGGTAGGATTGGGAATCCAGGTAATTGATAAAGCATGTGTCTAGCATGTTTGAACACTGCACTCAAACTCTGGCATTGTCAACATTCCAATTAAAGGTAGAAGATTGTTCTAAAGCTTCCTGTGTGCCCATAATTTTAAACTACAAAGGATATAATTTTAATTGGTTCACAGAGAAGTATTAAGAGAGTATGTGTCATAAAAGTTATTTCCTTTTACACTACCTTTCATTCTTTCTACATTGATAAAAGGAATGGACAAACTTTGGTGTTAATATGTTTTTAACATCACATTAACACTTGTTAATCTTTTTTTCTCTTTGTGAGGCAGAAGAGTTAAAAAGAAATAGCCTTATTTTACTTGCATTTGTTTAAGTTGCCATCTGCTACAGTAAGGATGCTAGATTATATTTACATTAATAATATTATGTATTCTAATAATGCTTTGGATACAAGTATAGACAAATTCAAAATATATGATAAAAAAGTAATTCTGGAAAAGGAGTGATTCCTGAAAATGAAACATAAAAATCAATTCAAATCATGATGTAATCTGGGAGACTTTGCTACTTTACCCTAAAATTAGATTTTTATTTAAACGACAAAAGTGCTTTCACCCCTATTGTTATTTCAGTAAATTGATATGCTTGGTTCAAAACTGTGACTTATGACCCTAATAAATTACTAAATGATTTAGTTTAATGCCTTGAAATCTGTACAATGATACTAAAAATGTATGATTTTATAAAATTTCTACAGAAAACAATGTATTTTACATAAAACAATTACTAAAGCATCAAAGAAGTAAAAGTTTCAATGACTTCCTTCCTTCAAGTGATTCTTCCTTCTTTATTTCTGTTTTACTAGTTTGGCATGAATTAGGACGTACAACACATGTTGCATGTTTCAAGGACAGAAAATTTATGTACTTCTAAACTAATTCCTGGAGTACTTTGTGGACTAAAGCAAACTCATATTTCAGCTTGTTCAATCATGCTCTTCATTGCCCATTCCCATCTCTGCATTTCAGACCCCTTTATGAATCCAAGAAAGGGGTCAAATGAAATGTTGATAGCTGAAAAATCTCACAAATAGCTGCCACCCACTAAGTGAAACACAGCTTCATGGATCATGGTATCATCAAGGTGGATCTAACTGTTCTTCCAAGCATAGATATCTAATACTGGCAAGGTGAGCTGTGCCTTTTGCTTCTCAAACAATCCCTCTCTTTGACACTCATGGGTCGACCCCATCAGCAAGATTTTGTGCTTTTATATTATGTGATTAGCTGCAATGGTTCATCTGACTTTGACAGTTTAATACTCCCTGAACTGTCAAAACAATTTAATTGTCTAAGAAATTATTTTCCTGCAACCAACCATGCATGGTGTTCTTCTCTCTCTCTCTCTCTCTCTCTCTCTCTCTCTCTCTCTCTCTCTCT
>JADRCH010000239.1:4075099-4110838 GCA_019843965.1 Rhynchomys soricoides | reverse complement strand
TCTCTCTCTCTCTCTCTCTCTCTCTCTCTCTCTCTCTCTCTCTCTCTCCATTAGTGCGCTTTCCCTTTATGTTCAAGACTATAGGTGCCTGAATGCCAGTGCAAACATTTTGTCCCTTCTAGCAGTGTCAAAAGCCACTGGCTTTGCAGCTGTTTCCTCTCTTCCTAAATCCTATTCTCTCTATTTCAAAGACATTGCTGATATTTTTGTTACATCTAATTAATAAAATTTTCATTTAAAAAACAAATTAATTTTCTATTAAAAAACAAATAAATTTTAATGTGTGTGTGTGTGTGTATGTGCTTATGTGAGCATTTGCCATGTGTATACAGGCATCCATGTGGCTAGAAGAAGGTGTTGGATCTCCTGGAGTAGGTTGTAAGCCATCTGACATGGGAGAGACTTTGGTCCTCAGGAACAGCAACAAATATGATTAGCCTCTGAGCTACCTATCCATCCCTCTTCTCATTTTATTACAAGCTTACTAGAAGTAGATGCTATTATTATTTAGTCTATATACATATTTTGACAATGAGAATGAAAATAGGTGTGAGACACTAACTCGCTGTGGTTTCAGTCTACAAGCTGTTAATGATAAGTCATATTGAGTCTATTTTCATAAACCTGTTTGTGACTTGTTTCATTTTAGGAAATGTTCATTTGTTCGTAACTAATTAGTGAATTTTCCTACAGATTGGTTATTTTTACATTGCAAATACTCTGTCAACTCAGAGACTTTTCAGTTTTAAAAACTACACAAAAGAAGAACTTTATTAAGCTTTTATTTTGTTCCAGGTGTTCTACCAGGCTTTCAGAGATTAGCTGATATGGTTCTCTCAAGAACTCATTGTTTTCCCTGTTTTACAGATGAGGCAAAAAAAGGAACAAAAATCTGCAGAATTTGCGAGTTTTCTTCTTCACAGCAAAGTTGTGGAGCTCCAGATGTTCAGGCTCCAGAACCCAGGCTTATAACCACAATGCAATTTCACCTTGGGAGAAATATATTATACTTTGATTTAATCATACCAAGCAAGATCTACCATATTCACTATTGCTCATCTGTCTCATCCCTCTGCCAGGGCAAGAATTTTCCTAGATTGAATGTCTAACTTTCTTGAAACCTCCAATATGTATTGTCATTCATTTATTTCCATTTATGTAGACAACTTGCAAGAACATTCTTTTTAAAACTTTAGTTTTTGAAGCCCAAAGAAAACTCAGTCTATTGCCAGTTAACTTCAGGTTCAGTAACAAACAGGGAGAACACCAGTGTCCACATGAATAACTTTTATAGTTTGTCCATTTGAAAGTCCAGGAGTCTGTTGACCAAGCACAATTTGCATCTGCTTCCTCAGCAGAGTGCACAATAAATGAACAGCCCTCAGCAGTTACAGTGAAATATTTAGTATCTAAGCAGGGAGTAGTATGCAAGCAAATTATGTGCACTGGAGAACTGCATCACATGAAATGTTATGGTTGTACTTGATATTAGAATGTATTACCCTCATGTCTGCCTTCTCTGTTCACTATAAATCAGCAACAACAATGACAAACAGAAAAAACACCTTTTTGGGTAATTGTCATATACAAATTTTAGAATTGCTATAAACCATAATTTGAGTTGAGACTCATACATATTTTCCATCTCTCTCTTTTCGTATATATGTGTATACATATACATATATTTAAAATTACATGTCTTATATACAACAAAGAATATCAGAGTTAAAATGTGCTCATAAACACTCCAAAATTGCCATTTTAATGTGCACACTATTAAAGTTGTTATGTATATTTCAAATTTCTAGTATATATTAATTATTAATGTAGCACAAAGAGGAAGCCTATGACCTAAATACCAAGTCTTGTTCATGGCCTATTTTTAAATGATGTGCAAACCCAAAATGCCATTCATGTTTTTAAAGTTTCATAAAAAGAACAGATTGGAAAGAAAAAAGCTCTGACAGACACTATGTGACCTGCATGTGTTAAAATAGTCACAATAAAGCCTTATACAAAAGTGTTATTTTGCTAATGATCTAATTTTTTATGTTGGAAGTTTATATAATTGCTTGTTTTTTTCTTAGAGATTCCTAACTACATTACAGTTAACACATAATGCTTTATCCTTCACCTTACAATATGTGCCTAAGGCATTATAACACTAGGTCATCCAGCAAATTAATCTCACACTTTACCTGAATTAATGCTTATAGTGCTGAAGAACATCACTTTAACCAATAGCACCAAGCAGCTATAATTACAGGATTTTTCTGCATCTTCATATCAGCCTTAAGTCTCTAAGCCTGATATCATTTTGTATTGGATTTAATAGACAGGTAGAGTGTATGGGTACTCTTTCACATATATTTTATTTTTCAGATTATGATAGACTTACAATATTTCTCCTCCTTCCTTTCTTCCCTCTCTCCAATTTCTCCCAAGTACAACTCCATATTCTATTTGAAATTCATGGCTTTTTTCATTGTTATCTCTATACCTGGTGTGTGTGTGTGTGTGTGTGTGTGTGTGTGTGTGTGTTTATATATAACCTGCTCAGTCAATGCAATGTTACTTGTAAGCATTTTTGGGGAACTGAATATTTGTTATTGGATAGTTAATTGGTGTGTTTTTCCCTGAGTAAGACTATTTTCTCTTTTTTCTCTCTATTTCACTTTCAGCATTCTTTAGTTGCCTATAGTCCTTTGTGTATGGTTAACGCCTCGGGTTTTCTCTATTCGCTTTAGAATGTCTACTGATGTTATCCTTGCTTGTCTTATGTTTAGATAGTCACCATGACGAGTTTTATGGATGTAGCTTCGAATGTTACTATGAAACATGTCTCACAGAAAATTTTCTGATACTCTGGGTCATACAGTCCTTCTGCCCCCTCTTCTGTGCCTATGGGAGGTAAATAATGCATAGGCTCTGAGAACAATCTGTGGTATCTTGCTCACCTTCCCTGGTAGACATATACAATGTATATGCCTACATATATACATAGACATAGCTGTGTTATTTTGGTCATGGAGGACATTTGTTGTGTCTTTAGTAACCAATAAAAACATCAGTCAAAACTACACTACTTTCACACTGTTTCTTAAGAAACCTCTTTGTTTATGCCTTGTAATCTTGAAAGGCCTGTTATTTGAGTACTTCAATACAAAATGCAAGAATTAATCAGTAGTAAACTCAAGCTCATCTCAAAACTGAACTTCTCTATAATAGACAGCATGCAGTGGTCATCTATAGATGATTCAATTTCCAGCCTTGTTTTTTTTTAATAATTGCTTGAAATCTAAGCCAATAACCAGACATCAGAGCAAAGTGACCTCCAGCACCATGAGAAAGTTTCCCAAACTGCCATAAATCTGTAATTTTGTCAGAAGTGTGCTATGCATGTAGTCTTAGAACACAATGGTCTTCACATTCTTTGGAAACTTTCTCAAGTTCATCTTGTACTTTCCTTTCATAACTCTAGAACCAGCTTTTTCTCAAAGGAACATTGGTTTCTATCACTGGGAAGTTGTTTAGAAACTGAAATTGTGTATTAGTGTATCTTAAGGCTATCTCGGGGCTCTGTTTTGAGATTCTCTCAGAGGACTGAACTAAAACAGAAGATATTTCTTTGTTAACTATTTTTATGTATCTAACCACAATTTCTCATTTAAAAATTACATTTTAGAGGGATACATATATCCAATGCCCCTCATAGGTTTATAAATCTCATACCTAACAATGTATTCATTTAACTGATCGGTCTTCTAACTTCACACCTGGCAGACTACTCATACACTATTTGTATCTAAGTCTACACTTTGTCAAAACAGGAGCACTGTATGTATCCATGTCTTCTATGGACTCCTGCCTCCAATGACTCAATCCCCTTTTGAGAATAAGAGGGGAAATGGAGCTGGAGAGAAGAGGGGGAGAAAATGAGAAAAAGGACAGTGAGGGGAAATAAAGAAAGAAAGAAAAGGTATTTTTCAGTGATGGTTCTGAAGAGAAAATTTAGCTAACAGACATTGATTTAAATTGGAACTAGGGTATAAAAAAGGAAGCAGAAGAACAATAAGCAGAATAGGCTAATGGAAGGTAGAGATGATTTGACAGCCTGGAAAAGCAGCATGCCAAAGAGCACTTTAGTTAAGCTTAAGGGCTGAATCCATCTAAGAAATAATACAAAGAAATAAAGAAGAAAAAGACTCTTTCAAATAGAGAGCATTTTTGTTAGACTATGAAGATATTTCTGTGGTACAGTTTTAGAGAATAATCATCATTAATTGTGCAATTCATATATTGCATTTGTACATTTGTAGTCCAGAATGTGCACAATATTTAAGTTGGTAATATATTACAGTCCCAAATACAGTAGCTAAACAGTCAATCAATGTTTTGGACCCAGAACTGTATTAGAAGTTAAGTTGAGGACTGATTATACCACAAATAGTTTCATCCCATAAATAAAATAAGAGAATGTTTGAAAAGTGTTGTTTAAATTTCCAAAACACCTTACAGTCACACATGTACTACACATACACACTGAAGCTCAAAAAGATAAAATCATACTGGACACTATCCTTCTCTCAATGACAGAAAAAGAGGGAACTTGTAGAGTCCACCTCCAGTAGAAAGACAGGGAATCAAGTGGAGGGATGGGGTTGCCATCCCATGGTCAAAAACTCTGACTCAGAATTGTTCCTGTCTAAAAGAAATTCAGGGACAAAAATGTAGAAAACCCTGCAGAAAAGGAGGTCCATTGATAGGCCCAAGGGTTAGGCTCCAAGCCCCAACACTATTACTGATCTTATGGTGGTGTGCTTATAAACAGGGGCTTATCATGACTGCTCAACAAGCAGGTGAAAGAGTCAGATACAGATACTAGCACCCAACCAATGGACAGAAGCTAGTGACTCCTGTGGTTGAATTAAGGAAAAGCTGGAAGAAGCTGAGGAGGAGAATGACTCTACAGGAAGACCAGCAGTCACAACTAACCTGGTTCCTGGGATCTCTCAGACACTGGACCACCAACCAGGCAGCATACATCAATTGATATGAGGTCCACAACACATACACAGCAGAGGACTACCAGGTCCTGACAAAGTGAGAGAAGATGCACCTAACTCTCAAGAAACTTGGGACCCCAGGGAATAGGGAGGGCTGATGAGGTGGGGTGGGGGCATCCTCTTGGAGATGGGGGAGGGAAGAGATGTGGGATGTGGAACAAATGGAGGGTAGATCGGGAGGAGGATAAAGTCTGGACTATTTAAAAAAAATTAAAGAATAAATTTTAAAAAGAAAGAAAGAAAAGGAAAGAGAGAGGGAAAACTACAGTGAGACAAAATCCTTCGTTCTTCCTTTAGACTACAATTTCTAGTTTTTGTCCTACTAAATTATAGGTAAGAGCAGAGCCTCCTCTTTCATCATCTACCCAGACCATTTAAAATAACGGTTTTATCTCCAGCTTTGTTCTATCTTGGCAACTGATCATTAAGCCATGCAGCAATGGTGTATGCTCTGTACACATGGAGTGTAGAATGAATACATGTACAATTCGTGGCATTCATTCACAGACTAGCATTTTTCCAACGAGCCTAATATGATTTAAATAAGGGAATAAATTAATCCTCCCTCCACAATTCAGTCTTCATCATCCACTGCTTTAAATAATCATAAGCAAACAGGTTTATTTTTCATTCCAAACTTTACAAACTTTCCAAAGTTTTCCTAGTGGGGAAAAATAAAAATCTGTCTCTTAATGTATTATGTTTAGAGAAATAATTTATTGATGTATTCATGATTAAAGACAGATATTTCATGGTTTTTGCTCATATGCAGAATTTAAATTTAAACTTGTACACGTGCTTGTGTGTGGTGTGGTGTGTGTGTGTGTGTGTGCGTGTGTGTGTGTGTACAGCACAGAAGCATAAAGAGAACAATCGGGGGGAACAAGAGGTATATAAGGAGTGCAAAAGAATACAGTTGACATGAAAGAGAAAGGAGCTATTGCTAGTGGAGGGCAAAAGCATAAGGAGGGAAGAGTAGCTAGGAAAGAGCCAAGTAGAATGAAATGCAGTTAGACATTCATATTAAATTAGAATAAACACAGAATATTTTTTAAAAACTAAGCCAATGAAACTAGACATTTAGAGACTAAAGAGATCGCTCACTTGATAAAGGGTTTTCTGTGCAAGCATGAGAGCCTGGATTCAATCCTCAGCACACACATACAATGCTGGGTATAGTGCTACTTATATTTAATTCCAGCACCCTGAACACTCAGATAGATGGATCTGTGAGACTCACTAGACACTCAACCTATTTGAATCAATGGGTTCTGTGGTCAATGAAAGATTCTGTCTTTAAAAAAATGAAATGGAGGGCTGGAGAGATGGCTCAGTGGTTATGGGGACTGGCTGCTCCTCTGGAGGACCTAGGTCCAATTCCCAGCAGCAACGGGGCATCTAGTTCCATTATACTGGGCAAGCATGTGGTGTACATATCAGTGCATGCTGACAAAATACCAATAACCATAAAATAAATAAACTAATCTTAAAAGAAAAAATAAGGCAAATAATGACTGAGGAAAATACTTTACTTAATATCAATTCTTGCTGTACACAGGGCACATATGTGCATGTACAGATGCAAGCACACATGCATACACACACATCAACATATGCCCATATGATATATATATATATATTCAACTTTTGCATACACATATACCATATAAGTACACATGAAGATATGACACACATAGACTGAAAACTAAAACATATTCTAAATTCATCTGAGGCACTCTAATTGCACAATTCTTTAAAAATAGATTAATACTGTTAGTGTGGCAGTTGGGACTGGGCATCACAGCTCTGAATTTTGGTTGGTTGTGGAGTTTTAATGGTCTCTACTGTAAAGTTAATGAAATTATAATATTTAGGGTACCTAGAAACATGCTTTAACCATGAACATTTAACATGAAACTAAAATATACTTTTGTTTTAGATCATCATTTCTTTATTCTGTTTGTCTATTTGGCTTTTCATTCATAGGGCTATACTATGGAAAACAGAAAATGATTTTTCTTTTTTTTTCAAGAATGTTTATTATTAATTTATTTATTGACTGATACTTTACATTTCAAATGTTTCCCCCTTTCAGATCTCCCCTTTGGAACCCCCCTATCCGCTCCACCCTCCCCAGTCTCTGTGAGGGTATTCTCCCACCCACTCACCCACCCACCCACACACCTACTCTTGTCTTCCCTCCTTGTCATTCCCCTATACTTGGGCATTTAACACCCTCAAGACCAATGGCCTCTCCTCCCCCTGATGACTAATAAGACACTCCTCTGCCACATATATGGCCAGCACCATGGGTCCCTCCATGTGTGTTCTTTGGTTGGTGGATCAGTCTCCAGGAGTATGGGGGGATCAGGCCAGGTGCAACTGTTACTGCCTCCCTGGGGATGCAAACTCCCTCAGCTCCTTCAGTTCCTTCTCCAAGTCCTCCACCTGTACATACCTTGTTCATTCTTTTGTGACTGAGTTACCTCACTCACGATGATATTTCCAAGTTCCATCCATTTGCCTGCGAAATTCATGAAGTCATTGTTTTTAATAGCTAAATAGTATTCCACTGTGTAAATGTACCACATTTACTGTATCCATTCCTCTGTTGAGGGACATCTGAGTTGTTTCCAGCTTCTGACTATTATAAATATGGTTGCTATGAACATAGTGGAGCATGTGCTTATATTTCATGTTGGAGTACCTTCTGGGTATACCCCCAGGAGTGGAATACCTGGGTCCTCATTTTTCTGAGGGTCCTCCAAACTGATTTCCAAAGTAGTTGTACCAGCTTGCAATACCATCAGCAATGGAGGAGTGTTCCTCTTTCTCCACATCCTCACCAGCATCTGCTGTCACCTGAGTTTTTGATCTTAGCCATCCTGACTGGTGTAAGGTAGAATCAAAACGATTTGCATTTCCCTGATGACTAAGGATGTTGAACATTTCTTTAGGTGCTTATCAGCCATTCAAGTTTCCCCAGTTGAGAATTTACTGTTCAGCTCTGTTCCCCATTTTTTGATAAGGTTATTTGTATCTCTGGAGTTCATCTTCTTGAGTTCTTTGTATATATTGGATATTAGCCCTCTATCAGATGTAGGATTGGTAAAAATCTTTTTCCAGTCTGTTGGTTGCTGTTCTGTCCTATTTACAGTGTCCTATGCCTTACAGAAGCTTTGTAATTTCATGAGGTCCCATCTGTCTATTCTTGATCTTAGAGCATATGCCATTGATGTTCTGTTCAGGAAATTTTCCCCTGTGCCCATGTGTTCGAGACTTTTCCCCACTTTCTCTTCTATTAGATTCGGTGTATCTGGTTTTATGTGGAGGTCCTTGATCCACTTTGACTTGAACTTTGTACAGGGAGATAGGAATGGATCAATTCACATTCTTCTACATGTAGACCTCCAGTTGAACCAGCACCATTCGTTGAAGATGTTGTCTTTTTTCCAGTGGATCGTTTTAGTTCCTTTATCAAAGATCAGGTGACCATAAGCTTGTGGGTTCATTTCTGTGTCTTCGATTCTATTTCATTGATCTACCTTCTTGTCACTGTACCAATACCATGCAGTTTTTATCACTACTGCTCTGTAGTACAACTTGAGGTCAGGAATTCTGATTCCCCCAGAAGTCCTTTTATTGTTGATAATAGTTTTTGTTATCCTTCTTTTTTTATTATTCCATATGAATTTGAGAATTGTTCTTTCTAAGTCTATGAAGAATTGAGTTGGAATTTTGATGGGGAGTGCATTGAATTTTTAGATTGATTTCGGCAGGATGACCATTTTAACTACATTAATCTTGCAAATCCATGAGCATGGGAGAACTTTCCATCTTCTGAGGTCTTCTTCTATTTATTTCTTCAGAGACTTGAAGTTCTTGTCATACAGATCTTTCACTTGTTTGGTTAGAGTCACACCAAGATACTTTATATTGTTTGTGACAATTGTGAAGGGTGTCATTTCCCTGATTTCTTTCTCAGTCTGTTTATCCTTTGAGTATAGAAAGGCTACTGATTTGCTTGAGTTACTTTTGTATCCAGCCACTTTGCTGAAGTTATCAGCTGTAGCAGTTCTCTGGTGGAGTTTTTCAGGTCACTTATGTATACCATCATATCATCTGCAAATAATGATATTTTGGTTTCTTCCATTCCAATTTGTATACCTTTGACCTCCCTTTGTTGTCTAATTGCTCTAGCTAGAACTTCAAGTACTATATTGAATAGATAGTGGGAGACAAGGCAACCTTGTTTAGTCCCTGATTTAAGTGGGTTTGCTTTAAGTTTCTCTCCATTTAGTTTGATGTTGGCCACTGGTTTGTTGTATATTGCTTTTACTATAGGTATGGTCCCTGAATTCCTGATCTTTCCAAGACTTTTATCATGAAGGGATGCTGAACTTTGTCAAATGCTTTTTCAGCATCTAATGAAATGACCACGTGGTTTTTTTCTTTGAGTTTGTTTATGTAGTGGATTGCTTTGATGGATTACCCAGTATTGAACCATTCCTTCATCCCTGGATTGAAGCCTACTTGATCATGGTGAATGATCATTTTGATGTGTTCTTAAATTTGGTTTGTGAGAGATTTATTGAGTATTTTTGTATTGCTATTCATAAGGGAAATTGGTCTAAAGTTTTATTTTATTGTTGGGTCTTTGTGAGGTTTTGGTAATTGTGTAACTGTGGCCTCATATAATGAACTGGGTAGTGTTCCTTCTGTTTTTATTTTGTGGAATTGATTGAAGAGTATTGGTATTAGGTTTTCTTTGAAAGTCTGATAGAATGCTGCACTGAACCCATCTGGTCTTTGGCTTTTTTTGGTTGGGAGACTTTTAATGACTGCTTCTATTACTTTAAGGGTTATGGGGCTGTTGAGATGGTTTATCTGATTCTGACTTAACTTTGGTATTTGGTATCTGTCTAGAAACTTGTCCATTTCATCCATATTTTCCAATTTTGTTGCATATAGGCTTTTGTAGTAGGATCCGATGATTTTTTTAATTTCCTCAGAGTCTGTTGTTATATCTTCCTTTTCATTTCTAATTTGTTAATTTGGATACTCTCTCTGTGCACTCTTGTTAGTCTGGCTAAGGGTTTATCTATCTTGTTGATTTTCTCAAAGAACCAGCTCCTAATTTTGTTGATTCTTTGTATAGTTCTTTTTGTTTCTACTTGGTTGATTTCAGCCCTTAATTTCATTATTTCCTGCCTTCTACTCCTCTTGGGTGTATTAGCTTCTTTTTGTTCTAGAGCTTTTCAGGTGTGCTGTTAAGCTGCTAGTATATGCTCTCTCCAGTTTCTTTTTGCAGGCACTCAGAAGTATGAGCTTTCCTCTTAACACAGCTTTCATTGTGTCCCATAGGTTTGGGTATGTTGCACTTTCATTTTCATTAAATTCTAGGAAGTCTTTAATTTCTTTATTTCTTCCTTTACCAAGTTATCATTGAGTAGAGCGTTGTTCAGTTTCCATGTGTATGTGGGCATTCTGTTGTTGTTGTTGCCATTGAAGACCAGCCTTAATCCATTGTGAACTGGTAGAAGGCATGGGATTATTTCAATCTTCTTATATCTGTTGAGGTTTGTTTTGTGACCAATTATATGATCAATTTTGGAGAAGGTACCATCAGGTGCTGAGAATAAGGTATATTCTTTTGATTTAGAATGAAATGTTCTATAGATATCTGTTAAATCCATTTGATTCATAACATCTATTAGTTTCACTGTGTCTCTGTTTAGTTTGTGTTTCCAAGATCTGTCCATTGATGATAATGGGGTGTTGATGTCTCCCACTATTATTGTGTGAGGTGCAATGTGTACTTTGAGCTTTAGTAATGTTTATTTTATGAATGTGGGTGCCATGGGGCATAAATGATCAGAATTGATGATTCTTCTTGGTAGATTTTTCGCTTGATGTGTATGAAGTGTCCTTCTTTATCTTTTTTAATGACTTTGGGTGATTGTCAATTTTATCCAATATTAGAATGGCTACACCAGCCTGTTTCTTAGGACCATTTGCCTGGAAAATTGTTTTCCAGCCCTTTACTCTGAGGTAGTGTTTGTCTTTAACACGGAGGTGCATTTCCTGGATGCAGTGAAATGCTGGGTCCTGTTAATGGATCTAGTCTGTCAGTCTATGCCTTGTTTATTGGGGAATTGAGTCCATTGATGTTAGGAGATATTAAGGAATAGTGATTGTTGCTTCCTGTTATTTTTGATGTTATTTTTATTTTTGGGTGGCTATCTTCTTTTGAGTTTGTTAAAAGATTACTTTCTTGCTTTTTCTAGGGTGTAGCTTCCCTCCTTGTGTTGGTGTGTTCCATCTATTATCCTTTGTATGGCTGGGTTTCTGGAAAGATACTGTGTTAATTTGGTTTTGTCATAGAATATTTTGGTTTTCATACATCTATGATAATTGCGAGTTCTCCTGGGTATAGCAGCCTGGGTTGGCATTTGTTTTCTCTTAGGGTTTATATGTGATCAGCCCAGGACCTTCTAGCTTTCATAATCTGTGGTGAGCAGTCTGGTGTAATTCTGATATGTCTGCCTTTATATGTTACTTGACCTTTATCCCTTAGTGCTTTTCATATTCTTTACTTATTGTGTGTATTTGGTGTTTTGACTATAATGTGATGGTAGGAATTTCTTTTCTGGTCCGGTCTATTTGGAGTTCTGTAGGCTTCTTATATTTATGTTCATCTCTTTCTTTAGGTTAGGGAAGTTTTCTTCTATAATTTTGTTGAAGATATTTACTGGTTCTTTAAGTTGGGAATCTTCACTCTTTTCTACACCTATTATCCTCAAGTTCTGTCTTCTTGTTGTATCCTGGATATCCTGGATGCTCTGGATTAGGAGCTTTTTGCATTTTGTGTTTTCTTTGACTGTTTTTTAAATGTTTTCTATGGTATCTTTTGCACCTGAGATTCTCTCTTCTATCTCTTGTATTCTGTTGGTGATGCTTGCATCTATGTCTCCTGATCTCTTTCCTAGGTATTCTAACTCCAAGGTTTTCTCTCTTTGTGATTTCTTTGTTGTTTCTATTTCTGTATTTAGTTCTTGGATGGTTGTGTTCATTTCCTTCATCTGTTTGATTGTGTTTTTCTGTAATTCTTTAAGGGACTTTTGTGTTTTTTCTTTTTTTTTATTTTCATATTTTATTTACATTTCAAATGTTTCCCCCTTTTCAGATCTCCCCTTTGGAACCTCCCCATTCCTTCCACCCTCCCCCTGCCACTATGGGGATATTCTCCAACCCACCCTCCCACCCACCCACCCACTCTTGTCTTCCCTCCTTGTCTTTCTCCTATACTGGGGGATCTAACTCCCTCAGGCACAAGGGCCTCTCCTCCCCCTGATGGATAACAAGACAATCTTCTGCTGCATTTGTGGCCAGCACCATGGGTCTCTCCATGTGTATTCTTTAGTTGGTGGATCAGTCCCCCGAAGTATCGGGGGGGGGGGGAATTAGGCCAGTTACCACTGTTGCTACCTCCCTGGGGCTGCACACTTCCCCAGTTCCGCAGGTCCTTCAGTCCTTTCTCCAAGCCCTCCATTTGGGATGTCACATTCAGAACTACTGTTGTTTCGAAGTGACTCTTGGGTATTTCAAACTTTTGAGCTAATAACCTCTTAACAGTGAGTACATACCATGTTCATTCTTTTGTGACTGCGTTACCTCACTCAGGATATTTTCAAGATCCATCTGTTTGTCTACGAATTTCATGAAGTCATTGTTTTTAATAGCTGAGTAGTATTCCATTGTGTAAATGTACCACATTTTCTGTATCCATTCCTCTGTGGAGGGACATCTGGGTTGTTTCCAGCTTCTGGCTATTATAAATATGGCTGCTATGAATATAGTGGAACATGTGTCTTTATTACATGTTGGAGCATCTTCTGGGTATATACCCAGGAGTGGAATAGCTGGGTCCTCAGGTAGTATTATTTTCATTTTTCTGAGGGTCTGCCAAACTGATTTCCAGAGAGGTTGTATCATTCTGCATTCCCACCAGCCATGGAGGAGTGTTCCTCTTTCTCCACATCCTCACCAACAATCGCTATCACCTGAATTTTTGATCTTAGCCATTCTGACTGGTGTGAGGTGAAATCTCAGGGTTGTTTTGATTTGCATTTCCCTGATGACTAAGGATGCTGACCATTTCTTTAGGTGCTTCTCGGCCATTCGAGTTTCCTCAGTTGAGAATTCTCTGTTTAGCTCATTTCCCCAGTTTTTGATAGGGTTATTTGGATCTCTGGTGTCTAGCTCCTTGAGTTCTTTGTATACTTTGGATATTAGCCCTCTATCAGATGTAGGATTGGTAAAGATCTTTTCCCAATCTGTAGGTTGCCGTTTTGCCCTATTCACAGTGTCCTTTGCCTTACATAAGCTTTGTAGTTTTATGAGGGCCCATCTGTCAATTCTTGATCTTAGAACACAAGCCATTGTTGTTCTGTTCAGGAACAATTCCCCTGTGCCCAAGTGTTCGAGATTCTTCCCCACTTTCTCTTCTATTAGATTCAGTGTATCTGGTTTTATGCAGAGTCCCTTGATCCACTTGGCCTTGAGCTTTGTACAGAGAGATAGGAATGGATCAATTTGCATTCTTCTACATGTAGACTGCCAGTTGAGCCAGCACCATTTGTTGAAAATGCTGTCTTTTTTCCACTGGATGATTTTAACTCCTTTGTCAAAGATCAAGTGACTGTAAGTGTGTGGGTTCATTTCTGGGTTTTCAATTCTATTCCATTGATCTACTTGCCTATCACTGTACCAATACCATGCAGTTTTTATCACTACTGCTCTGTAGTACAGCTTGAGGTCAGGGAGGCTGATTCCCTCAGAAGTCCTTTTATTGTTGAGAATAGTTTTGCTATCCTGGATTTTTTGTTATTCCATATGAATTTGAGAATTGCTCTTTCTAATTGTATGAAGAATTGAGTTGGAATTTTGATGGGGATTGCATTGAATCTGTAGATTGCTTTTGGCAGGATGACCATTTTAACTATATTAATCCTACCAATCCATGAGCATGGGAGATCTTTCCATCTTCTGAGGTCTTCTTCGATTTCTTTCTTTATGTTGTTTGTGACAATTGTGAAGGGTGTCATTTCCCTGATTTCTTTCTCAGCCTGTTTATCCTTCGAGTATAGGAAGGCTACTGATTTGTTTGAGTTAATTTTGTATCCAGCCACTTTGCTGAAGTTGTTTATCAGCTGTAGCAGTTCTCTGGTGGAGTTTTTCGGGTCACTTAAGTATACCATCATATCATCTGCAAATAGTGATATTTTGATTTCTTTCTTTCCAGGTTGTATCCCTTTGATTTCCTTTTGTTGCCTGATTGCTCTAGCTCGAACTTCAAGTACTATATTGAATAGGTAGGGAGAGAGAGGGCAGCCTTGTCTAGTCCCTGATTTTAGTGGGATTGCTTCGAGTTTCTCTCTATTTAGTTTGATGTTGGCCACTGGTTTGCTATATATTGCTTTTACTAAGTTTAGGTATGCTCCTTGAATTCCTGACCTTTCCAAGACTTTTATCATGAAGAGATGTTGAATTTTGTCAAATGCTTTTTCAGCATCTAACGAAATGACCATGTGGTTTTTTACTTTGAGTTTGTTTATGTAGTGGATTACATTGATGGATTTCCGGGTATTAAATCATCCCTGCATCCCTGGGATGAAGCCTACTTGATCACAGTGAATGATCGTTTTGATGTGTTCTTGGATATGGTTTGCAAGAATTTTATTGAGTATTTTTACATCGATATTCATAAGGGAAAACACCTTTAAGTTTAATATGTTTTAAAAGGAGTGTTTGAAATGAAACACTTCAGCAGATGGATACCACTACAGAAAACCACAAGCAATCCAAATGAGTGTTGTGGATGCATCTAAAACAACTCCTGCACACAAGGCTCAAGAAACATTATAGACAAGAAAACAATTAAAGTTTATAAGTGCCAGAGGATAGGGATGTTTGCTGTGAGACTGTTACTTCTACCAATGTCAGATGCTACACACACATGTGTCAGCCACATGACTGCCTATAAACAAGCCGAACAGGGACAAGAGACGAACTGAAGTGAACACAAGGAAAACCCTGAAACCTACATATAAGTAACATTATGCAGATTGAGTAGTTTATAATTAGGAAAAACAGATATGCATGTAATGACTGTTAATACCAAAAACCTACAAATTTGAAAGAGAGGAGGGACAATCAATGAGAGGTATGAATGGAGGGATGGGAAGCAGTAAATGATGTTAGGATATTATAATCTTAATGCTTTTTAAATGTTGAGAAAAGATTAGATGAATTGGGTTTTCTCAGCTTTTGTTTAAGAACTCCAAATAATCAGGGCAGAACTCAGGCAAGGCAAGTAATACCTGTCCTAACTAAAATTAGTTTTCCTTTTGTGTGTCTTGCATAAAACACACAAATCAACAAAGAACTGACTTACATAAAAAGATTACTAATGTTACTCCTTTAAAATGTTAAGAAATAAGATAGAAAACACAAATTAATAAATATAAGGGTTGGAAAAATGAAATCTTATCATGTATTCAATGGAATTATGTGATAACATATAACACATTTTCCCGTCACCAGACAACTTACATGAAAGGAGCAAAATACTGAAAAAAAGGACATTTAATAAGATTTAAAGAAGAACACAGCAAACACTCTGAATTTTCCTAAACATGTCCAATAAGTTAAATACACCCTTACGATCCTTCGGCTAGTGGAAAGCCTGGAGCCATAACTCAAACTCTGGTTTTCAAGACTAGAGGTAGAAACTTCAGTAATCTTAGTGAGTCCTCTTTCAGAGGATTAAAATAAGCCAATTATTGCTAACTTATTACACTGTGGTAATATGAGAATCCATATGAATTTTATAGTAACCAGTAAGTGACACTATTCAGAATTGTAGAAATAAAATTTAAAGTCAGTAAAATATAATGCTATTTTGAGATAAAGTATAAATACATAGAAATTAAGCTAATGAAAAATAGACAAAGAATCTACATCAAAAAATAATTTAGAGGCATCAATAACCAGATAAACAAATGAAGAATTACCTTGTGATAATAGTTTATTAAGAAATATAACATTATAAATATTCCCCAAATCAATATATTTGTTGTAAACAAACTACAAATATTATTCTAATGTTGTAGTACCCGGTAATTAGGTCTGTTATGGGAATATACAGAAATTAAAACAATGTGACTTCGATTCATAGATAGATAGAAATTGAATGGGGAGAATATACAAACCAGATAACATCAGAAGAAAGTTGAAATCTAATCAAAATGAGAAATTTCCATAAGTCTAGCAAAGCAAATATTTGGAAAATAAATCACAATATAAAGGATGAAATGTACTACAGGCAGAACAGATGATGCTGAAACAGTAATGAGAACAATGGTTAAAACAGATATGATTTAAGTTATAAAACAAGGTGGGGATCTACTTTAAAAGTGACATTCCTCCCTAAAGCAAAACTATTCACAGCCTGTGGTGTGGTTTAACAGCAATTCATATGAGATAGGAAAGGGACATGTGCTATATGTTGTTTAAATAGTACACAATATGCTATAGCAATGGTTCTCAATCTGAGTTTCATGACCCCTTTAGTGATCAAATGACCCTTTCACAGGGAGATCATATAGATATTCTGCACATCGGATATTTACATTATGATTCATAATAGTAGAAAATCACAGTTATGAAGTTGTAGCGAAAATAATTTAATGGTTGAGAATCACTTCAACATGAGGAATTGTATTAAAGACATTAGAAAGATTGAGAACCACTGCACTATAGTATTCTTTGAAAATTTATTTTGATAAATTGAAATAAACACCAGAAGTCTTCCTCATTCAAAACAGTCCTGAAAATGTCTAAATCCAATGTACCATGTAATAAAATATTTCCTTTTAAACCACTGCTAGAAAATTAATGTAAAACTACCTTTAAACTATTTTACTAGGAATTATATTTAAAAACTAAAGAGAGTATTCAACTGGAAAATGTATTTGTATTAGTTATGCTAAGTATATTTCACTATATACTTGATAGAATATTTGATAAAATTTAGAATTCATGCCCTAAAGATTAAAAATCTTTACTACATGTACATCAGTTTTATCAACCCCAAAAGTTATTGTAAGCATTCAAAACATCATAATGCACAGATTTGAAGCATTTCATTTGGGTCAGTGACAAGGCTAATATAGCCATTATCACTGCCATGATAGTACATAGTTGAGAAAGAACTATTAAAAATGAGATGTAAAAATTAAATTAACAACCAATATTCCTGCTAACAAGTTTATCCACTTGATCTGGAGAACATCTGTATATTAATAAGAAAAGCAATAGGAATACCAGACTATTTAGTCATTCTAATCTCTAGGGAAAACAAAAGAGAATACACTGAAAAAAAGATAGATAGATAGATAGATATACAGACAGATATATAGATGATAGACACATAGATGGATAGATACAGAATTGATTGTTTTTATACAATACATCCAGCACTTGAACAAGAAAAATGTTTATGATGTTTTAAAAATGCAAGTCCTGGATTAGACATAATTCCTCATGATTATACTTCATCAAAACCACAGAGCACACAAGAGCCCTGTGAGTTAATAAATACAATACAAAAAGTAATGGAAAATTGGGATTAATACACAGAAATTCAAGTCAAAATTTCAGGACCCTGATCAGCTTTCATTTAGTGTTGGTGCTGTGTTCTGCTTCCTTTCATTACATGCTGCTGCTATGTACTAGTTCATTGTAAACCAAGGTTCAGGGTAGGCTAACTGGAAGAATGCTTTCCCTATGAAGAAATGATCCTAGAATTTGGGTACCAAGCCCTCCTGGAGAACTGGTCAGCCATTGAGAATTTCCTAGTAAGGATATCTATGGAAGCAGCTATCCAAATTTAGAGAGTCAAAGCCATCTTAAAATTACAAAGCTTGTGGAACAGTACTCATAAACACAAGCATGATGCATTTTTGCCATTCTATAAGTAATCTTCAGGGCACTGAAAGGATTCCAGATGAAGATTTTTCCTGGTATGAGAAGCTATGGCTTGATCATAGGGAACTCTGATGTCTACTTGGCTTGGCAGATTTTTCCAAGGGTCTCCACAAATGCCTTCCCCAAAGGTAGTGCTTCTCCTAAACGCAGCCCACATGAAGTCGTTGACACTCAGATGCTTGATGACACCATTAAGGTAAAAAATGAAGAGATCTCTGAGTGCAATTCTAGCACCTTCCAACAACACTTCATAGTCTCGGGCTATTTGCTTAGTTAAATCCCACAACAGCGTGATGTTCAAGTGACCCAACGCACCATTCTTTCTTGACCAGTACTTTTGTTGAAGATATTGTCTTTCATCCAGTGTTCATTTCCACCATTTACTTCTTTAATAAAAGAATAGGTATCTATAGGTATGCAAATTTTTATCTGGGTCTTCAAATCTGTACTATTCATCAATTGGTGTACTGATTCAGGCAAGATGACTGAAGTGGGGATCCACTGAAACTGCAACTACATCACAGTTTATGTAATGAAATTCGTTGGTTTCGACCTTGAAAGCAGCCAAATTTGTAGAACACACAAACATGAAATCCAAAGGGTAGAATAAAAAGCACCACGTATTTCCCCTTAACATCATTGAACTCTCCATTGACAGCAAGCGGTACACTTAACATTGACAGCAGAGGCATGGAATGAGAAGCTGTTGCTAAAAGCATAGTTTATTTGTATGTCTGTCAAGAAGGTTCTTCCAGAAGCAACAGGCCTAAAAGCTGTTCAGACAGTAATATCCCGAGAAAGGACTCACATGCCAGCAGCTGAGGACCAAAGAAACTTTCCTATCTTCAGTGCATGCAGGAGGCCCCAGAGGCAGAGATACCTGTGAGCAGCTGAGCCACATTTGGGGTGAGGCTTCTCAATGAATTTGTTTTTTCCAAGAAGTCCTAAATATTTAATAAACAAAATTGTTTTTCAAATCCCCCAAAATATCTATTTTATGGACAGAGGCGTTACAACAAAATATGAAAATAATTGATAAAATTAAACAAAACTAAAGTATTGATAGTTTCATGAGTTCTTTATATATATGGACATTGGTTCTCTACTAGATATGGAGTTGATAAAAATCTTTCTCCATTCAGTAGGCTGCTGCTAAGTCCAAATGATGGTGTACAATATGTTAAAAAAAAGCTCAGTTTCATGAAACCCCATTTATTAATTGTTGATCTTGGTGCCTGTGCCATCTGTAATTCTGTTCAGAAAGTCTTCTGTGCCAGTGAATTTGAGCCTATTTCCCCTTTATAATTCTCTCAAGTCCAGTGTATGTCTTTGATACAGTCGGAGTTTTGTGCAGGGTAAAAAGTTGTGGAATCCTTCTAAACTTTTCTCCTACATGCAGACATCCACATTGACCAGTACCATTTGTTGAAGATGCTTTTATCCAGTGTTTATTTCCACATTTTTCTTTTTTAATAAAAAAGAATAGGCGTCCATATCTGTGTCTTCAAATCCATTCCATTGATCAACATGTCTGTTTTTATTGTAATATCATGAGGGTTTTATTACTATAGATCTGTATCACACCTTGGAATAGGTAATGGTGATATCTCCAGGGGTTCTTCTATTGTTCAGGATTGTTTTAGCTATCTTGTTTTGTTTAGTTTGGTTTGGCTTGGGTTGGCTTGGTTCATTTTTTTCCATGTAAACTGAGAATTATTCTTTCAAGATCTGTGATAATTGTGTTGGAATTTTGATGGGGATTTTATTGAATCTGATTACATTAGGTAGGATAGTCATTTTTACTCTGTTATCCTCCCTATCCATGAATATGGGAGAACTTCTCATCATGTTAAATCTTTCTTAATTTATTTCTTTAAAGAATTGAAGTTTTGGTTAGCCATCAGGGGGAGCAGAGGCCCTTGGGCCTGAGGGTGTTAGGTCCCCCAGTATAGGAGAATGCCAAGGAGGGAAGATGAGAGTGGGTGGGTGGGGGAATACCCCCATAGTGGCAGGGGAGGGGGAGGGAATAGGGAGGTTCCAAAGGGGAGATCTTGAAAGGCAGAAACATTTGAAATGTAAATAAAGTATGAATAAAATATTTTCCTTTATTTGTCAGATGATAATTTGTAGACAATGACTACTTATGACCAAATAAGATTGAGTAACAATGTACTTCATAGGTTTCTGGAAAGATATGTGTAAGACTGCTTATGGCTGTAGTAAGAATGTCAGAATTAAAAACTCCTTGCTCTCTCAAAAAAATTTAAAGTTTTGAATCACACAAGTCTTTCACTTGCTTGGTTACAATTACCCCAATATACTTTATCCTATTTGAGGATACTGGAAAAGGTATTTCCCTGATTTAAACCAAATGATATGATTAAAAATGGGGCACAGATCTAAAGAGTTTTCTCAATAGAAGAAACTCAAATGGCTGAGAAACACATACAGAAATGTTCGCCACCCTTAGCCATCAAGGAAATGCAAATAAAATCACATTAATAACACTAGTGACAGCTCATTCTAGCAAGGATGTAGAATAAGGAGAACACTCATCCATTGCTGGTGAGAGTGCATACTTCTACAGCCTCTGTGGAAATCAGTGTGGCTATTCCTCAGGAAGATAAGAATTGATCTACTTCAAGGTCCATTTATACCATTCTTGATACATACACAAATGATGTTTCACCCTGCCACAAAAACATTTCAACCATTTTCATTGCTACTCTATTCCAAGTAGCCAGAAACTTAAAACAACCTAGATAGTCCTCAAACAAATAGAAAAAGAAAATACACTACATTGACAAAATGGAATATTACTCAGCTCTTTTAAAAATGACATCATGAACTTTGTAGGCAAATGAATGGAACTAGACAAAAACCATTCTGAGTAAGGTAACCTAGACCCAGAAAGATAAATATGATATGATATATACGTATACATATTCCATCAAGTAATGATAACAAGGGTACAACCTATAGACCAAGAGAGGTTAGGGATGATAAAAGGAACTGGTGGAACATATAGATCTCCCTGGGATGGGAAATAGTGTAGATTTTATGGGTAGACTGAGGGCAGGAGGAACTAGAATGAGAGGATTATGAGGGGGAAGGTGAGCGAATGCAGGAAGAGACAGCTAGAACTGAGGAATATTTCAGGTGTTTTGTGGAAACCTAGTGCATTCAAAACCTCCTGAAATATATGAAGTCAATCATAATAAAGACTACAATAATGGGGAAGATATAGTCCCAACTCTCCATCTCTTGTTACCAAATGAAACTTTTAGTACTTAGACTGGGTTACATCCAATTTAGTTGTGGCCAAAGAGACTCCATGGAGCTCCTGACACAACTCACGCTGTTGCTAAGACAGTAGTTTGTTCTCTATAAACTGAGAACATGACCTCGTTGTAGAAAAAAAAATGCCTGCACAATGTACTAAACATGGAGATGGTGATCTTTTGCCAACCTAGAATCTTTACTACTATGTTCTAGTGTCTATGGTATAGGAAAGTATTCTGCAGGCTACCAAAAGAGAACTGTAAACATCAACATAGCCACAAAAACTTTGATCTACAATGCTGTCCTGCATGCAAAATACACTAGGACAATGTAGGCACAAAACTTGTGGAAGTAATCATCTAATAACTAATTTGACTTATGGCTAATTACACAAGATAGAACTCATACTTGACACTTCTTGAGTGACCAAGAGCCAGAGAATAGATAGATCAGAGATCTAGAATAAAACCAAATACTACTGGTCAAAAAAAAAAAAGTAGAGATAAAATGACTACAAATGCTACTCTGCTACTCCCATAGATCAGTGCCTTATTCAGCCATCATAAGAGAAGTTTACTCCTGCAGAAGATGGGAGCAAATACAGAAATCCACTGAGAGAAATAGAGATAGAAACAGACAGACAGACAGATAAATACAGATGGACAGAGACCCAGAAAAACAGGAAGAGACCTTAGAACTCTCAGCTCTAAATGGGATGTCTCTAACAAATCCATCTCCTCAGAGGTTGGGGAATTTGGCAGTAGAGGACCCAGAAAGAACCTAAGAGCTAGAGGGGTGGAGAACAACAAAAGAACAAGTCCTGCTAAATCACTTGAACAAATCGAATGTGAACTCACAAAGACTGAAACAGCAAACATGGGGCCTACACAGGTCTGTACCAGGTCTTCTGGATATATATATATCAGTCTTGTTGGACTCCTGAATGTGTGAATGGGAGAGTCTGGTTCTTGTCCCTTCTCTTAGAGTCTTTTCCTTCTCTTGTTCAACTTTGTTATGATGATTTTTGTCTTAATCTTATTATATTTTATTTCATTGTGTTTTGTTGATATCTTTTAGAAGCCTGTTATTTTCTCATGAGAGAAACAGGAAGGGAGTGGATAAGGATGCAGGGGAGGTGAAGAGTAACTAGGAGAAATAGAGGAAGGGAAACTGTGGTCAGGAAATATCGTACAAGAAAATAATCAATTTTTAATAAAAAGGAAAAATTAACATATTGGTGATTTGAAAACTCTTAGTTTACTAAAACATTAAGAATTAAGAAAATTTCAGGAACTTATAGATAAAAGTATGTGGGAATTTTTAACTGTTTTTATTTCATATTAAGGCTATTAAATGGCTATTTATTTGAAAATATGTTCATGGTGATCCAATATACATTTTCTGGTTTACAATTAAAATAAAAATTAATTACATTGAAATTATACTTTTTAATGGAGCAATTTCCTCACAAAATAATAAGAAATCATAAATGGATAGGTTATAAGATACAACAAAATTGATGATAGCTTCTCTTATATGAAAAGTATTAGCATTGACTGTTTGTTTAAATATATATATAAAAGTGAATAGTAAGTCAGTAAATTGCTTGAAAAAATAATCTTACACAACTAAGATTAACACCCCAGTAGAAAGCATCAGAGCAGAACACAAACTAACAATTTAGTGACTTTGGACAAAAACATGCCACCTTACTGGAAACTAAAACAAACCAACAAAAAGAACAAACAAACAAATGTTTAGACCTCATTTTCAAATTACTACACTGAACAATATTAAGAGAGGAATGTATAGAAGAATGGATATTTCATATGCAAGTGTTCGATTTCAAGTATTGTTTGTGTATGTACATGTATATGATATACATACTCTCTCTCTATACACACACACACACACACACACACACACACACACACATGGAGAGAGGGAAGTTTAGAGTTAGAAATATTTTCTTGTAATTTGCTATCCTCTTTCCCATTTTGGTAAGTTTTCACTATAAGCCTTTGCACCTGGGTCAATATAAGGGGCCTTGAACACTGAGATATTAAGAGGTTTGTGACTACCATGGTATGGGCAGCCTTCCATCATTTCAAGGATATGAGCATCATTAAATAGTATTGATTCCTCATTGAATTGTGCCTTACAGCCAGAATGTCTGAGATTGTCTTCAAGCAAATAGAACAACAAATCAAGGTATTCTTCCTAGGAAGATATTGCTTGTTGGGTCTGTTATTAATCTCTGGCTTAAGCTCCCCCAATATTCCTTTTTTGTTTTTCTGAATTTGCTCTCTTTCACTCTCTCTGTGCATGTGGGTGAGTTATTTATATATATATATATATATATATATATATATATATATATATATATATCTGTGTCATGTACAGTTTACAAACATTCTCTATTCTGAAAACACCTACTGTTTAGGATGGACTTTGAATTCAACATGCTCAGTTCCACAGCTCACCAAGACCAATTGGCAGTGTGCATCTTTACAAACACCATCACATATCAAAATCCTATCAGATCGTCTCATCTGCTGAAGGTTGTCTAGAGTTCTGGTTCTATGGCTCAGGACAAATCACTTTCATAATGGTCTTAACTTTGGAGTCTTATTATAAAACGATAAGCTTGATCTGCTTTGTGGTAGGCTCTTGTAAATGCTCTTAAAATTCAAAACTATGTGCTGGATAACACATCAATTTTGGACCAGAGAAATCTTTATTAGGATCCAAGTTTCATTATTTATTGGCTGTATAACCTTGAGAAAATTAATTGACTTCAATTACTTTACCTCAGAAGTGAAGATAATTATAGAAACCAACTTACAGGCAAATTTGAACAAGAATGCATGTAAAATACTTAGCCCAGGTCTGATGGTTATTTGTCAGCTTTGATTATGCATATGCATTGCCTTTGTGTTTGAGAATGCCCTATTTTGTGATTCTTAAAGCAACTCTCACCAGAAAAGCAAGCTGCCTGCTTCTCTAGCTTTGTTTGTGATTATGCTTAAGCATGCACACTAGAAGTTAGTGTATATATATATATATATATATATATATATATATATATATATATTAGAATTTCATACTTGCCTATACTGTATTTACATCAGAATTGCTACCCATCTGTTTCCCCCTCCTACCTTCTGATCCCTCCTAACTTGTTTTTGTATTCGGGTCTCTTTTCTATTTTCTCTATATATTATGGCTTAATTAATAATTAGGGTTTCTAATGCTGTAAAGGTATGAGACATTATGACCACAGCAAGTCTTATAAAGAAAAACATTAAATTGGGACTGGCTTATAGTTTGTAGGTTTAGTCCATTGTCATCATGGTGGGAAGCATGACAGCAAATAGGCATATATGATATTAGCTGAGAGTTCAACATTCCAAACAGAACACAGCAAGAAAAAACTGAGACATAGAAGATGTAGCTTGAACATCTGAAACTTCAAAGATGTGGCACACTTGAAAAAGGCCACACCTACTCCAACAAGGCAACATCTCCTAATAGTGCACTCGCTAAGTCTAACCATTTAAAAACACAAGTCTATGGTTGCCATTCTTGTTCAGACCACCACATTCCACTCACTGGCCTGCATAGGCTTGCAGCCATTATCATAATGCAAAATGCATTTAGTCAAATGTCAAAAGTTCTCGTTGTCTATCATAGTATCAGCACTGTTTAAAAGCACAAAGTTCAGAGGGAACTGGGAGGGAGGAGTTATGGAGAAAGGATTGAGAGGTTCAGGATCAGGTGTGTGGAAAGACAAGAGAAATGGCTAGATGGCCATAAAAATGAATGGAAATCTGCAATTGAAGAGGATGAAGACGTGGGGGTCATCTCCAAGACAAGACAGAGACCTGGGATAAGGGAATCACCCGAGAACCAATGGGGGTAACCTTAGCTATGACTTACTACATTGGGGATATGGAATCTGAAGAGGCTACATCATGAATTCAGGCAGGAATCTCAGTGGAGCACCAAACCACTCAAAAGTACTTTCAACCCCAAATTTATCCTGTCTACAATAAATGTAGGCACAGGAGATGGAGCAGAGACTGAGAAAATAGCCAACCAATAACCGTCCCAACTTGAGAACCATCTGATGGGCAAGCACCAATCCTTAACACTATTAATGATGTTCTGTTATGCTTGCAGACAGGAACATGTTGTTCTTTGAGAGGCTCCATCCAGCAGCTGACTCAGACAGATACCGACACTCACAGTCAGACAGTGGATGGAGCTTGGGTACTCTTATCAAAGAATAGGTGAAAGGATTGCTGGCCCAGAAAGAAATAAGAACTCCACAAGAAAACCAACAGAATCAATTAACCAGAAAGAGGAGAAGGGAAGGGGGATGGGTAAAGGATTATGGGACAGGTTAAATGGGAGGGGGGCAGTGAACAGGATGTAAATTTGATTAAGTAAAAACATAAATAAATTAAAATTTTTTTAGAAGTCAAAAATTGAAAGTCTCTTCTGATATAAATTCTTAACTGTAATTCCCTGTAAAATCACAATCAAAAAGCAGATCACATGCTTCCAACATATAATGGCACAGGATATACATTACTGTTCCAAAAGGAAAGACAGGAAATACTGAACCAAAGCAAGAAGGAAAGCACTGCATCTGCATGTCAAATCTCAAAGTCCTCTTCAGATTGTCAGTCCTTTTAGCTTTGTTGACTGCAACATATTTCTCTCTTTTCAGCTGTTTCCACACCTCGTACGCAGATTTTCTTACCAGGTAAACCAGGACTCTGGTGTCTCCAATATCTTGTATATCTCCAAGGCAATCCAGACTTCGCCTTCATTGTGTGAAGACACAATGGCCATCTCTAGGCCTCAATACAGGGATGTTTCTGACCAAAGACTGACTGGCCTCAGTAGCCTTTCTTATTTACAGAGGGAGATTCCATAACTCCTTTCTTCTATCCTTGAATCAAAATCCAGAACCATGTGGTCAAAGCTGTCAAGTTGTGATGCTTGCTGGGGCTGGAACATGGCCACTCATTTGATTATAAATTTACCACCTTTTTATTTTGGGTTATTTCCTTCACTGCCCAAGCTTGGCTATCCTGGAATTTGGTCTGTAGAACAGACTGGCCTCAAACTTAAAGATCTGCCAGCCTATTCCTCCTGAATGCTGGGATCAAAGGCTTGTACCACCATATCCAACCCTAAGGAGTTTTAAATTACTTTCATAAGTTGGAAGCTTTTCTGGGAGGGGTCTTCCCATGAGGTCACTATAACTTTTCCTCCATCCAACATCAGGTTTTTCTTTAATCTGTTTATCTTCTTGAATGAAGGATTTTGCTGCATTCCTCTTCTTGATGCTCATTTTATCCTTTACTGAACATTTTTTTATTTTTCTATGCCCAGCTTGTTCCTTTTCATTATAGAACTTCATAAGTGTGAACACTAATAACCAAACTACACAGTCAGTACTAGGCTGTTTTGAAATTTCCTCTGCCAATGGCATTAATTAAAAGCTCTTCAGTATAGCTGTGAACAGACATTTTAGACAAAGGCAAAAATTCTTGGTCAAAATATTATAAAAACAGTATCTAGGCTGCATACAAATATTCTCCTCTGAAACCTCTCCAGCTAGGCCCACACAGTTTAAACTGCCCTCTGTACCACTGTCTTTTATGTTCCTACTACTATGGCCCATTAAACCTCAGTTAAAGCATTTCACTGCTTTTCTAATTCAAAGTCCACATTCTTCCAGACAAAAGCAAGGGCAAGTCTACCTAAGCAATATCCCAGTCGCTGGTACCTACTTCTGTCTTTGTTAGGGTTTCCATTGTTGCGCAGAGACACTATGACCAGGGCAAATCTTATGAAGGAAAACATTTAATTGGGACTGTCTTATAGTTCAGAGGTTCAGGTCATTGTCATAATGGTGCCAGAGAGGCAGCTGAAAGGTCTAGATCCTTATCTGAAGAGAGCAGGAAGATACTGAGACACATTGTGACTAGCTTGAGGACTTGAGACCACAATGATTGCCCCCAGTCAGTGACACACTTCCTCCAACATGACCACACCTACAAGGCCATACCTCCTAATAGTGCCACTCTCTATGAGTTTATGAGGGCCATTTTCTTTCACACCACCAGAATGTGTGTGTGTGTGTGTGTGTGTGTGTGTGTGTGCACGTTGCTGAGTCCATTTAGTGTTGCTTATATATACATGTGTTTACAGTTGACTAAAGGATTGGGCAATCTATCAAAGGGCTCTTCCCTGAAGAAAACTCTCTCTCTCTCTCCCCCCTCTGCTCAATGTCTCCGTTTCTCCCTCTCCCCTTCTCTTTACAGCCATAGTTTGCTTGTAATTCTTCCTCTAGAAGGGGACTTTGAAGCTATTTTTCCGATACAGTTTGTGCAAGCATATTGTTAGGATCCATGGGTGAAGCATCTCTGTGATTTCTAGAAGGATCAGTTTTCTAATCTGACCGAAGTTTCATTTACTAGGCAGAACTCATGTCTGAAACTGTAAATATAAGTCAGCTTCATAGCTGGAGAGATTACAGACCCTAGAAGAGGTCTATTTTCCTAAACCAGTATGATTTCTAACAGTATTGTAAATACTTATACCCACAAATAAATGGATTTGTTGCCCTTTAACAAATAATATAATTTAATAAGCAGATAAAGGCTTCTAAGTGATTCACAACAGGTTAAAATTCAGAAAATAAGTAGCATGAGGTATCTAGCCACAGTCAATACATGTGGTGGTTTGAATAGGAATAATCCCCATAGAGTCATGCTTGGCCCATAGAAAGTGGCATTATTAGAACTTGTTGTCTTGTTTGAGTAGGTGTGGCCTTGCTGGAGGAAGTGTGTAACTATGAAGTGGCCTTTGAGGTCTCCAAAGCTCAAGTCAGTAGTCTCCTTCTGCCACCTGTGGGTCAAGATGTAGAACTCTGAGCTCCTTCTCCAGCACTATGGCTGCCTGTGTGCCACCATGTTTCTTACTATGACAATAAAGGTCTAAACCTCTGAAAGTGCCAACCAGCCTCAATTAAATCTTTTCCTTTATCAGAGTTGTCAGGGTCATGGTTCCTCTTCACAGCAATAGAAACTCTAAGACTGTACACCTCCAATACAAGAACCAGAAGAGGAAAAACCTGTTTCAAGATAGTATAGATATCATCAATCATGTCACTAAAGCTAGTGGTTTAAAGAATAAAATTTTATGTTAAAATTCCTTGGTGTGAGCTGAGGCAGAGATGAAAGCTATATCACCTTCCAGCTGCAGTTTAGGGAGTTTTACTAAAACATACAGCTTATTTTTTACACATCTTTTCATAGATGGCTTTGTTTCTTTTAAGTAACACCCTTTTCTGCTCAAAATTCCCTTCTCATTTCTACAGTTTACAGCCAAGAGACTGCTTTTAATACCAGTATTCAAATGTAGTTAATAAAGGTAGCAGAATATGTCATTACATTGAAATATGAGTCTCTAAATGTTGATAATTGCTAAGGTGGGTAATGAGCTCATTGAATTGAAGATTACACCATTCTCTCTTCTTTTAGAATACTTTCCACTCTTGTTGATCATTTTAAAATTTACATAATACAAGCATTACACATTAGGTGATAGATGGAAGTTGTAATTTATATTTGAAACCAAAGATAATGTTACTCAAAGAAACTGACAAATTCCAAACATGATACTTAGTTAGGATTAACTTTTAGCTTGATGTTATGATATTTTCTTCACCTAGAAGTCCTTAGCATCAGTTGTGTGACAATGTAAGCAATCTAAGAAATGGCCTGAACTCATCCTCTGCTCTTTCCAATACAAACAATCAATTAGCTTTGCCTTTCAAACTTTCACATCACTTCTGTAGTGAACTAGAATGTAAACTAAATTAATCATATGTAATTAATAAAACTGTTTTGGGATTTGGGCTGGAGAGATGGCTCAGTGGTTAAGAAATTATACTGTTGTCTTAGTCAAGGTGTTTATTACTCTGATTAAACACTCTTTGAAGTCTCTAGATTGTGTCAAGTGGACACACAAAGCCAGGCAATAGATTACTCTCCCAGAGGGTCAGAGTTCAGTTCGCAGAACCTAAATCTGGCAGCTCACAACTGTCTGTAGCTCCAAGATCAGATGTTACTAGCTTCCAAAGCCACCTATACTTGTGTACACACACACACACACACACACACTACACACTGAAATTAATTAGAAAATTTAAAATACATTTAGGAAATGTACACTGTTGATAAAATAATTATACCATGACAAGTGATACACTTAAGGAATATTTCTCAGTAGTTAATGTATTTGAAGTTTAAAAGGCTGTATTTAACTTTGTAAAAATACTGAAGAAACTAATGTTAGATATTTACTTGAAATTTTATTATATTTAGACATGCACATTCACTAAAGAAATTTTTATATATAAAAGGTGTTTACTTTGTCCAAATTTCAAATGCCCCTGTATTATAAATAACAAAGCTGTAAGCAATTTAGACAAATATCACAGGAAGAGAGATCAAACAATATTTCTACAGAGAAATCCTAAATAGTCTAGTTTTTTAAGGCAGAAGACCTTTCTTTTTAATTTTTAGCCTATTAGTCAAGTTTTAAGAAATTTCAAATTGTCACTATTTTTGATGCCATGAAGAAAGACATCCTGTACAAATATTTACCTTGACCACTCTGAATGGAGAAACGGCTTAATAGATGGAGGATATTAGTTTTCAATATTTTACCTGGCTTATATCCATTATAAAAGCCTCTTTAATGATACACACAAAGTTATCCTGGGATAGCAGATAGTGTTAAATTTTATAAATTGATGCTTAATTAATTAAATACCTTCCCTTAGGAATATAGTTTCACTTTCAGGATATGTTGATGAGGTTGGTTAATCTACAGATGAAACTGACTTCTTGTGCCAAGGGTGTTCTGATATCATGCTTTCAGAGGAAACTGGAGAATCTATGGAACAAATTGGGCATCAGACAGATGGCGGTAAGAATGTGCACTTGGCTGAGAACTGAGTAAGTCTAGGTAAGGATATGAATTCAATTGAGGAGATTTGCAGTAACACTACTATGTCAGTGCATTCATGTTGCTATCACACTTTAAAGAATTCTTGTCCTTCAAAGGGCTTTTGGCTCATGACTGTGTGTGGAGAAAATACAGTGCTTTCAGAGGGCATCTGCAATGCAATTTAAAGTCCACTCTGAAGGCCAATGATGGACAGAAGGTGCTGTTGTTGATTGTTCCCACTGATATAGATATTCTGGCCTCATGCACCCTGGGAGGTAGCTAGCTCCATGGCAACACTATCTCTCATTGAGCTCTCCTTTTATATGTCTATGTCTTAGTCCATTTAAATGTGTAGCTCTCTGCATAGGTGCCTAGATTCATCTACTGATCAAATGGTGGCACAGAGACATGCAGACTGCAGCTCATTTGTATTTGCTCTCAAATGTCATCATGACTTCCACATTACTTTGTCTTTCTTTCATGAATTTCATGACTTGCTTCTCAACAGCCATCCTGATGATTTTCAACATTTCAATCTTCCATAGACTCTTTACCGTCTCTCATTATTGTATAGATAGGTCCATTTTTTACAAGATATAAAGGAGCCAGGATTTACTTTCTATATTGTGCTAGTCATTGGAAATGGGCTTTTCCTTAGGAGAGAATAATCCTCTAAAAATTTCTGGCCAAGGTTGTTCTTATTGAATAGGGAATATCTATATTGAGAAGGCTTTGTAAAGGAATAGAGGGAGGCCAACATTCACACTAATGGGGGATAAATATACCAGTCAGGAAAAGGAAGTCTAGATGGCAGTTATTGATATCAAGTACAAAATTCTTTATTTATTTCTTTATAAACATGTAACCTCATTTTCTTATGCTGCCTGGAAGTCCTAATCTTTGACCATCATCAACTCTTTCTCTACATTCTTAATTAGAAACAAGTTTCCATTATATTTTAGACCTACACAGATTTTCTTCTTTTTCTGTTACTCCATCTACTAGATTATTCTCCAATGCCTATCCCAGAATCCACACATTACACTGTGCTGCCTCTATTATAATAATTACTAAATTTGCATTACAGCTATGTCTGTGACTTTTAGCTTAGCTATTCAGTGACTCAGACCTGCTATTATTCAGAGGAGATGGAATTATATCTGAAAGGATAAATTGTCTTTTACTTTGGATAATTGAAAGTAGAATCCTGGCAGTATTGCATTTTTAAATCCATGATACATTTATAATGCATATACACATTTCAAAGATTACAATTAAGGCTTTCAGGAGTTACTGTATTCTTATGGGAAAGTAAGGACAAATGGAAATTTGAGGCTGGTGGCCTAGAAACTCCTATAGATTTCAGATGAGGCCTTTTTGTTTTGCAGTGACTTCTCATTATCCTTCCAAATGAAGATATTAGTAGCCAATTCACTTAAATTTCTGTTAGTTCACAGAAAATCTTTTGAGGTACATTTTCTTTGACCTTTTACTGACAAATTCTATTTTTGTCAACTCTTAATGTACTCTACCCTTAAGATCTACTAAAAGAAAAGTAACAAATATATTGTAAGAGGACATTTTCATGGTACTTTACAATTTTACATTTACAGTTAGTTGTCATTGTATTAAAATTAGCAATCATGGCTGAGTAACATCAGATTTTCAACTGAATTTTAACTCTGGTAATCAGAATATGTGGAAATGGGAGTGTCATTTTGGCAATTCAAACAAAATGATGGTTAATGAACAAAGAGCTCAATGCACAAATGTAGAATCTGAGAGTTTATTTTCTATCAGAGATGGTTGGAAGAGAAAAACAGTTTCCAGTGAAAGATAATAACAATGAAATAACCTGAAGAAAACCCATGAGCAGCAACAACCAATAAGAAAGCTAAATATAAAATGCTAAAATGCTAAAGATGGAAGAATTCAAATTTCACTATTCTCAAATAACATGAGTGAATATTATTCAAGTAATTATTGCTAGATGTTGTAAATAAACAACTTATAGTAATCAGTGCTTTACACAGCTTAACACCATGCTTAACAAAGGTCAACCCCCAGCTATATTCACAGACTAATGAACAAGAACCTCATTATCTAGTGTTGTTTCATTCATGAATACTCTATCCTCTACCAGAGTGCCATTTATCTCATGTGTCTCATTAATCTATACTACTTGTAATAAACTGATTGCCAAAAAATAGACCCCCCCAAACATATCATACTACAATCACAAGTTAATTCTCATTCATGAAACAGCACAACAGAACTCATTGGGCCACCTGCTAAGTGAGTGACCAGCTTTCAGAGGATTGGTCAGGAGGCCAAAGGTCTTACAGCTTCCAGTAATGCTGATTTATTCTTGATTTCAGTTATTTAGGAGAGATATCAACCCCTGAGAAGCAATGTTCCTATGGTCCAGGTCTATGAATTATAAAAATTAAGTTATATAAACAAATATAATTGCAATTCAGGTTAGGAAGTGTGCTTAACTGTGACCACTGAGAGAATATGAACATGTAGATGTAGACACTATCAGCAATTACTTCCATGCCTAACCTCAAAGTCCATCTCACAGCATATGTCTTTTAGTTCTGTTGAGTTTTGTTCTTAATAGAGCTAGCAAATCACCTATTCCAGTTACTTGAAAATAGTCAAGATGTTTATTTATTCTTTTTCCCCCCTGAGGTCATGCTTCTCATAGAGCAGATGTAAGGTCTCTGGAAACAAAAGCTAGTAGATCTTTGTGTTTGTGTGTAGGATATGGATTCTTCTAATATCTGATGCATGATAGAGACATTAAGGTCTTAGCATTGGGTTTGTTTTAATTTACTGGAGGGTAAAGCTCTCAAAAATTAACTCATTAAACTCACCATTCATATCTTTGCTTAACAGATAATTGTGAAGCTTGGAATATCCTCTAATAATTTCATGTTTTAGGAAATTTATTGTAGGCATGATAAAGTGATGTCACATACTTTTCTGATAATAAAGAAAAAATTACTCACACTTCCAAAATTCTCAAAATGAGTGCTTAGAAGTAAATGGCTGCAACCTCCTCTCATGATGGAAGATTACATAGTAAGCAAAATAAGAACAAAAGGACAGTTTAGGAATGAATAGTCAATCTTACACACAAGTGACAAAGAGAATCATTCTTGACAGATGAAAGAAGCAAAATATTTGAAGGTAAGAACATATCTCAGTATTTTTCACATGTTCATTTTAGAAATGTAGATGGTTAAAGGCTTTATTCTGACTCCAGCAAACATTTAAATTAAAATTGTGGCTTATGAATCTGCAAAATTAGTTTCTTTAAAACAGGTGAATTCCATAATGACAGCATCTGCTGATTAATTAAGGAGCCTGGCTTATCTCCGTTTCAGATTGATTTTCACCAAGGTAGACAAACCACCTGCTGGCCTGACAATACCATCAAGAGAAACCAATGTATGTAAGCCCACAGCACAATTGTGAATCCACAGAAAATTATATATTTAAAATAAATCTTTTTTCCTCCCTTTCGTTACAAGCTATATGGACTATGTTGCTAATTGACAGTGCACAGCAAGAAAAAGTCAATTTCATGACACTGCATTCTTTAAAAATTAAAAGCTACCTATCAAATGCACACTAGTCATGCTGGTCCTCTGTTTAAACCTTGAAACATGGGTATAATACAAAGTCACAACATGAAACTTTTAAATTACTATCTTTATTTTGAATCAATCACTGTATAGGGAAACTTAGTAGATGTTCTTTCTGCATAGAGTTTTGTTTAATATCTCTGGATAAATACATTTTTGAGTGTTTCCTATTACAGCATTTTACTATGATAGAATTTGTTGTTTACAAGTGTTGATCTATGTTTCCTAAAATGTCTAAACATAATTTTCACATACATCTCCAAGCATATTATGACCTAGACGTGGATGAAATACTGATCTTAATATGTCCTTGAAATGAAAAGAACATTGCTGACTAACTCAATTGACTCAAAAATGGCTTAACACAGCCCCACTGCAAAAGCCACATACACTCACTGTATTCTCTGTACGTGTACAAAGCAAGGTCCAACTGAGATTAAACTCTCATCAATATTTTTGGCAATAACAGACATTTCAATACATTTTTTATTTAACATATTTTTCATTTACCCTAAAAGGAATAGAAAATTTCTAATTTACTTAAGATAAAATATAATAACTGAGGGTTTTGGGGGTTTTTGTTTATTTGTCTTTTTAGAATTTAAATTTCTCCTATTTGAAACAAATTTGCCCTCCCTCCCTCCTTCTTTTTCCACACCCCCACCTCAGGGAGTGATGCTGACAAAAGGAAACAAGCAATGGATATCTCAATGCATTTGTTTCAAAGATGGTGACATGGAGTAGAGGAAATTTGTGTTAGGAATAGCAGAAATTAGTAGGAACAGGAAATTTCTTAATATAATATTAAAGATTGAAAACAGCAGAATAGAGACATTATATTTAAAATTCATCACATAGCATACATGCTAGTTATGTAGAGCTCATTTTGCTGTTAACAAATGGGGAGACAGCCCAACAAATTGGGAAGGAGAGGAGACAGAAAGGTAAAGACACAGCAAGAATGACAAAGAATGACAAAGACACAACAGACAGGAGACAGAGAGAGACACACATACACACAGAGGGTGGATATGAACATGTGGATCTGAAACTCTAGCTGGACCCAGAGTCCCTTAAAGATCTAACACTCTGGAGAAGAAATGCACAAGGTAATTATGACAACAGACTTAGTGGCTCCTGAGGTTAAGAAAGATGTTCTGTTTCCTTCTCCGCTCATAGCATGGATATGTCAGACTTTTTAACTCTGGAGGCTGTTTTAACAAGTGGTAAAGTCTGAGACAGGAAAAGATCCCAGAAGCAGGTTCACAGGGTCTGTGAATTACATCATTACACAAGAATGTACATGAAATCTTCAAAAGTCCAGGTAGATTCTAGTACTGCCTGAAACCAAGTATACAGATCACACAGATGGGAATGTATAGCACCATCAGAAGCAAACCAAGTAAAATGAGGAAATCTTGTGGCAATCATAATGTGTGGAAAAACTGGTAGTAGATAAGAATGTTCCCATGAAGTTTGTACAAGAAAAAAGCTACCCTGAACTATTGAACTGGACTATTTGGAACTGCATTTTAAAAGTAAAGACAAGTTTAAATTGGATCTAGGAATAAAATCAAGAAGCCCCAAAACCTGAGGCAGTTACATCCATGAACATCCACACCATGAGCATGCACACCATGAGCATCCACACT